>OZ025298.1:64410784-64823764 GCA_964019185.1 Maratus speculifer | reverse complement strand
TAGTAGTACCGAAAAAAATATTAAAATACATATATTCAAGTATTTATTTATTTATTTATTTATTTATTGAATTATAAAAATCCCAGAGGAAGTATGCGGTTAAAATAGCACTGACCTCAAAGTTTTAATCATGTTTATTATCATATACTTCTAAATAAAGCTCAAATTAATAGATATTTTGAATTAATTTTCTTTTTCAATAATATGATTTGAAAAACAACATATAAATGCATATAGACAGACAGATAGTTAAATTTAGAGGAGAAAATGTAACAAAAAAAAAAAAAAATACTTATAAACAAAAAGGAATTATCCGCAAGCCACTTTAATGTCTGCTGATGGTGTGTTTTAGTTATCAATGTGCCCCGACATAGTCTGTATCAATGTGTCTCATACAGCTATTTTGAATAAAATGAGTCTCAAATCCAACACTTCAAAATTTATGTAGCAGTAAAGAATTAAAACTGTTACAGTGTTGCTTTACTTGCCAGGGAGAGTGTTCTTTTTGGTTGAAAATACTGGAACAGTTGTATAATGCCATTAAAATTGTACAACTGAAATTTACTTTTGACCTTCAAAAACAATTAATCACTCATCCCATTTCAACAAACTACTGAATCATGCCAAGACGTTTTGTATGTAGTTGTGTACACTAGCATCACCTTTTGGAGCTGTTGAGAAACTTCTTATAATGACCATGTTAGCAGTAGAGGGGGTGTATCAATGTGCCTCAGTTCCCCCTTTATGGAAATGAATTAGAAGTTAATTCCAACTTATTGTGAACTTTGAGGTTCTCCTCTTTATTGTTTAAATGTACCACACAAAAGAAAATTTTCTAAATGACGTTTATGTACAAAAAAAACCTATTGTACTAATTGTTATAACCTATGTAACTAATTGCATAACAAATAAAGCTATTTATTTTCCTCTTAAGTCAATATTATGATCTATTTATCAAATTTTTAAAACCACATTTAAATTAAACAGACTTCAAGCCAAGGCATTAACGAAATTCAGATCAATTTTCTTTTTTTAACAAATTTTTTTGAGCGTTTTTAAAACGGTGAAAATTTTATGGAGGAAATTTCTTATTATAGTTTACAAAAAATTAATTTCTAAACCGTTAGATTTAGAGGCAAAAATATTTTAAATTTTCTTCTGCATCTTATTAAAATCAATTTACATTAAAATAATTATTTTTTTAAATAGTTAAGAAATTGCATATTTTATCCAACGTTCTATAAGTTAAGCAATTTTCTATAACGTTTATTTAGAAGAAAAAAAAATATGTGTTTTAACAAGTAAAACAGCAAAAAAATTATTTTTTTATGGGAAAAACTTACTGATTTATGATATACAGCGAAAGGGGGGGACAAAGAGGGCAGTCGCCCGGGTGCAGAGATTTATGTGCTGCCAAATTTATACTACCAAAGCAATTTTGACGTGTCACAAGAAATGTTGGGAGAAGTGGAAAACTAAATTCTAACTTTGCTCCGGGAGCTATTTTCTTTTTGCATGCCCCTGGTGATATTTGTGAATTTTCAATGGAAAAAAATGCGTTTTTAGTGCAAGAATACTCTAATAATGCGTGAATTGCAAAGTATCATAACTAAGTAAATTTTTGTCTTGCAAAAATTAAATTTTTAACTCCAAGCTAATTACAATGATGTAGATTTATCTGAACTAAAACAGCGTTTGTATTTATGCCCCAAAATTATTAAAGATATCTATCGATAAGTTATACGTTACAAAAATGACAGGTTGCTAAAACCTGTTACCTGTGCAAGTATGGAACGATGTAACCTGTTAACCAAAAGTAACTATATTTTCCATCTCTATTGTGGACGTTAATTATTCAATGATTATTTAGTGTAGTGTAATGATCCTACCTCGAAACCGCTAATGCTAGTGAAAGCTGTAAACATCTGAAGTTATGGCATCGTCGTTTTATTGTCCAATGTTCTCCAGCAACTGCGGAGCATGTTGGCGGGAGATGGTGAAAGTGTACTGTTTGAAGGCTTATATATTCATGATCGTTCCTTGATGTTGAATCTGCACTAAATCACACAACGTTTGGGAATAAACAAACTGAAGGCTCCGACCATACTAGAAGCGAGCGCCATCTATTCCCGAATCCTTTAAAAATACGTCCTTGTGGTCTGTTTAACTTAATTTCCGTAAAATGGGGTGAATCGGAACACTTTTAAACTTTAACGTTAAAAAAAAGCAACAACTGATTTTTTCATTTTTTTTTATTTTTCTACTAGAAACTTCGGTCTTGTTTTATTCTTTACTTTTTAAACAAAAAGGAAACATTTTTACTGTTTATATATATATTATTTATTTTTTTTAATGGTATTCCGATTCACCCCGCAGATAGGGGTGAATCGGAACAAATGCTATAATCTTTATTTACTCCGATTCAAACTTTAATAGGGTTAACTCCTTGGGGACGAGAGACCACTATAGATGCCGGCGCCGATTGTACTCAGATCCTGCGAGACTACAATTCATGTCGGCGCTGTTTGTACTCACATCCCGCAAGACTACCATTGATGCCGATCAAACGGAACGTTTTGTTTTTCACAGTTTAGCATATAAAAAATTTATCCTAATTCTATTTGAATGTAATATTAAGGAAAAAGACTTTTCCTTCAAACTAGGAAAGCTAATGAAAACTTTTTTTCTTTTTTTAATCCACGCGAATTTAATTTTTTATGGAAATATTCTACAATAAGAAAAAGATTATTTTTTCATCACGTCTTTGTGTTTCATAAATCTTTTTACGCGTATAGTAAAACTTTATTTTTCTTTATTAGAAATAATACTACTGAACTTCAGAAGGAAAAATTTGCGGTTAACGTAAGTAAGTGAATTAGTAAGCACATTTAAGGTTACGAATGATAACATGAACATCTGATTCATTGCTTTTTTTCCCGCTCTTTTATCTTGATCAGATCGTAGTGGCAAAAACTGACGTCATTAATATAATCATTCTTGTAGAAGGAAAGATTTAACTTTTTTATATTTTTATTTTATTTCAGGAGTGCTTCGCAATTAAAAAATAAAAAATAATAAGAAAAAAAAAAGGTTACATAATGATTGTGGGAGCTGATACGCTGATAACATTCTTTCTCAGTGCAGCTAAATTAAGAATATTTTTCTGTGTTACTGACCAGTTTTTTTTCTATAATTCTATATATTTATCTAATATGTTTTACATCACATGCTTGCATATATATACATTTCATTTTAAAAATTACTAGTAACGTGAACAAAAGTTTTTAAAGAGTGTTTTAAGTTTTAAAGAGTATTTTAAAGTATTATTGTGCTTTATTCATTATTATTCAAGATTTTTTTCTTACTTATATATTAGATTATATGTTAACATAGATTTTAAAAGATAATTTTAACATCAACGAAAGTTTTGAAAGTTTCAAATCATTATTAAATTTTATTCATAATTGTCCAATAATTTTTATTTGATATACCTTATTATACGATATACCATATGGAAATATATTTTCTATTTCTGAAATAATTTTAACATAAACATATTTTGGAAAGGTACATTTTTAATTTTTACTCTGATTTGCACATCATTACTGATTATTATTCAAGACTGTTTGTTTGTTTTTAATTATGTGTTATATATATTTTTTTTATTTCAAAAATATTATAAAATTAAACTAAGTTTTTTTTTAATCCAATCTTACACACACACACACACACACACATATATATATAAGTGTTACAAAGCAACAGTAGCAGGTTGTTTGTATGTTTTATTTAATATTTTTCATTTCTAAATAAATCGTTTTTTGTAAAACATTTATTTTATTTACTGAAAGTGTTAAAAATTATTAAATATCAAGATGGTTAGGCTTGTTTTTCTATTATAGCAAAATGTTTCATAGGTTGATATTTAACAGCCTGGTAAGTATTTTTCTGTCATGTTATATCATTTTAAAAGCTAAAAACAGGATATTAGCTATTCATTATTTACATTTAAACATTTTTTCCTAATTAAAATATCACACAATATACATCATTTTTTGAATAAATATGTAAAATAACATCAAATTCCATGTATGTGAATTTCAAAAAGTTTCATGCGAAAGTTATTTTTTTATTAATTTTTAAAGAATTTTTGACAAGCGTTAGGCTTAACTGCGCGAAATCCTCCGGCCCAGAAGGTGAAATCGAATTTCCCCGCTCCGTCCTCAGATGCGCACTTCAAAATGCGCGCGCCGTCGCGAACGGGTTAATAAAGACAGGTGATAACGATAAGGGAGGAATAGGAAAACTTAGTTACTGTGAAACCAAGCCATTTTATATACAAGCAAAAATATGACTTTTTAAAAATTAGAAAACAGCTTTTAAATCAAGAAAATTTAAAATTTATTTTAAGAAATTATATTCGAATTGCAGAAGTAGACTTTAATACAAATTTAACCCTGTTCTGTGTTATCCTTTACTAGAAGTCGTTGGGTGAGTGAATCTATTGAGTAGCCCCAATCGCTGCATGTATTAATACGATTTACTAACACGCCCTCATCCCCAGCCCTTATTACTGTTTGCATCCCTCTCTTTGTAATTGGTTTTTCATTTTGAGATGTTTGTGTAATGTTTTAGAAGTCAGAGAATAATTCTGTGCAGTTTTTCTAACTAATTTGCTATTTTTAAATTATTTTATTGTGTGTTCCATGTCTGTTGGATTAGGCGTTGACTTTTTTGTTTAACCAAGTAATTTCTTGGCACCTTTAAACTCTTCAAGTAATTAGAACAAACAAAATATTGTTACAATACATATTCGTACATATGTTTTCATATAAAACATGAAACTATTACTGTGTTGAAAAATAAACCATGAGAGAAAACGTGTTCCGATTCACCCCGTAAATCTTAAACCTCTTATGTTAGAAGCCATTTTTCATTTTTTCATAATGTAGTTTAGAAATAAGTAGAATTTAATACAGATTATCGTTTACAGGTCTATCATTAATAAAAAATCCTCTCTCTTAGGTTTAGAATACGAAAAATACTGTAGTTACACACAAAGTTTTGAAGACGTTGAAAAAATGAGGTTTTTGAGAATCCTCTTGAAGTTTTTTTATATACCTCAGTAGTTGTGCAAACATGTCAAAACTGAATTTTCCAACTCTTAATGTTATTACCTTCTTATAAAAAAATTGGCAACTAAAAATATCATCACAGATATTTATAATGAATTTATTTGTATGACGGGGAAGTTTCGTTCCTATTCATCCCGCTGTTCCTATTCACCCCATTTTAAGGTTTTCATTACTTTTTGCTTCAATCAATTGAAAACATTTCTCATTGTATTCATAAAATAATAGTAATATATCTATACATTTAAATGTTCTTTTTGCGACTATCCATAACCTTTTCATTTTACCGTATGACTTCATAAACTAGTAAATTGAAATTAAAATTTGTTTGAACTAAAATTAATAAAAATAAAGTTCGAGAATGGTTGAAGGGGGGGGGGGGTATATTTTAATACCAAATGTTTAATAATGTGCATTAATACTGAAGTTATATTTTGTATCTTGACTGCAGACTACTCTCTGTTAATATTAGCTTGTTTTATTTATTTGTTATTTATTTTTTTCTCTAAAATAAATTTATTTCAGCTTTACTAGTTTATGATGTCATACAATTAGTAGAAAAATTTACGTTTGATCACAGATAAATCCATATTTAATTATTATTATTATTTAAGAATTCAAAGAAGAGCTTTATTTTATTCATTATTTTTACATTCCGTTAAGAAACAAGAAATGTTTATTTGAAGAAACCCTTATAATTTTATTTTTATAGTAGTATTTTGAATCTACATTTAATAAAAAAGATTGCATTCACGTTGTTATGTTATAGGCACCTATTCTAAATTTGGTTGAAAAGTATCATAATTTGTAATCTGACTTCATTCTATATTTAATTTAGTTTTCATCGGAAATAAATGCATACTCCCGCGTTTATTTATTTCATTATTTCAATACGACAGCAAAGAAATAGACTAAATTAAAGGACGCAACTTAAATTCAATGCATGATTTTTCGTAAAATCGAATATTTTCCCGATTACCATGCTTTTTTTTTTTTTTTTTTTTTTTTTCAAAACTAAAAAGAGCAATTTGCCAAATCATGTACATGAATTGTTTCGCTGAATAGAAATCCTGCAATCTCTGGTAACTTTGTAAAACACCTACATTATTACATATTTAAATGTTTGTAAAAGAAATCGCCAGTCCGTTGGAAAACATTATAAATCAGAAGTAAATATTTTTATTGTATTTTTTTTATCTTTGATCTTTTTTTCATTGTGCTCTTCGCTATACTATTCTAAAATAATTCAAAGAAATATTTAAATAGCCCAGTTTTATTTGAAAGAATTGTTAATAAAACTAATGAATGAATACGACCACATTTCAATTTAAGCAACAGTTGAAGATATGGGAACATTAATTCCGCCACAAAATAAAAGTACGTCTTATTCAAAATTTCATAGAACTTTTCACCTATAAATTGCACTTTTTCCAATTTCTCCAAAAGTATTGCAAACTGGAATGCATTTAAAATAGGTACCTTATTTCTTTCAATGGCAATGACAATTTTTAATTATTTCAAATTATACTCCATCAGAATTTTATTTTCCTTTATAACAGATTGTAAGACTCCGCCTACACTCATGCAAATTCTAGACGGTAACATGAAACGTATTACTGGAAGCACACAGAAGTGTGAGTTACTTTTACTAAAATTAGACATACCTTTGTTAATACAAAGTTTGTCTAAAGAGAAAATTTATGCACTTGTGACAGTAAAAAACAGTCAGATACTTTCTTAACCTGAAGAGCTAAAGCTCCGTGTGAATTTCGACCAGTGTTGCCAGATTGGGGATTTTGTCCCCATTTTGGGGAATTTTGAACCTCCAGGGGAATTTTTTGGGGACAAGTAAATCTTGGGAACATATTTGGGGACTATGAACATATTTGGGGAAAAACTTGGAGAATTCTGATCACAATATCAATTTTTAGGCAGGCATTCAGATGTCCGCACCGTAAAGATCCTTAAATAAAAATCTTTAACTTAAATTTAAGGATTCTTATTCTAGGATCCTTAAAACGCTATTCAGACTGGTCTTCTTAAAACAAGCTTCGACTTTCTTTATCTCCGAGCTGGCTTCGGCAATCTTCGGTACATGATACCGATTACCCAAACGATGACCAATCAGCACATAGAATAGCTTCCCAGCAGCCGCGATGACATGTCATCAATCAATCATGCGCATTATTTGCCGTTCAAAGTTACGCATGCTTTTTAAAATTGAATTTTGTTACTACTCTTTTTCATTATTACCGTTGAAAAGGAAAAAAGAATTAAAAAACAGAAAATAGAAGGAAAATTGTGCAGATTTTGCGAATTCGAGTAATTTCTGAATTACTAATATATTTAGAGATAAATATATTTTTTTTTTTTTTTTTTAACATAATTAAATAATGGAAATAATAGCTGTTCTTTACTTGCTACTTTTTAGTTTTATTTCCTGAAATATATATTTTTAAGATGTTTTAATAGTTTGAATGCATGTATAAAATGTTCAAACAAAAGGTTTTGGGAAAGGTTATTAAATATTTAAGAATAATTTTTTTTATAAAAACATGTTCATACACAAGATTTTTATTATATAAGGGAAGAGGGGGGGGGGTATTGTACGTACATCTTCTTGGTATAAACACTTGCAAGAGCTTCACCAGTGGCCGCCAGGTTCTGACCTCCAAACTGGTAGACGGTAGGTGCTGGGTTAGAACCCAATCGCGACCGTCGGCCTAACCGTTTGGAGTTTTCCGCGGTTTTCTTCGAGCCTTGCATAAATACGGGTTAGGTTCCCTTAGAAAGACCCCCCACGGTGGGCATCCCACCCCATAGGGCCTATATCCCATAGTGTAGATAATTGGCCGACATAAATACAAACAAACAAACACTTGCAAGATGGCAGTGGAGAGCCATTACACATCACTGGCTTTGGAATTTAATTTTGATTTATCCCTGATTATTTAAAAAAAATAAAATTTAAGAAAATTAGGACTAATTAGGATAATTAAAAAATAAAAGAAAAGAAAAGGAATTAATATTTTCATCAGGGGAGGGGGTGAAATTGCTCCCTGAACACATGGTGGAAGACAATTTTTAATGCTTATTATTTCTTATTTGTTAAAGTCTTATATTGTTTATAATGATTATACATTTACAAATTGTCTTGTAAAAAGAATTACGTTAAAAAATCTTAATTCAGTTTATTTCATGTTTATGTTTTCTATTTTAAAAGACAGACTTAGCTGTGGACCACAGGCACATTTTCTCCAAAATCCTCCATCTCACTAGATTTCTTTCTACAAATATGTATATCTCAAGTATTTCAAGTTATATTTCACTATTTTCGGAGACTTGCAAGAGGGAGAGTTCTTTCTCCCGTATATGCTTTATATATAATAAATTTTTCTATTCTTAAAAATAATCTTGGATACCTTTTTTTTTTCTTCTTTTTTAAGGGTGGTGAAAGGGGAGGGAGAGCTTTTTGATCAACATTTTATTTAAAATGTACATGGTATTTTTTCCCTTTAAAACTTATTTTAATCATGATCTAAAATTAAATTTTAAGCTAAAACAAATGCAGTACACACAAACATTTCAAAAAATTATTTTTAATATCAGGGGATTGATCTAAGCAAAAATTAGGTCCCATTCACAAAAATCCATTTTAATATAACAACGCCTTTCTTTTTCTTGAAATTCCTCTTAATATAACAGGCTCCCTTCACAAAATTTTATTCCTTAAAAATACTTTTTTGAGATTGATAGGTTGTAATATGTGTAATTCGCAAAGAAAACAACTCTACCAGAAGAAAATTGTAGCAGGACTTTAAAAAGTTATTAATAAATGCTTTATCCAAATTTGAGTTATTGAATTTCATTATAAAATGTTATATTTCATAAGAATAAACTTTCTTTTATTTTCAGAAAATGAGCTTTAAGAGAAAAAACAGTACTTTTCCAGTACTTCTTTTTGGGCGCCAGTGTTATATATACATATATTGTATTTTATACATATATGTATACACATACAAATACATAATAGACATATAAATGTATGTATAGCACTGGCGTCCAGCTAACCGAAATATCTTGTACATGCATCAACTCTTTAATTAATATTTATTTACTAAAAAGTGTTTTTTTTTTTTTTTTTTTTTTTTTTTTTTTTTAACCCAGACATTTGCAACCTTACATAATAGAAAACATATATAAATATTAATCTGTAAAGGCTGTAAATAACATAAAATCAGTTTTACCAATGTGATACATGGGGATTTTATTTAATTTTCTATAATTCAACATACGGAAAAATGCGATGTATGTTTTTTATAGACAATTACTTTTATAAAAATGCAAAATTTTTAAAATATAAAATTAGCAATAATGAAGTCTTAAAAAGAGAAATGGGAGGGGGGGGGGGGAAATTTCAATTCACTTTTTAAATTATTAAAAAATTGCAGTTATGTAAACAAATATCTTTGAATGAATCATCTGATAAAAAAATTAAAATTATATTAACTCACAGAATTTCACGAAGGTTTTTTGTTAAAACAACAATTTAATGTTTGTTGTTAGTTAAAAAACAAACCCTTTCTTAATCTTAAACAAAACACCAAAAACTTTTACTGTCTAAAAGCATCATATTCCCCCCCCCCCCCTCCCATTTTTTTTTTTTTTTTTTTTTTTTTTTTTTTTTCAGCTTTACAAATGAAACCCAATAGTGTAGTTGCTTTGATAGAAAAGGTGTTGGTATATATAAGATGTAAGGCTGTCTCATACTTTTTTTAAAATTAGCAAGATTTTATTTAACGCCCCATACTGAAATATATAAATGTTTAATTCACATTTTATTTACAATTTTACTTTATTATTTCATGGGTATTAATATTGTGCTCGCATAGTTTGTAGCGTAACATGCTATTTGTAGAAAATATAATTTAGAGAGTGATGTAATTTAAAAGACTAGTTTGTATGGAGCACAAATATTATTTTTGATGTTACTTTATTATACTTACTATATTATCTCCTCTTTTGACATGCGGTGGCAATCCATAATCTTCAGAAAAGTAGCATAGAATCCAAAGCACCATCAATTCCAGTTGCTCGCAGAAGATCAATAATGGTAGTTACTATTATTCAATAAAACTACACATTTGTGATCTTCGGAAAGCATTTAAATTTGAAGTGAGATCTATTCCGGCAGCAGCTGATCCATCAGACATTTATCTCCACTGTTATATTTTGCATCCGATTAGATACTGTTTCTGGACATAACATCAAAAACAATATTAATGCTCCCTAATAACTAGTTTATTATTATTACATTACTTGTTTAATTATAAGTTCCAAAAATTGTATATTACACAACAAGAAATGGTAAAATTACAACCAGCTATAGTTTTTCATTTAAACTGTTGATCTATGCTGTAAAATAAATATATAAATACTCATATAAAAATGCATCCAATAACAAAAAAAAACTGATATATTTTTTAAATGGAGAATCTCTTATTGTTTTGGTATCAATACTTTAATATGAATGAAAATTCTTTCGCTAACATAGGAAAACATGCAAATTTCACTTAAAATACATTAAATTGATAAAATTAAATAAATGAAAATAAACTTTTGAGATTAAGAAACTTTTTTATGAAACAATAAATTTTTAATAAAGTAATTTAATAACATAATAACAACTTATGTTTTCTTCAATGTTCAGAAATTATTTATTATTTGACAATCTTTTAATTTATCCTTGTTTTAATCAAATTTTATTTGTTAGCCTTATTTTCTTTTATTCAAGGCAAATTCATCATTTTTTTTTCTTTTTGGGCGAAAACAGGCTATAGACCTCAAAAAGGTTTTGCAGTATAATTATATATTTTATAGCATTCACATTTGATAAAGTTTCAGGAATATGGGAGAAGGGATATAAGAAGTTAAATATAATCTGAACTCTTTGTAAAGTTTAATACACAAAATTAAGATTCGCGAAAAATTAAAGCATTTAAAATGTAAAACTGATAAGTAACCATGAGAGACAAGTACAGAAATTATAATGATCAGTCAACTACATGATAGAAATAGAGGTAATAAAATTTGAGGAGTTAATCCAAAATAAATTGTAAGGCTAATTTTTTTTTTTTCTTAACTTTTTATAGGAACATAAAGAAAATAAGGTATTTGCATTTTGATAAATTAAAAATACGTATGTATTTCAGAAATGTTTTTTTAAATATAAAATATGTGTTTTATTATTAAAATAATCTGAAAAACTATAATTTAGTTACCTTAAATTGTAAAATTTCATTAAAAAGAAAAAAAAAATGGTAAAATGCAGAATCTTTGTGAATTAAACAAAATGATTGAATCTTATCGAAATAAGAAATATTGTTAGAAATATATTTTACTTCTTAAGAGACTGCCTTGCGTAACTTTTTTAAAGCGATAATTAAAAGCAAATAAAATGCATGATAAACGAATATATAAAATATTCAGTACAGAAAATATAAAACTTAGTAAATGGCATATTGTATCTGTCGATAAAATAGTTTATAGAACCGGGACAAGCAATGAAATAAATTTAGTTATGTAAACATGAAACTATACAGTAACTTATCGTTAGGAAGACATACATACAGATAAAAATAATACATTATAACTGTAAAAACATGACAAAATATATAAAATTAGATGTCTAAATGACCACAAACCTCTAAAAATTATAAATAAAAGCAATACATACCGATTAGGGCAGGCATTCAGATGTCAGCTTATTAAGGTTCACTAAATAGCGATTCTTAACTTAAATTTAGCGTTCTTTATTTAAGGAATCCTAAAACGCTATTCAGACCGGCCTGCCTAAACTAGCTTCGGCTTTCCTTATCTCCGGTCTGGTTTCGGGAATCGTCGGAACATTGTACCGATTACACAGACGATAAACCAATCAGCAGACAGAAACGCTTCGCTGCAGATCAATCAATTATGCACATTATTTGCCGTTTTAAATTTTGCACGCTTTTTGAAACTGAATTTAGCTACTATTCTGTACACTATTATAATTGAAAAGGAAAGAAAAAATGCAAAATAATAATAATAATATTAATAATATTGATAAAGAGAAGAAATTGTGCAGATTTTGTTTATTTTTTAAACATAAATAATGGAAATAATTTATTTTTTACATATTCTATTTTATTTCCTGAAACATATTTTTAAGATGTTCATTTTTAATTATTTGACGAGTTCAACATTTTTAAGCAAAAGATTTTGGCCATGGTTAAAAAATATTATTATTATTATTATTATTATTATTATTATTATTTTTTTTTTTTTTACACAAACTTGGGCATACACACTAGCCCTTCAATGACAAACTCCCTCTCTATGAAGAAGGATCATTCCATTTTTTAGCAGGTGGGGAAAGGTAGGAGGGAGTGATCGGTACAGAAAGGTAGAGCAGTTAATTGAAATAGTGGCTTCGTCTATCAACTTGAAATTAAAATACATTAGCGGAACACTGAAGATGTCATTTTTGTTTTATGTTTAATTAATTATTTGGTTATTAAAATAAAATAATTTTTTTAAATTGAAATCGGATTTTTAAAATTGAAATATCACTAATTTTATCTAGTTTAAGTGCAGTGCTCCTTCTCCTTATTAAAATTAAAAAAATAAAATTAGAGCAAGATTGCTTTTTTTTTTTTTTTTTTTTTTTTTTTTTTTTTTTTTTTTTGCGAAAAATAAAAATAACGTATCGTAAAAGTAACGTAACGCAGATTATTAAAATTTTTTCTTATTCGGTTTCATAATTCTTTAACTTTAAACAATCTTAAAATTGGCGAAAAATAAAAGTAAGTAACATATCTAAAGCCATTACTGAAATTTTTTTGTATTAGATTTCATAATTCTTTATATCTTAAAATTGTGTCATTTGTGCCTCCCCTCCCCTCTCAAAAAAAGTAAATAAATTAATAATCGCCCAACTTTATTTACAAGCTTTCGAATTGTTTTGATTTTTTTTTTTTTTGTAAGCAGATACATCCTAAGTAATAATCATGAAATACTAATTTATGGAAAAATTCAAAAGAAAAAAAAAAAAGAAATTAAACCAAAGGTGACGAGTCCTGGTCAATATTATCCACTGGCGTCAATACATTATCCGTATTCATGCAATCTTTAGCCGAAGTCCGTTCCAAATCGTCAACATCTTTTTCTGAGGTCAATATTTTATTCGTTAGCCAAATTCTGTTCAGAGTCGTCATCAAAATTAATCGAAGTTGGCCTTGAAAAAGGCCTTTTGGTTGTAAAATCATTAGACATAGCGCAGGCTTAATCAAATTATCAAATGGAGCCAAATCAAAAGAAATCGTACTACTGAATGTACTTTTAGTACATCACTCCCTCCTACCTTTCCCCACCTGCTAAAAAACGGAATGATCCTTTCTCATAGAGAGGGAGTTTGTCATTGAAGGGCTAGTGGGCATACACATTTATTGAGGATGGGGGGGGGGGTTGTTTATTCATTCTTCTTGGCAAAAGTATCTGTAAGACAGTGGAGTGCCATTACACATCACAAGATTTTGAATTTTATTTACCTAATTTTGTTTTATCTCTGATTATTAAAAAAAAAAAAATAGGATAAAACTTAGAAAAAAAGAGGACTAATAAAATATTTATAAAAGAAATGAAAGCTAAGAATGTTTGCCAGGGGAAGGAATGAAATTGATTCTTGAACATCCGATAAAAGAAAATTTTGAATGTTTATTATTAATTATTTGTTAAATTTCTGCATTGCTCATAATGGGGATATGTTTAAAAATTGTCTTGCAATTTCTTTTAATCTTAATTCATCTTATTTTATATGTTTATATTCTTCATTTAAGGAAAAAAAAAAAAAAAAAAAAAACTATTGAGGTTTGGATTACAAACACATTTTCTCCTTAATTTTTTTCTATCGACAACTATGTCTCAGTATATTTCAAACTATAACTATTTTCAGACTGGAACGGTGAAAATGTTTTCTTTTGTGCACACTTATAGTTAATTAGCTTACTATTCTTAAAAGTTATATAAGGATGCTTTTTTAGGCAAAAGGGGCCATTAAAATCTTATTAAGAAAACCCATACTCTTTTTTTTCTTTAAAAGACAGGCTATAGACCTCAAAAAGGTTTTGCAGTATAATTATATATTTTATAGCATTCACATTTGATAAAGTTTCAGGAATATGGGAGAAGGGATATAAGAAGTTAAATATAATCTGAACTCTTTGTAAAGTTTAATACACAAAATTAAGATTCGCGAAAAATTAAAGCATTTAAAATGTAAAACTGATAAGTAACCATGAGAGACAAGTACAGAAATTATAATGATCAGTCAACTACATGATAGAAATAGAGGTAATAAAATTTGAGGAGTTAATCCAAAATAAATTGTAAGGCTAATTTTTTTTTTTTCTTAACTTTTTATAGGAACATAAAGAAAATAAGGTATTTGCATTTTGATAAATTAAAAATACGTATGTATTTCAGAAATGTTTTTTTAAATATAAAATATGTGTTTTATTATTAAAATAATCTGAAAAACTATAATTTAGTTACCTTAAATTGTAAAATTTCATTAAAAAGAAAAAAAAAATGGTAAAATGCAGAATCTTTGTGAATTAAACAAAATGATTGAATCTTATCGAAATAAGAAATATTGTTAGAAATATATTTTACTTCTTAAGAGACTGCCTTGCGTAACTTTTTTAAAGCGATAATTAAAAGCAAATAAAATGCATGATAAACGAATATATAAAATATTCAGTACAGAAAATATAAAACTTAGTAAATGGCATATTGTATCTGTCGATAAAATAGTTTATAGAACCGGGACAAGCAATGAAATAAATTTAGTTATGTAAACATGAAACTATACAGTAACTTATCGTTAGGAAGACATACATACAGATAAAAATAATACATTATAACTGTAAAAACATGACAAAATATATAAAATTAGATGTCTAAATGACCACAAACCTCTAAAAATTATAAATAAAAGCAATACATACCGATTAGATATCCGTAGTAAAGTTCAATATTCTTTTATTTACATTATTTACAACAGTTATAACATCGCGTGTTTAAAAAATTGTACTTGGTGATGCCAAACAAAACTACTTTTAACATATTTTAATAAAAGCAACAAAAATTTTATTGCTAATAATAAATGTTTTATATTGCTGTGCAATAAATAATTGAAAATATCAATTTTTAAAAATGTGCCATGAAAATAATGGCGTCGAAAACTACCGATCCTTAACTTTAAGATAGCGTTTTAGCTTTCCTTAAATCCTGGCGCTTTTAACGCTAGAATCTTAATTTAAGGATCTCAGAACGGACACCTGAATAACGATTTTGAGATTTCACTCGGTTTTAAGGATTTTCGACCCATTTAAAGATCTTTAGCGGACATCTGAATCCCTGCCTTACTTTCAGACATTATCAATTCCGGATCTGTCTC
The DNA here is from genome assembly GCA_964019185.1 of Maratus speculifer. Taxonomy (NCBI): domain Eukaryota; kingdom Metazoa; phylum Arthropoda; class Arachnida; order Araneae; family Salticidae; genus Maratus; species Maratus speculifer. The sequence goes on along the minus strand of OZ025298.1, from coordinate 64,808,134 downwards.
GAACTCGATTTTAGTTTGGAAAACGAAAATAAAATACAGAAATAATAGATATAAATCATTTTAGTTGATAGTGCTCACCGTTTACATATACTACAAATTCATCGTGATCTGCATTGGGCTATCCCCAATCTGAATTTTCAGAAAAATGATTCAGATTTTCCTGTCATCGCGGAAAGAAACACCAGCACAGAAATACATTTCAATTAATAATATAGATTTATGCAATAAAAATAAAAACAATTTTATAACTTTTCTTCTTCGTTGTTATTTTTAGTATACATAAACATACATAAAAAATTCTGTTGAGATTAAACGTTTATTTATTTTTTTTTTTCAGAAATGGGGAATTTTTAAAAAAAAATGCTTGATTTGGGGAAAAAATGGAGTTTAAATTTGTTAAAAAAATATTTATAACGAAAAATTGAAAATTGAGAAATTGCCTTTTATAGTAAAAATTTCGTTGGGGACTTTTTCTGAAAAAAGCCTTGATTTGGGGAAAATTTCATAAATTTTGGGGAAATTAGCTTTTGGCAATCTGGCAACACTGATTTCTACCATTTTGTTTTTGCTTTCCCGCTACTGCCAGTTATGGTGCTATTGACTCACGACGGGATTTATGGCAACATGACATCGATTATTATAACAATAGATTTGCTCATCTCAGAACCAGCGTTCTCGGGTCGAGGAAAGATTATGGAAAGTCAAATAGAGTCAATCGGTGTAACTTTGGCCCAAAGAGAAAAAAGATTAAATCTGCTACATTACTTGAATTATAGGAAAATTTTGGTCTCAACATATAGGTAGCAGCTCTAGTAGGAATTTGGCAGCTCATTGGAAATTGTTCGCCAAGGTTTCACCGTTGCAGCGGCATGGACGAAAGTTTCGAAATTGAGGTGCAAAGTTACTCCAATCGACTATTATGTTATCAATAAAACTTCACAGAAGTATTATTTTTGCAAAATTTTATAATTGTTTTTACCCCTTTAAGACCGAACCAGCACGATCATGCGGATTCGACATCACTTAAATTTTTGCTTCTGAGTCATATGTAATAAAAACCCGAATCGAACGATCGTTCTATCTGATTTGCAGAAAGAGTAAAGAGTTGTTTCTTATCGACAGATATAGGTGTTATAGTACATGATTTACTTTCACCCGCATGATTAGTTTTGTTTACAAGTACAGTAGAACCCCGCAAATTCGGACCCCGCTAATCCGGATCTTCGGATAATCCGGATCGGATTGGTCAGTTTTTTTTTACAAATTTAAGAAGCGATTGGCTAATTTCCCCAACATTAACTTTCTTTATCGTCGTATTCTGAATAAAAAACTTTTAATTTTTTAATATTCAACTTTTCAATATTCAATAAGTTTAACATAAAGGTGATTTTCTGTAAGTATGTTTTATTTTATTTGATTTTTTTCTCATTCTCTGGGTAATCCGGATTTTCGATAATCTGGATTGGGTCTGGTCCCAATTAATCCGAATTATCGGGGATTTACTGTACAAGAGATAATCTTTATGGGACTTAACCCTTCACTGCATGGTGTGCCATATATGGAACATACCGATAAAACCCTTCTATTTTCCTAAGGATCTTAAACTTAGGTTATCTGAACTTTGTGGCATATGTAAAACATTCAAACGAAGAGTTTTGTAACAGTTTTTCTCACTTGAGGGCAGTACCTCACTAGTTATAAGGCTTTTATTTTAAAAAAAATTACAGTCTGCATCGTACACAACAGTTGAATTTGCTTCAACTTTTTCACACCAAAATATTGAAAGTATCGCAAGATAAAATTTTAGACATTCGAGTATATCATATATTTGTAATTAAGATTGCTTAAAACTAAAATATTTCAGTACATCAGCTTGAAATCCTGTTTTTGTGTTTGTGTCAGATATGGAATATAGAGTACAACGTTCATAAAACATTCTAATAAAAAACGAAGCTCAAAGGGCTAACGCAAGGTTAAATCAATGCAATATTATTTGCATCTGATAATGATGGATGATCAGTCTTTTGGAGTTTCTGATGATAATTGGGGTGATTCAACATACATTCCAGCTAAAAATAATTGAAAATGCTATTTCTTCATATGAATCAGATATTGACTGCAACAAATGTGATCCAAGAAATTGGTTCAACTGCCACAGGAAATAAATTTTCTTAATTAATATTAAAGTAATTTTAAATTTCACTAAAATTACTATATAAAAGTTAAAATCAACAAGTGAAGTTATATAATGAGAAGCATCAATTTAGAGAAAAATTGTTTATTCTTTTGTGCTGCAGGTATCAATACTGGACCCAGTGTTGATAGATAAAAGTAACAAAGGAAAGACAAATGTCTGAAGCGCAAATAAAATATAGAGGAAGCAATTCCTTAAGTTTTGAAATTATGGCTCTGGAGACTACCTGTTAGTTTTTGCATTTTTTTTAAACCCAAAACTTTTGAATCTTATTTCAGAAGAGAGACGTAGATACAGCATAAGAAAGGATTTTTCTCAAACTTTACAAGTTTCCATTACGGATATTTATTGGAATGATGTTTTAGGAAACCAAACAATTAAAAAGACAATGTCTGTCATTGAATTTGAAAAAAAAATCCGACAATTTTAAAATTTAATGATAATGCTAAAGAAATTACCAAAGGTGTGAAAGACCGTGATAAATTTTTTGAATTAAGGTCTCTAATAGAGTGCATCAGGGCAGTGGGATATATTACATACCACTTGATTTGAATCAAGATTCACAGCAGAAGCTTTTAATTAAATTTTACATTTCTAACTTAGGAGAAAAAAAAAGTTTCAAAATTGATTTCTTCATTTTAATTTTTTTTCGAATATTATCGTGTGAATTCAACATTATAGAAAAATAATTTCTTACCCCTCATAGGGTTAAATACCTGCAATAAAATTTTAATACACATTATACTATTTTTGTATATGTAATATACCAGTATTGTGAGCTTCATGCCACATTTGGTACAAAAATGAAAATATCTCATTGTGTGCTTTGGGACACATATGGTACATACCAGAAAAATCCATATTAAAAAAATATATATGAAGTCAGAATTTTTTTATTATTTTTCCTGCATTTGTGACTACCTAAAGTAATCAAAATATTTTTTTCATGCAGAAAGAAAAGATCCTACAGTGAAGGGTTAAAGCATTATTCCACTTTTAGTATTTTGTAGAGAATTAATTGCATTGATTTTGAGCTCCACTTCTCTAAATTATCACCCTTCTTTTTTTCTTTCACTAGAGTGTATCACTAAATGCAGGAATTCTTAAATATAAAATATTTATATATATTATTATTTATATTTCGTTCTGCAATCATAAAAATATAATAAAACTAATGTTTTACTCTAACATTTTTTTAATGAAGAATTGTTTGATCAATCATATCTTTTGCTAAAAAATACTTTTGTTTGAAGGCTTATTAAAGCTGCGACTAATCAAAAATATTCTTTATTAACCTTTCCTTTTTCTGTTGTACGCATATTACTAATTTAAAAAAAAAAAAAAAAAAAAAAAAAACAATTTTTGTTCGACCCAGTCTATTTAATGATTGTGCAGATTTCGAGAAGGAAAAAAAAATACCTAATAATTCTATGTCATATTTCTTCTACGTAATCTGGAGGTTGTGGATCAAGTACCAAGGGGGTGGAGCAGAATATAGAAGTAGGAAATATTTACCTACAAATAATAGTAGACATTCAGATAAAATAGCATGACAACACATTTTAATATATTAAATTAAATAACAACAAGGGCGAATGTTACATTAAAATTTTTTGCTGTAACGTATAAGTGTAAAACATTCTTAAATTCAAAACCTTCATAAAATTGCTATTTTTGTTCTTTAATTAAAAAATATTTTAAATTGGTAGTACGTTTAAACTTAAAAAAGCTAATAATATGCAGTCACTTAGGCTATCATTGTAAGCTCTACTGTTAGTATTTAGTTACATACAAGTATTAGTACTGCGTGAATATTGTGCATAACGCATAAATACGAAACATTTTTAAACTCAAAGCCTTCATAAAATTGCTATTTAAATATATATGTGTATATATATTTATAATTGACAATACTTTTATACTTAGAAAAGTTACTAACAGGCACTCAATTAGGTTATTATTGTAATCTCTAGTGTTAGCAATTAGTTACATACATTAGTAGTGTGTGAACATTTAAAAAAAAATTTCCTAAAATAATAAAATTATACGTTATTCACTTCCCCACATATTTGAAATGTAAAAATATTAATCTCACATCAGAAAATATTCAATTTAAAGCGATTTAAATTTTCTCATGTATTTGTAATAAATTAACATGATACATACGCAACTTAAAGCCCCTGTCCTCGCTCGAGGAAACGCTCGCGAGCTAATGCTATTCCTATAGGGAAGCATTTTTCTAATAACTCTTTCGCATTTTGACATTTTTGAATATTTTTTTTGCATTGGATAGCTGAGGTGCATGCCGAAAGCGCACCTTTTTTACTTTTTCGATTTTGGTTGCAGATTTTTTCTTAAAAAGCACTTTCAGTTTCGAAACCGGCTTTGAAAGTGAAACTAACTTTGTAAAAAATATCTGCAAACAAAATCGAAAAAGTAAAAAAGGTGCGCTTTCGGCATGCACCTCAGCTATCCAATGCAAAAAAAAATTATTCAAAAATGTAAAAATGCGAAAGAGATATTAGAAAAATGCTTCCCCATAGGAATAGCATTAGCTCGCGAGCGTTTCCTCGAGCGAGGACAGGGGCCTTAATATCAAGAAAGCGCACACAAAAATTGATGTAGGTATCTAATGTGGCTATTTTTTGATTTTTCGAATCCGGTTACAGATTTTTCTAATAAAGGTGCTTTCACTTTTGAAACCGGTTTTAAAAATAAAAGTATCTTAAAAAAACAAAAACAAAAACTGCAACCGAAATTGAAGAAGTAAAAAATAGCCATATTAGAGACCAATCTCAGCTATTATTCAAAAAAAAGTTTTAAAATATTTAAAATTAAACAAGAAATTCGTAAACAATCTGTCCGATTGTTAGCAATACGGAGAATTGACAATACGGAGAGATATGATTTCAAGTGAGTGAAAAGTTCGCTTAAATTGCAAATTGACAATCCTTCTAGTATCAGTATCGGTGTCTTCTCTTGTGGCCAAGCAGTGTTGCAGATCTTTCATGACTTTCAAACAGAAAGGGACTGATATCCAGCAAAGAGAAAAACCTTTCCGCCAAGTACAGATGAGCTTTTTATCTCCTGACCCATTGTTGAATTCTCTCTTCCTTTTATGAATTAACCGCTGAAGGGTCCAGAACAAAAATGTTCCTGGAAAACTGTAGAAAGAAGCAAAACAAGCGTTTGAATGTAGTCTTATAGACCGGGAAACGGCAGAACTATTAATAAAGTTCACGTCTGAAAATCCAGAATAAGTTAACAGACCAGGATGCGGCAGCACAGATAATCACCTCATCGAAATCACGAATGAAAATCTAAGATTAGTTAAATGTCAATTAGCATAAAAAAAGCAATCGGTTTGCCAAGTCATACCTTCGTGGAAAACACCTAAAAACAAGATTTTAGTTGTTGACTCGTCTTTTACTATTGTACTTTCCTGCACCCAAAAGTATAAAAAAATTGGAGAATTGGGAACAGGAAAACATAATGGTAAAACTAGAAGTTATCCGTTAAGATAGGGTTTTTAGGTGTTTTCCTCCAAGATATGACTTGGCAGACAGATTTCGTTTTAATAGGCAAATCGAGATTTAACTTATCCTAGACTTTCATCCATGATCTCCATGAGGTGATTGGCTGTGCTGCTGTTTTCCGGTCTATACAACTCTATTCGCATGATAAAACGTCATCGGTCTTCTAAATCATATCTTGGTAGAAAACTCGATTTTATCGCTTGACTCCAATGTTTACCATTGGCTAGTTCCATGGGAAAATGTCATGTCTGTCACACAGCTGAAAATCGCTATGCTTGTTGGCCACCTTTATTTTCGAAAAGTTTGCTCCGCCTTATTCAATTTGTGAGGTATCCCCGATAAATATGTCCCATTTTTCGGTTCTAAAATACTGGTAGCTAAAAATCACAGTATGTGACAGATAAGACAAGTTCGCATAAAAATAGACCATTGTATTTTTCTGCTCTCAGTCCTCCATGTTTTTATATTTTGGGTGAAACACAATGGTAAACCTACCTGTCAACCGCTAAAATCGGGATTATAGGTGATTTCCACCAACATATGACTTGTCAGACCGATCCATTTTTAATATGCAAATTGAGTTTTGCCAAATTCTGGAATTTCATCCTTGAATTCGATGAGATGATTGGCTGTGCTGCCGCCTCCTTGTCTGTTATTGAGTACGTAGAATTTACCATTAATTTACAGAGACATTAAAAAATATTCAGTTACAGAACTGACAATGAGTGACAATTCCCAGGTGTGCGTTTTCAGCTGTTATATTTGTTTAAAAAGTAAACAACTCCTAGTGTATTAGCAATGTAGATTCTATACAGGCCTCCGAGAAAAAATTTCCACGCATTATTTACGAAAGACTTTAGATTTTTAGATAGCACATCAGTAAATTTTATAAAATATTTGAACAGATGAAATTAGCTGATATGTATTTTTGTCCATTTTGAATTCTTCATGTTACTAGAATCTTTGGCACGCTGTTGAATACGTTTCTGCTGCGTACAAGTAGCCCCTTATTGCATGTGGCGCCAGGATTTGTAAATATCATACATTTGGAAATATCAGAAAGAGCAGTATTTTGTATCTGTCACAGACTAGTAACAGAGCCTCAACTCGGCTTGAAAAGAGCGCCCTCAGTGGATCACTTAAAAACTAAACCATCTCGTTGGCAATTTTTATCCTCGTGATTTCTATTTAACTGTAACCTTATTCTGCTTGTCCCTTCTTGCTGAATGCTGATTTAATTATCTTTGCACATGTGCTTATGCTATTTGATCTTAGATTTCCGCGCTCATATTGATTCGTAATTATTACTGTTATTATTCTTGAATTTTCAAGTTTAAATTATTAGATCGTTATGTTACAAAGAGACACATGTATTGTTTGCAAGACGAATACGTCAAAGTTACTTCATAAATTTCAAAACAAGAAGCAGCAAGCCGTCGCTGTATTTTTTGTTTTCTTTTATCCCTTATCATTTGTCGCCAAGGAAGCGATGTTTCGCCGAATTAGCAACCTCTCTTATGTTATGATCGTAGTTTCAGAGTGGTCCGCTCGTGTCACTACTGTCTATGCGTAATCCCATGTTAAACAAGTTGCCATTACAATGTATGAAAGTTGATTCTCTGTTACAATTCCGTACTCTGTGGTATCTGTTATATATACTTTTTCATATATATATAATGGATATTAGCATTTGTGGTCAATTTATCAATGATTATAATTCAGGGTGGCGAGTGGTTAGATAAAAACACAGTCAATATAGATGATAAATACCAGCATTTTGTTGAGGATAGATGCAGTTTATATAATCTCTTTGTATTATTTGAAGTATTTTCTGTAAGAAACTACTGGTAGTGTTCTCTTTTTTTGACTGTGTTTTTTTCGGTTTTCCCTGACCAACTCGCCACCCTGTAATTATTGTCAGAAGTTATATAAATTAAAACGTATTACACTAAGCGTAAAAACTTAATTAAACAGCATTCTAAATGTCTTTCTTCTTTATTTATGTAACACAATTGAAGATAAATTGACTTAAAACAGACACTGTTTGCTTTATATACTCGCAAATATAAATGAATAAACTTTAGGTTTTAGTATAAAATTCTAAGAAAATGTTGAATACACCATTTGTTTCTGCTGAAAAATTTGAACATAAAAGTTGTTAGGTTGTCTGTTTTTTATATCCCTAATCTTTTCGAAACTGAACAAAACCAAAGTCAGAAAAGATTATTTCTGGAGAATTTATGAATGACTGTCATCTAAAACAATTTATGTTTCAATGACTGTACTAAGTAAATTTTATACTATATATTTGTTAGTTCTACAACGGAAAATCCTAGTTTAAACATAGAACTTGGAAAAGTTTTAGTTTTTTTTGGGGGGGGGGGGAAGGGGGGGGTAGTTAATGTTAAAAAATTCACTTGCCAGAGCGAAATCTGTTTATCCACAGAATGACACAGTAATAATTAAAAAGTTAATTTATACTGTGGTACTTATATTTCTTTTGGCTTAATTTATAAAAAATACCATCGCAATATTTTTAAAATAAATACCAAATATAAGAAAACTACAGTCTCAGCAAAAAAAAAAAATCTTGACACTTGCGATTTTAGACGTTTTTTTAAATATCTAGAAATATACATAAGGAATTATTCTGAAACTCCAGCTGTGTAAACATAACAAAATAGTACACGTCATGTATTTTCGCGAAGAGTTTTGCACGAAATCCAACAGGGGACTGTCAACAAATTGAAAAAGAACGAAGATCTTTTGGATAATCCTATCAAAACTAATTAAAGAAAAGAGTTAAAAGTGCAGATTATGACTAAGTGGCTTATAGTAATAAACTGTGTTCATTTTTATGAATACAGCATGTAAACTCGTAGAGGAATTAAAGTTTTTATAAACACGGTCCCAAAATTTTCCAAGTTTTGTGCTTATAATTTGCAGAGTTCTTCATAAAACACAATGTTCTTTTCAGAAAATATGACAAACAACATTGTACATAACACCCTGTAATGAGAATTAAAAAATTAAAAAAATTGTATGACAGATGAGCAGGTTTACTAAATAATTTTTTACTGAACATGCGTCCACGCTATTAAAATTTCATTTGCATATTATGTTGGTTAAATGTATACAGCAAGTTTTCTGAAAGTCTCAAAAACATAACTTGAAAATTCTAAAAATTATCGTCGATAAAACAAGATCAAAATCCGTTATTCACACAATGAAGCAAAAAGATGAGGGTCTGTATCCATATTCCATTGATTAGTGCGTACACAATATTGCACGTTCCTTATCTTTTTGCTTTATTTTGGGAATAACGGATTTATATTTTATTCTATCGATGATAATTTTCAAGTTACGTTTTTGAGACTTTCACAAAAGTCGCTCTATACATTTAACTAACATAATATGCAAATGAAATTTTAATAGCGTTGACGCATGCGCTGTAAAAAAATATTTAGTGAACCTGCTCGTGCGTCATACAATTTATATTACTTTTCAATTCCGATTACAGGGTGTTACGTACAATTTTGATTGTCATATTTTCTGAATAGAACATTGGGTTTTATGAAGAACTCTGCAAACTATAAGCAAAAAAACTTGGAAAAATTTGGGGCCTTTTTTATAAAAACCTTAATTTTTCTACGAGTTTACATGCTATATTCATAAAAATGAACACAGTTTATTACAATAAGCCACTTAATCATTATCTGCAGATTGAACTCTTTTGCTTCATTAATTTTGAAGGGTTATCCAAAAGATCTTCGTTCTTTTTCAATTTGTTGACGGTACACTATTGGATTTCGGGGAAAACTTTTCACGAAAATATATGTCGTGTACTATTTTGTTTACACACCTGAATTTTCAGAATGATTCCTTATGTATATTTTTAGATATTTAACAAAACGACTAAAATCGCAATTGTCAAGATTTTTTTTTCCTGTGACTGTATGTCCATTTCCATTCATATACATATATCACTAATCCCAGCTGATGTCACTTGTATAAGTAAACAACACTCTAATACGTTGTTGTTACAAAGTTTTTTGTTGCTATAACGTTTATTAAGAAATATATTCTTATGTTGAGAGGGTTTCGGATATTTAAGACATTATTATTATTATTCATTATTTTGCACTTAGCACATTATTGTAAAACAATGAACATTTTGAGATTTTAATGCTTTTAATTTCACACAAACAATCAAGTGAAACTTTAAAAAAAAAAATCATTTTAATAATATTCTTCGAAGAAATTAACGAACTTCCACTTTTAACATACAAATAAAATCACAAATAAATAATCTCTTATAATAATTTAAAACCATATATTCGTACTGTTTCGAAATAGACATGCTGAAAAAATGTGATGCCGTTGTAACTTGTAGTGTAAGTAATACGTGCTTTTATAAAAACTTAGATTTTATAAAACTGACGCCAATAAATTTTAGAAGTATATTTTTAAACAATAAATAAACAGTAATTGTCAGTAAAAGGTTTTCCACAGAAATATCTTGTCGTGTCCCGCCTTTAAGACCGGATCGATATCAATCAAAATTTCAAAATAGTTACATATATTCCATAGTCCTTAGCTGCGACTATTGGAACATTTCTTTCAAAAATATAATAACAAGTTCGGAGGAGAATGGTGTCGGTGTGACATATTATTGTTTAAAGGTTCTAGTCATTCAACGGCCGAAGTCCTCTCGGTAATGTCTAAAAAAATTTCGTAAAGTCTGTGGGCTTTTGTTGCATTTTAATATTCAAAATGTCTCTTTGGGAAATTAATATTTACATTTTTTTCATCAGTGTTCTTCTTTTAAAAGATGACGCATCTTTTTTCCTTATTTTTCAAAATATTTCTAAAACCTATGCATAATTGTGAATGAAATGTTAAACTTCTACTTTATATTCGTCAGTTTTTAAAACATAAAATATTAAATTAAGCATAAATTACAGAAATATTTTGACAACTAAGAAAAAAAAGTGGCAAGACTATACTAGAAAGGCTAGAAATTTTAGTCAAGTTATCACAAAAATAATTCATTCAGGAATTTTGTTTAAAAATTATTTTAATTCTATTATTTACATTTTTTCCCTTAGTGCCTAGCTTATTTCATAATGAAATTTCTTCAATGAATCGAAATATACTCCTACGGTAGAGGTCAAAATGATCGTTCACGGTCGTTCTAGTGTTAATGAAAAAACACAGATAAAAGAACTTAAAAAATATTAATTCCCCGAAGAATATTTTGAACATAAGAATGTATTAAACGCCCTTAGACTTAACATTACAAGGCTGATTCGGACGTTGCGTGATTGGTATCCTTAAGAACCCACAATACTGACTGGAAAAGATGTTAAGTCTATGGAGACGTTCTTTTCAAATATCTCTCTCAAATTTTTATTTTTTATTATTATTACTTTTTTTTTTTTAGCATAAGATAGCTGAGGGCGATCTACAACCGGGCTAGTTTTTCTTTTTTCAATTTTGGTTACAGATTGAAAAAAAAAAAAAAAATACTTAAATTTTTGAAACCGGTTTGAACAGGTTCTGAAACTGAAACTATCCTAATATAAAAAGAATGTAACCAAAATCGAAAAATTAAAAACTGAGGCGGTTGTGGATCGTCTTCAGCTATCCTATGCAAAAAAAATTATGTAAAAATATTAAGATTTGAGCGAGATATTTAAAAAGAACGCCGATGTGTTACCGAAAATTGTGTTACTTAAGTCAAAAGTTATCATTTTCGGATTATACTTTGAGCTACGCATTATTAAAAATTTCTACAGTGTCATCTGTTTGAGAAATTTAAACAGGAAAGATCTATTGATATTTGAAACCTTGAAAAAATGACAGTAAATAACAAAACATATAGATATTTTTTAAAACTTACACCAGATAATTTTATCTGTAAATATTTTAATTATTAAAACGACCATCTGGAAATTACGATTTTTGATGGTTTAAAAAAATCGTTTGCTGCAGCCTACAAACGGCGTCCCTGAAAGAGTTAAGACAGATTATAGAGAAAAAAGTTTACTTCTAAAACTTTAAAGCAAGAAAATTTAATAGAAAAACCCATGGCGCTGGCTTTATTTTATCAACTACTAGCACGATCAGACTATGCCTTAATTATTATGCATTTAAAGTTAAAATTCACTGAAAAAAGAATAAAAACAGCAACTCAAATTTTTGCCTATTGATCTTGATTTTTACACATTTTATGAAGATCTGTGTTATTCCTAAAGTTTTAGTTGTTTTGTTTTTATTTGTTTTTTAAAATATGGGAATTTTTTTTAATGGGAAAAACTACATTTTCTACTTTGGTCGTAAGCATAAAAAAAAATAAACTTAATAAAATATGTTTAATTTTCAAACTGAAAAACTCCCATGTTCCGTAAAGATAATATTAAATTATAGGCAAGCTCCATTTCCATCTATTATATATTCCATATTATAATTATCACAGTTATCAGCAATATTGTTAATTCACACTCACATTCTACGGCTTGAAAATTTAAAAATTTTAAAAATCCTACACAATAAAATCTTTTAACACGGAATTGGATAGGAAAGAAGAAAATCCGTCATGGGCTGGTTATAATGATTAAATTTTGTTGTAAATGCATTACATTCTATTCACAAGTACTGTTATTTTCATTTTACATAGATAAATATTTTCTTTTGTTTTGTTTTGTTTTGTTAAACATGGATTCCTTCATAGGCAGGTTCTTTTTTAAGGTTTTACCGTACTTTAATTTTTTGCCTAGAGATGCAACTCATCTTTATATATATATATCATTTTAATTGTGTAATAATAACAATTTAAAAATATGTACATTTTTTGAAAAAAATGGACCGTGTCAAATTGCACTGATATTTTTACTGGGCAGGACAGATCCGGGCCGGTCCAATGGTTTTCTTCTGAGCTGGGACTGAAAATTAGTACCTATTCAGACCTTAAGAAAAATTCTGTCCCGGCCCATCTCGGTCCGTAGTTCGTACCTCTAGAAAAAAGTAATGCCCAAACCAAGCTAGGACCGACTATCGGGGAAAAAAATTGGGTCGGGCCTATGAAGATCCTTACATCGAATAATCAAAAGATTAGTACACAAAATTTTGTAAATTTGGACGATAAAATTATAATACATAAAAAATGAAAGGAGAAAAAAAATGAACTTTTTAGTGAACTTTGTTCACTTTTATAAATGAGTTTGATTTAAACGCGTCCGTTTGAAAATTCGGTACTTCTAGGTTATACCGTCGACCAAAAAATTATCGCCAAACTATAAGATTAAATGTCAATAATGGATGATCGTGAATGTCACATTCAATGACATTAAATGTGATTCACGAGTTTAAAATGAAATTAAGTGATTTTTATTTCGACTTTTTATTAATATTTTTATTAATATTCTACTAATTATTTGTTTTTTCGTTATTTAAAATAAAAATTAAGTCAACATGTATAATTTCGCTATTAGTTTGGCGATTAGCATAATTTGGCGAAATTGGTCGACGGGATAACCTAGAAGTACCGAAAATTCTTCAACTTGAACTTCTTTCTTCTTCTTTTCTTCGAAACTTGACTCGTTTTTGAGAAATTGAACGTGATTTTGAATTAGTTCGTTTTTTATCGTTAGCGTGCCCAACACTGATTATAACCCTTTTTCCATTCCTGCGAACATTTATAATCCATAAAAAAAGAATTAAAATAATATATTCGCAATCAAATGAAGGATATTAACTTTATCTAAAATACATCTATCATAAAATAAACTCATAGCATTTTTCAACAGAGATGAATGCGGATGAAGACCATGGGGGGGGGGAGGCATTTCCCCAGAGTGATGAAATTCCCCCCCCCCTGGAATAATTGACATTTTGTGTTTTCAATGGTAAAATAGTGCAATTTCCCTTCCCCCTAGATCTCTGTAACGTCCATCCGAAGATACAGAAATCCCTCCTAGAAAATTGTGTATGAATTCCATACTGTTTTTTAAACAACCTGCTATTAAACTAAAATTTTATTTTTCTCTTTCTTCAATTTTTTTAACCATGTTGCGTTAGAATAAGGCATTTGAAAACTTCCTCTAATCAGTCCTACTTTTTTTATCAAAAAATACAAAGATAATATCTACTTTGTTTTATTGTATTTCCCCTATACATCGGTCAGCGCAAGCATATCGTAAATTCAATTATTTTTTCAAGAAACACCCTACTGCCCGCCTCTTTTTCTTTGCCCCTCCCACTTTTATCATTCAGTCGGTCATCTCCCTAATCATAGGTGAAATGTATAGCTATACTGCTTCCGTCTTTCTCAAAACCCCCAACCCCAATATATAACTATTGCAAAACGCAAGCCTCCATGAACATTTATTTATTTTAGAACATTAACTTTTCTCTTTAATTTTGGCAACAGCCAATTTTTTAATGTTTTCAGATTTAGAATGTTTTTATTTACGATGTTAAGAAGAAGCGGGTTTATTTTCCCCTTCTAGAAAAACAGAATATGATTCTTAGAATTTAAACGAAAAGCAATTTTTGTAAATAATTGTAAATAGTAAGTGTTTTGTAAGTTTAAGTGTCATATAAATAATTATAAAAAGAATGAAGCTGCCGATTATTTCACAAAGTTTCGATTTCGTTGCTTGACTGGGATTTCGTATTAGTGTTCTGGTCTTTTCTGAAGGCGAATAACCCTGGAATGGTAAGTATTTTACTTACCTTTTTTTAGTTTGTATGATATTTTATTATTGTACGCGAAATTTATGGCGCCCGAGAACAGGTACTGATTGCCTAATACTTGAATCAGAACTGAATAATATGAAATAGAATTATTTTAGTGCTTTGTTTATAATAGATAATTGCAATTGTTTTATTTTGATAAATTGATAGTTAGAATATTGATTTAAATAATGGATGCAATTAACAAAACAAAACGCACTACCGTGAGAAGTCAAACAACGAAATTAATTAATAGAATAGAAGCGGCAATTTCTGAAAATAGTGCCGATGAAGAATTGTTAGAACAATTTCTTGCTGAATTAGATTTAAAAGAAAAAGAGCTTCATTATCTTGATACTGAAATTCAAAACACTATTAAATTAGAAGATTTAGAAGCTGACGTTTTAAAATGCGATGAATATAATTCGAATTTAGTAATTTGGAAAACAAAAGTAAAACGGGCCAAATTAAAATTAGAAACTAAATCTAATATGAATGTTTCTACTACGACAATTAATAGCTCTCAAGAAAGAGTTGTAATTCAGGGATTGGATTCCATTCGTATAAATTTACCGAAGTTGGTAATTGAAAAATTTGACGGCGATCCCTCGGATTGGCAACGATTTTGGGATCAATTTGAAACAACAATTCATAAAAATTCTGAATTGTCTGACGTAGAAAAATTCAACTATTTAAAGTCATATCTGACTTCTAATGCTGCTAATTCAATAAAGGGATATAGCTTAACTAACAGTAACTATTTATCAGCAATAGAAACTCTAAAGGAAAGATTCGGGAAGAAACATTTGGTAATAAACTCACATCTTAATAAATTATTATCACTTAATTCAGTTAAGAAATCCAATGATGTTTATGCACTTCGCAGATTATTGGACACTTGCCAAACCGAAATCCGTAGTCTTAATTCTTTAGGAATACAGATTGAAAATTATTCAGCGTTACTCGCCCCCATTCTGATTAAATTATTACCTTCTGACATAGTGTTACAAATAACAAAAAAATGCGGTAATGATGAAGAATTAAAAGTTACAGATATCATAGAATGTTTGAAAATGGAAGTCATTTCGCGAGAAAGAACTATTTTTTTAATTTCTAATCAAGAGTCTTCGAATGTAGATATTACGTCTGAAAAGTTAGTTCGCGACAAGCAGTCGCCAAAAACGATTCCTACCGCCTCTGGTTTGATTAATGAAACTGTATCATTTTCTAAACAAATTACATGCCCCGAGTGTAAAGGAAAACATTTCTTGACTGAGTGTGAATTATTTAAAAATAAATCATTACAGGGTAAGAAGGAAAGTTTAAAGCAGTATGGTTATTGTTTTATTTGTCTCAAAAATGCAGGGCACATAGCCAAAAATTGCAGAAAATTCGTTAAATGCACTAATTGTTCAAAACGGCATTATAGAATTTTATGTCCTGAAAAAGAAAAGGGTAAATCACAAGAAAATAATGAAAGCACGTCTTTGTCAAATAAAACTTGTAATCGTGCTGTGTTAATGCAGACCTTAATTGTACGTTTAGAGCTTAAAGATAAAAATAAACACATGTTAGTACGTTGTTTAATAGATTCTGGATCTCAAAGGTCTTATTTAAGTAAGAATGTTATTAATCTTATGGGATATAAAGCTGTGGGAGAAGAAAAAATGGTTCACGGCCTTTTTGGTGGGATTCAAGAAACACACCTTCATAAGAGATATAAAATACATTTAAGTAATTTAGAAAACACCTTTAAATGCAATTTTGATGTCTATGATCAAGACAAAATATGTACTGAAGTTCCTAAAATAAAAAGTGGGCCTTGGATAAAGGAAGCTAAAAGACATGGTATAATATTCTCAGATTATGATACATATACAAAGAATCAAAAAATTACAAATCAACAGGAAATAAGTTTACTTATTGGAGCTGATATTTATGGGAAGTTATTGACGGGGAAAATTAAATCCTTAAACCGTAATTTAACTGCTATACAGACAAAACTAGGGTGGACATTAATGGGAAAAACTAATATAGAAGATACAAATGATTCCACGAAAGTTGTTTTATCGCTGCACGTAAGTGAAGTCAAATTAACAGATCTGTGGAGATTAGATACTTTAGGAATTCTTGATCCAGGTGATAAAGAATCCAGTTTAGAACTTGAAGATATTGTAAAAGATCATTTCAACAGAAATATTCGAATAAACAATGAAGGACGTTATGAGGTTAGTCTTCCCTTGATTGTGGGACATCCCCCTCTCCCCAGTGGTCGGAAAATTGCAGAACGTAGATTGAAAAATTGCGTAGATTCCTTAAAGAAATCCGACAATTTAGATGCCTATGAAGCGGTCTTTAATGACTGGCTAAAAGAAGGTGTTATTGAAGAGGTCAAATCAACTCCAGGAACGGAAGCCGAATTTCTTTTGCCACACAGAGCGGTCATAAAAGAAAGAAGCCTTATTGAAAAACAATCTGATGCTCACTCCAATCCTACTTTTGATAAAACTGGAGCTAAATCTCCCTCATTCCCTTTCATTAAACAAAGGATATCTACAGATTCTAATGTTTCAGAAAAAGAATTGTCTGCAGATGACTCCAAATCAACTACTGAATCAAAATCTGTAGAAGATTTAAAATCTGATGATGAATTGAAAGATGAAACAAATTCAACAAATGAACAGATGTCTATAGATCTGACAAAATCTACAGATGAACCTGAAGATAATGCTCAAAATAAAAGAACCGATTCAACTAATGTTTCTCAAAAAGAATCTATTAAATTATCAGATTCAGATCAATCACCTAAACTAGAATTAGCTCTTCAGAGAATTAAAGGTTATGTATCTCTTAATGTTGATTCGGAGAAAGTTGATATTCAGAATGAAGATAATAAGATCAAGGATAAAAATGAAGAAAGTGAGAAAAACATTCCTGAAGTTCCAGATAAAATTCCTGCAGAAAAATCTAAAGTGATATCACCTATATTTAAGGAATCTAATATTCTTCCTGCCTCTCAACCAATTGAAAGTCAAGAAACAAATGAAAATGTTAGCATAGTCTTAGAAGCAACTAAGAAAACAGATTCATTTTACTTAAAATTGAATGAAACTATAGAATCTTGTAAAGCAAAACTAGGAATTTCTGAAATTAATGATGATCTTTCTTCAGATGAATCAGCTATTGATGACAATGCAAACCGATCAGATGAAGGTGAAGAAGATAAAACTAGTGCATTTGAAGCAAAAGAAGTTTCTGAAGAAGATGAAGATGAAGAGGAAAGCATAGAAGTATCTGATGAAGAAGTTGAAAATAAAGTAGATGGTGCTCGATTGTCTAAAGGGGTTAAGTCCGACTTAAAATTAGGAAATCTTCCAACTTTTTTCTGGTCAGATTCTAGTAATGCATTATATTGCATAAAGAAAAGTGAAAATTGGGCTCCCTTCGTGTACAATCGGGTAAAAGAAATTAAATCACTTAGTAATCCAGAAAATTGGCACTATGTGCCCGGAACTCTTAATCCGGCCGATCTACCTTCCCGTGGATGTTCTGCAGAATCTCTTAAACAATCCCTCTGGTGGGAGGGTCCTGATTGGTTGAAAAAACCTCAAGAATTTTGGCCTAAAGATAATTTAAATCCCGACTTAGAAATCATTAACGCAGAAAAAAGAAAGACAGTGATCAATACGGTAAATGTATCTCAAAGCCCAATTGAATTATATGAAAATACATCTTCATATTTGAAAATGATAAAAGTAACTGCCTGGATTTTTAGGTTTTTTGGAAATATCAAAAAGTTGCCGAATGAGCGAAATTTTGAGAAAAATTTAACAGTTGAAGAAATAAATTATGCAGAACATGTAGTATTGAAATATGCCCAGCGATGTTTATTAAATGAAACAAAACCATGTTACACAGCTTTACAGACTTTCACCGATCAGCAAGGAATAATTAGAGTAAAAACCCGAATTTCTTTAAGAAAAGACCTCCATTCTTTCCGATATCCAATCGTTTTGCCTTTCGATCATAATATAACCCATTCACTCATAAGAAAAAAACATATTGAACTGAGTCATGCTGGAATACAAATTATAATGTCAGTATTGCGAGAGCAGTTTTGGATACTAAGATGCCGACGTACCGTTCGAAAAGTAATAAAAAATTGCGTGGTATGCAGACGATTCACCGCCACACCTGCCGAAACACCTAGTGCTCCTCTCCCAGAAGATCGAGTCAGAGATGCTTCGATTTTTGAAATTGTTGGTCTCGATCTTGCAGGACCTTTATTTTTAAGAAATGGTTCAAAGGTGTGGGTGGCTCTTTTTACATGCGCAATATTTCGCGCCATACACCTGGAATTAGTTTCTTCACTTTCAACAGAAAATCTAGTCTTGGCTCTCAGAAGATTTATAGCAAGAAGAGGGAGACCCTCTACTATTATTTCTGACAATGGAAGAAACTTAGTAAAAACATCTTCAGATTTGAAAACAGTAAATTTTGAAAGTTTACAAAAATTCGCTCTCGAACGAAAAATTAGTTGGAAATTCAACCCTCCTTCAGCTCCCTGGTGGGGTGGGTTTTTTGAGCGCATGATAGGAATGGTAAAAGGAATTTTACGAAGAGTTTTAGGAAAGGCCTGCCTAAACTACGAAGAACTGAATACCGTATTATGTGATGCCGAAAGTGTAATAAATTCTAGGCCTCTCACATACATTTCAGAAAATGATGATCTTGATCCTCTTACCCCTGCTATGTTCTTGCAAGAAATAAAAGATTCGAGAATTCCAGAATTTGACATAATAGATTCAAGGAAAATGAGAACAAGATTTGCTTACCAACAGAAAATTCGTGAAGATCTGAGAAAACGCTTTAGAATAGAATACTTGGGGCAACTTCGAGAAAATACGATAAGAAAAAAGGAAACTGAATTAAAGAAAGACGATGTTGTTTTAATTGGAGAAGACAATTCCAAAAGAATCAATTGGCCTTTGGGCAAAATTGAAGAATTGTATCCTGGCAGAGACGGAAAGTTCCGTGTAGCGAAAGTTAAAACAAAAACTGGTTCTTTCTTAAGACCTATTAAAAAATTATACTGTCTCGAAATTGATGATAAACTAATGCATCCTTTTTTAGTTCGTAGAATTCCTGTCCCTCTAGATGACACGCCTGTTCCTGAGCCTGTAGACCGTGCCTCTGATCCTGCATCTGTAGTTGAGCCTGCGAACAGCACTCCTACTTCAGATTCTTCAACTCCAGCTGAGCCTGTAGACCATGCTTCTGATTCTGCATCTGTAGTTGAGCCTGTGAACAGCACTCCTAGTTATGATCCTGTGCCTGAGACTTCAGATTCTACAACTCCGATTGAGCCTGTGGACCATGCCACCGATCCTGCTCCTATTCACCAGTCTTCCTTGCCTGATGATGAGAACCGTCGATCACGATCTGGAAGAAAGCTGAAGCAGCCGCAACGACTGAACTTATAGAATAGTTTTGAGCTTCACTAGACCTGAACCTCAAAGGTGGGAGGATATTGCAAAACGCAAGCCTCCATGAACATTTATTTATTTTAGAACATTAACTTTTCTCTTTAATTTTGGCAACAGCCAATTTTTTAATGTTTTCAGATTTAGAATGTTTTTATTTACGATGTTAAGAAGAAGCGGGTTTATTTTCCCCTTCTAGAAAAACAGAATATGATTCTTAGAATTTAAACGAAAAGCAATTTTTGTAAATAATTGTAAATAGTAAGTGTTTTGTAAGTTTAAGTGTCATATAAATAATTATAAAAAGAATGAAGCTGCCGATTATTTCACAAAGTTTCGATTTCGTTGCTTGACTGGGATTTCGTATTAGTGTTCTGGTCTTTTCTGAAGGCGAATAACCCTGGAATGGTAAGTATTTTACTTACCTTTTTTTAGTTTGTATGATATTTTATTATTGTACGCGAAAATAACAAACCATGAGGTACGGTTTTCGCTAAACAGCCGAGCACAGATTCGAAGAACTGAAATCGGATACTGAATCGAAAGAGTGGTTTTAAAGGAATCAAAGAATCGAAGAGTGGAAAACCCAATTTTCAAATCTCGACTCTCCAAGTGCGACACTGCGTTAAACCACTGCCACCTAGACTAGCAAGCCTTTTGTCTGGAAGAGCAAATTGCAGTGACGGCGAGCTTAGTCATTGCCACCTAGACTAGGTCTAGGTGGCAATGATTTGAGGAAATAGAGAGAATCTACAAAAATTAATCAGTCAACAAATATTTGAATAATCAAAACTTCAGAATTTAATTGAACAGCTTTAAACAAACTTGTGGAAATTGAAAAGTCTAACTAAGATTTATAAATGATAATTTTTCTACAATTTTCCTTCTGGCACTCTCTGATATCTTTAGAAAATATAGAAAACAACTCGTCTAACCACTATTTCAGTGAGTCGACATCGACTCTTCGAATCCCAATCTGAATTGAAATTAAAGTTCGACTCTTTTGAGTCGAGGCAATTCACTAGCATCGAGTCGCCAGTTCTATTCACTTGGAAGGAGTCGAGATTAAGAGTCCACTTTTCGGCCAACTCTACTAGTTACTGAACGTTCTTTGCTTCTAGACAGAAGAACCGATATAGCTCTCTTAACCATCCTACCCTGTTCAAATTTTACGCAATCTTGAAAAATCGTTTCACACCAGAATATTTATTTAGAACATTTTAATATATTTGATTGGCTTATTTCTTTTCTTTTGTTTTTTATTTATCACTAATTAGACAATTAAATTTAAATTTTGATTACAATAAAGTTATAAAATTTTATTTAAAATTTTAATACATAAAATTTAATAAAAAAATGAAATAATATATATATATATATATATATATTAACAATTAAATGTACGTAATTTAAAATGCACTATTTTTAAAAATAAAATAGAAGATTGTTTTTGTGTTAGTTATGCTATTATGCTGTTGTATTTTTTATTGCCAATTACATAATTAAATTTAAATTATAATTATAATTCATTTGTAAAATTTAATTTTAATTGTTAATACATAAAATTTAATTTTAAATAATTTAAAAAAATCGTATTTTTTTAATAAATAAATGAATATAATTTAAAATGCAATAATTCTTAAAATAAAATTAAATACTTTCATGTTAATTGTGTTCTTGCCCGGTTGTAAGCGATAAATATCAATTTAGTAGAATCAATTGAAAGTAGTTATCAATTTTTTCATACGTTTTATAGTCTATTATCGTTCATACATAAAAAATCTCTATTAACTTACTAGTATTCATTTTAATAATACTAGTACATTTGTAATTATAAAGCAATAAAACATAAAAATATTAATTAACATAAATTAATTGTATTTAAATAAAATATTAATTTACATTGATTTATACATATTTAATTTTAATAACATTATATACTTAAATAGGGATAATAATATAAGTAAAAAAAGAATATCTTTAATTATGTTAATATTTCACTAATGTAGCTAAAGATTTTCTCTTTTTTTCTTATGTTATTATCACTGTTTAAATATATAATATTTTTTTTACATTCAATTTATGTAATTAATTCTCATATTATAATCACTATTCAAGTATATAACTGATCTTAACTAATAATCGTTTAAATATATATAATTAATGTTTTTATTTAAATATATATAACTAATATCAATTATTTATTAATTAATATTAGTATATATATTATATATATATATACCGGGTGTCCCAAAAATGACTGATGGATTTTAAAATTCAATAACTTGCAAACGGTGACAGTTATTTTAAAAAATTTTGCAGGAGGGTTATGTATAATGTCAGGAGTTTTTTTACCGTAATTTTTTATTTTAGTTCGAATACCAAACAATAGGTGGCGCTGATGGCGATTGAAAGCCAGGTGATCAGTGATGAGTGAGGCGTCGACCTGGCCTTCAATCGCCGTCAGCGCTACTTATTGTTTGGAATTCGAACTAAAATAAAAATTACGGTAAAAAAAACTTCTGACATTATACATAACCCTCCTGCAAAAATTTTTTAAATAGCTGTCACCGTTTGCAAGTTGTTGAATTTTAAAATCCATCAGTCATTTTTGGGACACCCGGTATATATATATATCACCATCATCATCAACAACAACCGTTTTCGATCCACTGCTGGATGTAGGTCTCCCCCAGATTTTTCCAATGTTTTCTGTCTAGTGCTTTCGTCATCCAATTTACACCAGCCACTTTTCTAATTTCGTCACTCCATCTTACTTGTGGTCGTCTTTTTGGTCGTTTTACATCTCTGGGATACCACTGTAGTAAATTTGCGCTCCATCTATTGTCTTGTCTTCTTGCAATGTGCCCAGCCCATTTCCATTTTAGCTGCTTGATTCTTTCAAGGATGTCAAAAACTTTTGTTTGATTTCTTATCCAGGTTATCCTCTTTCTGTCTCTTCTACAGCTCATATTCAAAATATTAGAATAATTACCTTTTTTTTAGAAATTGAAAATATCGTTTGGTAATTTAATGTATTTTAATGAAAATATGCAAACGATATTTTTATTAAGAACTTATTGTTGATTAAACTTACTTGTTATCTTAAATTTAATATCATTTTTGAAAAGATTAATTGCAAAAAAAATTATTTTGAAAAGTCAAAATATTAGAATATTTATTCAAGTGGTTCAAAATATTAGAATATTTCACATTAATTCTCCTTTAATTATTACCAATTCTTAACTGGTGGCATCATTGATTAAATTCAGACTATTTTATTTAAAATCAGTATTCTTTTTTGCAGTTTGTTTCTTTTTCGTCTTAAAATGGGCCGTGTGAGTGATATTCCTGAATCTACTAAACTTCGTATGGTTGATTTGTATCGGCACAGTAAAAATCAATGTTTTATAGCGAATTATTTACATTGTACGCAATCGAGCGTTAGTAAAATACTAACACAATATTCAAAAATTGGAAAATTTCAAAATAATCGCCGAAATGGTGGCCGAAAACCAAAAACATCTGCTAGAGATGACAGGAAACTGAAGCGTATAGTTAAGAAAAACCGTTTTAAAAGTGTGCGATTCTTGCACCGAAAATGGAAAGAAGAAGGAGTTGAAGTTTCTACATCGACAACATTAAGACGTCTCCATAAATTTAAATTTGAATCTCGTGTACCGACAACAAAACCTCTCATGACTGCAAGACAAAAGCGTATAAGATTGAATTGGTGTAAATCAAGACGTTTATGGAGCAATGAAGATTGGAAAAATATATTATTTAGTGATGAAAGTATGTTTTGTGTTTCATATGGTAATCAAGGTATTCGAGTTTGGAGAATGAAGCAAGAAGCATTTGATAAAGAATGCCTTAAACGTTCCGTAAAATTTGCTGCTAGTGTCATGGTTTGGGGTTGTATGAGTGCAGAAGGACCTGGAAAGTTATGCATCGTCTACGAAAAGGTTAACTCTCTGATATATCAAGAAATTTTAGAATATTACATGATTTCATCAGCAGAAGATATATTTGAAGATGATTTCATATTTCAACAAGATTTAGCCTCCCCGCATACCTCGGTGTCAACTAAGAATTGGTTCCGCCAACGCAACATTAAGGTACTTCCTTGGCCACCAAATTCACCAGATCTTAATCCCATCGAAAACTTATGGTGTATAATGAAGAAAAAACTTCAAGAAAATCCTCCTTCAAGTAAAACTGAGTTAGTGGCACGTATAAAGTCTATTTGGGCTAATATTGATAGAAATGTTTGTAAACACCTTGTATATAGTATGCAAGATCGATTGTACGCTGTTATAAAAGCTAAAGGGGATGCTACAAAATATTAACTACCATTTACTTCATATTCATAAGGTAATATTGTTGCGTAAAATAAAATATTCTAATATTTTGAACCAATCTAAATTTTATTCTAATATTCTGGTGTGTTTAAGGAAGCTGTATACCTAATTTATTGTGCTGTATTTTATATTTTATAAATGTTAAAATCTTATCTAAACATTCCAGATTTAATTTATAAGAAATTTAATTGCATTTACTTAGTATAAAAATAAATAAATGACAAATAATTTTTTCTTATTACTTTTTCTCAATTATTCTAATATTTTGAATATGAGCTGTAGTTATGCCTAGCATACATCTTTCCATGCTTCTCTGTGTTGTTTGTAATCTTTGTATCATCCGTTTTGTTAGTGTCCATGTTTCTGCTCCGTAGGTTAATGCAGGTAAAATACATACATATATATATATATATATATATATAAAACAATAATTATAAAATTATATATATTACACATATATATTTTTATCAATTGAAATTATTATCTATATATTTAATTAATATTAATAAGCAATATTATTTAAACATGTATAATTAATTAATATTTAAATATACATAATTGATATTAACTAATACTTATTTAAATGACGATAATAATATGTTTTTCTTTTATTATTATCACTATTTTTTAAATATGTAATTGATATTATCAAATAATTATTTAAAGATATATAATTAATATTAATTATTTAAAATGTTGATATTAGTATTACGTATCTATACACAATAATTATAAAATTATATATATTTTAAATATATATAATTTATATTTATTAATATTATTATTTATATAAATAATTAATATTATAAATAAGTATTATCGTTTAAATATATCATTAATGTTTTCGCTTAGTGGTTTGTTATTAATTCTCTTCAATTTTCAGTATTTAACTAATGAGTTATTATAAAAAAGAAAAAAAAAACAATCTTTGTTAGATTAAAACTTGGTTTTTTTTTTTTTAGAAATATGTGGTCTTTTGCTTTGTATTCCACACTTTGCGAAAACCCAATTGTATATGCATGTAATTTTAGTATAGACACATCAATTTATGAATAGGAAGTGTTTTACTAAAGTTGATGAAAATAACATGGAAAATATTTAAATACATTTTATTAATAATAATTGTGTAACTGAATCATATACTTTTTTGGTTATCCCTAGAATCTGGATACTATACTTTTTTTCTTTTTTAATATGTTATTTTGCCCACATTAGTGACATATTTGAATGGCATGAGTGATCTGAAGAATTTTATGAAAATTGGAGTAGATGATAGCCGATAATATCTAAACTATATACATTTTTTTTACTATATTAAAAACATACACTTACATAAGATTTATGCAGACATGTATGAATGCATATATTCATACATACTATGTACGTACATTGATGTGTATGTATGTATCCATGCATGAATATGTGTATGATTGTAGTATATATTTTCTCTTTTACGAGAAAAATTTTTCAGATTTATGGACTTGCAATGTCTCTGGGAGTAAAAAATGTAAAACTACAGCGAAAAAGATGCAATATTAGATAGATTATTAAAAGCTTTAATTAATTAATTTTAGAGTATAACTATACTTGATTGCGTATGACATATAGGTAAAAAACAATAAAAATCTGATCTAGGAGACCTCTGTAACATCTATATTTTCTTAGTAAGATTTTGAGTTGATGTTAAACAAAATGTGTTTTTAGCTATTACTAATTGAATACAATAAAAGCTCTCATTTTCTTCTGCTTCTTTTATTTTTATTTATTTATTCATACTTAATTTAATTTATTTATTAACTTTTTTGCATAACTTAGCATGTTATGATTTCATGTATATTTTCTGCATTAGAAAGTTTTAATTTATTAATCTTAGTGAATTACTGTAATTGGTAACTTATATCAGATTAATAAAATAAATAAACAAATAAATAATAACAATTTGATATAACAGACCTTAATATTTTCTTAATAAGGTCTTGAATTGATACTTATCAAAAAATAAATAAATGAACAAAATAAAATTTATTTTTAACTGTTATTTTGTAAACTATTCGAAAACAATAACAGTTCTCTTTCGTTCTTCTTCTTTTTTTATTTTTAATTATTACTGATTATAAATTGCAATGCTATAAGAAGTGTAATATATATATATATATATATATATATATATACATATATATATATATATATATATTTCAAATTTAAAATTTTTTCGCCAAAACTAACCTTTATACTAACTAATCTTACTTTTCTTATAATAATATTCCGTACTTACTTCAAATTATTAAATTAAAATCTTATTTCTAAATCTAATCTGTTAATCTTTATGCAGACGATATAAATTCTTAATTTGCCTTAAAAAACATTATTCCAGTATGCGTAAATTAAAAATATTCTTAATTAAATTTTTATTTCTTAATATTCCAAATAAAATTCATTTTTCTATGTTTTTATCAACCCTTTTTAAGAAAGTCTTATTAAATTTATTCCAAAACCATACCTTTCAAAAAGTATCATTATTTTATTTTGTCTATTTATTTATTTTTCCTCCGTCAACCTTGATAGTGTGCATATTAATAAATTCATTTCTTTTCTTTTTCTCTTAAAATTAATCATTTATAAAAATCGTCTGCCTAAAAAATTCTGAGTCGATTATAAATTGGTTAAATAATATTTTTTTAAAATAAATTTATCGTCTGTGGAAAATAGTCTCGTAGCTGGACAAGAATTCTGTTTACATAAAAGAATGATGGTTTGAGGTTACAGAATGTTCTGGAATTTTCTTTTTAGTTTAAAAGGTGGAAGCCTCGAGTTGAGAAGGAGATTCTTGGGTTTCTTCTTCGATGAGTACGGCTCGCTGAAATAATGATGGAATGTTTGCAAAAGGAGCTTTTCCCTTTCTCATGATTACGGATTAAATAAATGAACTTACAGCAGCCAATGAGTAATTATTTGGATTCTCTACATCAGGCTTGTCAAACTCGTCTACCACTGCCGGCCGAATTTAACAATGTACACAATGCCGCGGGCCACATTATCGAAAAAAAAAACAAAAAAGATGGAGATTAATTTGATGACAATCGCACAAAATGAAAACTGTTCGTAAAAATTACAGCATTGTTTTAGAAAACAAACAAGCAAACAAAAATACATACAAAATTTTTTAAACTATTCATTGGAAAATTTAAAAAAACGCGCACCATGAATTTTTTCAATATTTATTAAGTAAAAACAAATCTGTAGAAAAAGTATATTACGAGAGAGCACTGTCAAATGTAATGAAAAATAAGTTAAAATAAAAATACAAACAAGCTTAAACACATATTGAACATTTTAAAATATAAATCGCAATCAAAATTACACAAAAAAGTGTTAGTAATTTTGCAATCCTAATATTTGCATTTTCTTATATGTTGTATGTAATTGCTACTTTTTAAAAAACAAATCATTGGTAGAACACAATTATTTACAATATAATATTATGAAAAACAATCATAATTGATTAAAATATATTAGCTATGGGCATTGATCCGGCATAGGAATAATTTTCAGACTCTCCTCATATATTTTTAAGTACATATTGTGTCTGTGAAAAAAGAAAGAAAGAAAGAAAAAAAAACTGACCACAGAGTAAAATTTTTTGCACTTATATTTTCAAGAATTATAAATTTAAAGGACAAAATAAATGCTAGCCTACGGCCCCAGGGCCATTAAATGAGAAAAAGTGGTTATTAAAAGAATATTTGTTGGTGGCTACTGATGGCTACTGTCTACTAATGAAAATGTCTTAGTTTAATGAAAATTTTCAGTTATAGCAACACATATTGAAATTATCGATTTCATGCGATTATTGAAATTTCTATATGAAATTTCTACATATCAAACACAATTTTTCAGTGTTTGTTTGAGTATAATTTTTTTACTAACCTTTACTAACTTTTAAGAATGAAATTAATTAATGAGCTTATGTCCAAAATGCTCGCTTTCGACTATGCATGCAGCCAAATAATAAAAACAGATTAATAATTTTTTATTATTATTATTTTCTTTTTATATTTTACAAAATGAGGATTTGATTCACCTTTGCCTTTTAAAGCTATTTATTTCTTTTGATTTTTTAGAAACTTTTAATTAGAAATTAGCGTCGTTTTTTAAATTGACTTTTCATACATTTATAATACCTAACAAATGCCACACATTACTTTGTTATATCGTAGGGAATCAAAGAACGCAGTAAAATAATGTATTCGTTTCACCATAAAGCACATAATAAACTATTAGAAAAAAAATGTATAAAGCTTTTATAATTTTTTTTTTCAGATTAAGATATGCTCTTCTTAACTTTCTTGTTGATAACTTTTGCATACCCTATCTCCTGAAAACAAAATTTTAAAATGAATTAGATTTGATCATATTCAAGACAGTATGTTTGTATCATTTATGCCACAGTGGTGTTGAATCAATGTTGTTTTCATCTCCTATGCCAAACCGTAAAAAATATTTCATCCAAAATAACAATCATTAATTAAAAATTTTAAACTTTTCTTTATTTAATTGCGAATCATTAAATTTAATGTATGTCAATATCTGCCATTAAATATAATGCATATTAATATTTTGAAATAATGGTAGATATTTTGAATAAAATCATTCCCCAATTTTGGAACACTGTAAGATTTGCAATGCAAAGTGTATTTTCTGCATCAACTAAGAACTGAATCAAACATACGAAAATGCCAAAGGCTTGGCGGGCCACAGAGAAGGTCCTGGCGGGCCAATTGTGGCCCGCGGGCCACGTGTTTGACATGCCTGCTTACATCTATTTATTTATTTTCCTCGGTGGCCATGACTTCTCTGCGGTGAAAGGGAAACCCGGCGTTGATGTCTCTGGCTCCTAACTTTTAAATCGTCACATATATATAGATTAAAATTTACAAATTAAGTTAATACAACAAATTAAAACAATTCTCGTATATAATTATTTAATATTTGATGGTGCATAAAAACAAAATTCCGTTAAATTTATATCCTTTTTTTCACATAAATTATTTTTATTCTACATTTTATAATTTAAAAAAAAAAAAACATAGTTTGATTTAGTCAAAGGCTTTAAATGAACATTACTATTTATTATCTTCTCCCTATGCGGCGACACCATGAAAATATATGATGTTAGCAAGGAATCTTTGAAGTGCCAGAGAATGAGCACATTGACTTTCTAATATACGTAGACGCCACATCCCATTGTTCTCTCGGCTTGGTTTCGAATCCAACATCTTTGGCGAAAAGATGCCGTTTTATGACGGTGATCGCTTTATTGGCATCATTGGCATCTTTCAGATTTCACAAAGAGAAAAGCAGAAGTGCGGTTAACTCAAGACAAACATTACTAGGGCTCCTGTAACTCAGGCAGAATCGTCAAGCATCTTGTTTCCCAGTTACCGTTTGTTTCCCATTGATTCCTATGGGGCGAGAAACGTTTGAATGACTTTAAGGCTACAAAATCGTTAAAAATGGACGATTGTTTAGCAGAAAATTATTCTGATCTGTTCAGGAATGGGTTTAGAGTATTTAACTTCCATATAAATGAAAAAAGGGGAGTAATTTGTGTATAAATACTTAAAAGAATAGATCTGGATTGGAGAACTTCGCCAAATATCGCGCCAATCTAATCGCTTGTATACAACAAACCGGTTCTTCGAAGCTGATGTCGTGTTTTATACCAGACGGGTGAGAAAAGAAAATACAAGAATTCCCAGTTCCCTCATTTATGCAACTTTCGCCTTATTCATTTATTTATTTTTATTTTTATTTATTTATTTATTTAATTATTTTTAGAGTGTGAGGTATTGATTTAAATGGTTGGATTCATTTAATATTTAAGAAGTAAAGAATAGAGATATTTTAAATCGAAATTGAAAAAGATATTATATTTTGCGGCGTAAGAAAAGGAGGGGTGGGGAGACATAGTTAAAGAAAAAGCCAAAAGTTCAGAGGGAGGTGGGATTTTATAATTATAAATTTATTGTTAAAAAAAATAACAAAAATATTAGAAAAAATCATGAGTTTTAAAGATTTTAAATTTTGTAAGATAAAAATGAGGGATGTGGCATATTTTAATATTTATTTATTATTATTATTATTATTTATTATTATTTATTTATCATTTTTATTTATTTATTTATTCTTTTAGCGTGGGGTTGGGGGGTGTTTGATTTGACAATTTATTATTTATCAACAATTACAATATAATTCCAAATAGAATAGAAAAATAAAAATGAAAAAGTATTATTTAATTGTTTTATATTTTAAATTCTCAGTTTGGGGGGAGGGGATGAAAACGGTAATTTCAAAAGGTGGAGATTTAAATAATTAATTATTTATTGTTGCAATAAAGTAATGAATAAGCAGGAAAGTTAAAAAAAAATGTTTTACAAATCTTAAGCATTTGATTGAAACATAAAATAAAGAATAGAGATATTTTTAATCGAAAGTGAAAAAGATATTATATTTTTGCGGAGGAAAAGGAGGGGGGGGGGGAGAGTTAAAAAGGAAAAAGCCGAAAATTCAGAGTGGTGGGATTTTATGATTATAAATTTATTGTTTAGAAAAATATCAAAAGCATTAGAAAAAATTATAAATATAAAAGATTTATAATTTTTAAGCTAAAAATGGAGGAGGTGTCATGTTTTATTATTAGTATTATTTTATTTTATTTATTTATTTATTTATTTGGCGTAAGGGAGGGGCATTTGATTTAATAATATATTATTTATCTACAATTACTATAAAATTCCAAATAGAACAGAAAAAAAAAATGAAACAGTATTGTTTAATTATTTTACATTTTGAGTGCTTTGTTTTTTTTTTGGGGGGGGGGCGAAATCGGTAATTTCAAAAGGTGGAGATTTAAATAATTGATTATTTGTTTTTGCAATAAAGTAATAAAAGGGCAAGATATTAAATAAAAAAAGTTTTACAAATCTTAAGCATTTGATTGAATCTTTTAGGGATTAAGGGGGAAGGGGGGCGAGTTAAGATGAAATTAAAAGTAACCGGAAACACGGAAGGATTTCATTCTTCCTTTTTAAATTATTTCATTTTTTAAATTTTTAATTAGAAATTATTTTACGTACGACTAATTCGTTAAAACTGTGTCCTTAATTTATTAACTTATAGCAAAGAATATTAGCATTTGAAGCTTTTTTATTAAAAAAATATTAATCATAATTTCACTGTGAAAATAAAAAAAGAATAAAATCAGTCTAATGTATGTGAATATATATTTATACTCACATTAAATCAAATTTAGAATTAGTTCCATTTATATTTCTTTCTTAAATAAGCATGTAAAACATATCAATAAAAATAAATTGATGGAAATATTTTTTTAATTCTAATATAGCATTATACAAAAGCATACCTACATGTTATTATTTTACCCAATTTTAAATGCCTTATATTTTCCCGTGAGAGAGATTGAGAAACTAAAATTACTCGCCTCGCCATCTACGCGATAAGACGCCAAATCAGGCAACCGTTTTGGAAACTTAATGGAGGCGTGATTCAGCCCGGTATATAAGAAGCCTTAACATTACAATATGAGTTTCGGCGGGAGAAAAACCGGTTTGGCGCGCTAAATCTGCCCTCCGTCACGTGACGGAAGGCAAAGATGTCGGCCTAAGTAAAGGTTGCCGCTGTGGTTTCTAGGTATCTTAGGTTATTGAATGAGCAAGGTGATACGCAGATCGGTTTTGGGAGGATTTCGAATCTTTGAGGCGTAAGGTCTGCAACTGGCACTGCATCCTCTTTTGCCTTCCCCCCCCTCCCTTTCAATTAACCCATTAATTTTTAGACAATAATTCTGACAAGCACACATGCAAAAATAAATTCAATCAGCATAAAATGCAAAATTAAAATACTGATTTTCTCTCCCCATTTGTTTTAAAAAGGAAGGTTATAGTCCAGGGATGGCGAACCTTTTCGCATTCACGTGCGAACTTTTTCCAAAGATATACTTTATGTGATCTTGACGTACCAAGAGACAAAAAAAGTTAATTATTCAAGATGTCCTTTTTTTTTAAATTAAAAATAAGTGTAATATTTGGTGGTATGTTTTATAAAGTAAACTAAAAGCATTGTTTCTGTTGTTCCATGTTAGATAATAAATAATTAATCAAATTGCGATTTATCATCGTAATTTTTGCCTATAATGCCTTATAATGAATGCTTCCTTTTTTCTTTTAATAATAAAAAAAATATAGGGGAGAGTGGGGATACTTGAGCATAGGGGATACTTGAGCCACCCCTATTATCTCTACAGTTGGTCAATTTTTCTTTCTAAAACTGGCAACATGGTAACATATTTATAGTTCTGAACATGTAAAAAAGAAATCACACACCTTGGTACCATTTTGAAAGTATGGTGATTAACTCTTTGAGCTCTGCTGGTAGAATTTTCTTCCACATAATTTTAATTCTGAAATGTCACAACGACACCAGAAAATTCGACCAAATTTATTTGAAAAAGGTTTAATGCATTTTTTTCGCGTATATTGTAAATCGGTTTTTTTCTTAGCAAAATACTGGTGCGAATGTGACATCTGGCTCAAGTATCCCCTCCATGGGGATACTTGAGCCACAATGTAAAAGAAAAAGTAAAAATTTATTAGACATATAAAAATAGTTCAAAATTAATTGAAAGTGGTTTTCAATTGAAGAAAAAATATCAAATTTTCATTTTCAATATTTTATTTTGTTCTAAGAAATTATAAAAAAATTAAAAAAATTAAAATTTAAAAAATGGCTCAAGTATCCCCATCTTCCCCTATACAGTCAAACCCCGTTAATACGCGCCCTGCTTAATACGCGAAACCGCTTAATACGCGAATTTCCTTTGGTCCCTTGAAATACTCCTATCTTACGCATATAAAAAACCCTCTTTAATACGCGAATGGTTAATACGCGAAATTTTATCAGTCCCTAGAAAGAAAAACCTACTTTTAATACGCGAATGAGCTTAGTTATAAACATACGAGTTTTTAGATGAAGTATTTTCCCAAGCATTTTATACAACAATTATTTAACTTAATTTTTATACAACAATATTTTAACCCAATTAAATTCAGCATTTTCCCACTCAAAACCATACACTGACTAGATTTGGATCCCGATCCGAGTCTAGCACAAGACTGTCCAATCAAAACTGTCTTAATGAAATCTCATAAGCGAGGCTAGACCAGCGTTTAAAGAACTAGATTGGCATACTGCCAAAATAATGGAATATTCCCATGGGCGTAACTAGATAATTTTTCTAGAGGGGCCGCGGTACCATTTGATAATTTCGAAACAATAACATTTCAATTCTGTACAGTTCAGTTGTTTAACCCCTTGGGGACACGTATAGATGCCACAAAAAGGCTTAAAATTTCTCGTGTATCCCCACCAGTAAAAATGTATTGTAAAATTTGCCGTATTTAATCGGAGCATTTTCTCGATTCAATAAAGCACAAATTTTTGTTTTTTTAAAAACATTGACCAAACATTTAAAATTTCGTAAAAGGCTCCCATCGCGAAGGGATTAAGAGCGTAGTTCAATTACATGTTTGTTAAATTTATGTTTATATAATTTTATGATGAAGATCCATTATGGCGTATAAGCAGGAAATGAAATGATGAACTGTTTTTATTAAACCTTTCAGGGGCATGTAATTGTATTTCTATAATGTTCAATTCCCATCGAAATATTCGAAAAAGTTTGCTTCAAAATAAGGAAAAACAATTTTTTAACTTTTTCCCACCAAAGCTATATAGGTATGAAAGTGGGAAATCAGAAAAAAGGTGAAATTCTTTCCATCTATACAGTGGCGCCAAACTCTTATAATAGAACTGTCATTTTAACCGATACCTTTACAATAAAATTAAATCTGTATACATAATAGCTTTTTTTTTTTTTTTTTTTTTTTTTTTTTTTTTTTTTTTTTTAACTTTAGATACATTAACAATGTATTTCCAAATGTAACTGATAAATTTATGCTAAGTACAGTCATTGATTTTCTAAAACAAATATTATCTTGAATGGTTGAATGGTTTAGCTGTTAAATTCCACCCATCTTTACTTTTTCAATAAAAGCAGTTCCCCCCACCTTTTATTTTCCAATAAAAACAATCTCCCTGCTAAATTTATCTTTGCTTCGGAAATGCATCTTAAAAAGGTATCACAGAAATTATCCAAAAGTGTAGTATAAATGGCACAAAATATTCTATTCCAAAAAGAAACTTCCTATTTTTAAAGTCTAAAAAAAAATTCATTCTTGAAAGACACTTTGAATAACCTCACTTATACAACTTTCAAATGCTTATAATATTATATGAGCTCACGTTTCATTTTATATCTATTTTGCACAATAATTCAAGTTAATATATCCCACCAGGGGCCGAGAGGTTCTGCTTCTGAAACTGACAGACGGCAGATGCTGGACTCGAACCCAATCGCGGCCGTCAGCCTAACCGTTCGGAGTTTTCCTAGGCTTTCTTAGAACCTTGGATTTCCTTGCGTAAATACGAGTTAGGTTTCCTTAGAAAGACCCCTACGGAGGGCATTGCCCACTTTAGAACCTATATTCGAAGTGTAGATAATTGGCCGTCATAAACACAAACAAACCAACAATAAAAATAATATTGCCCAGTTAAACTGATGGCATTGAGCTCACAGGCTACGCATACTAATTGTCCATTACAGCCTTATATTTTCAAGGGTTAATTCCGTTCTAAAAACAAATTAAGGAGGTGAAACAACTCCTTCCTTTCCCCTTTTTATACTTAATCATTGAACTCCTAAACTGATCAGGGAAATGCTTTATCATATAAAAAATCTATATCCAAAATTCACAGTAAATCGGAAATTTTTTTGTAAAAATCCATTTATGTAATTTAAGAGTAGTTATTCCCCCTCTTTTATAATTAACCATTAAACGTCCAAAACCATTCAGAGATTCACCTTATCAGAAAGAACCTACATCCAAACTTAAAAGCAAATTGGACAATTCTGCATAAAAACCCATTTATAAAAATTTAAGAGGGGTGTGGGGTAATCGCAAGTACTTTTTAAACAAGAACTTAACGAAAGAACCCCACAGCTAATTAGTGAAACATCTTATCACTATGAATCTGTATCCAAAAATTGAAGCAAATCGGTTAATTCTGCAAGAAAAAACATTTAAATAAATTAAGAGAATAATCCCACCAATCCCCATTTGTCTTATTCAACGAATTCCGAAAACCAATCAAGGAAGCGCCTTATCAGAATGAACCTATATCACAAATTTGAAGCAAATCTGATAATTCTGCAAGAAAAACCCATTTATATAAATTAAGGTGAAGGCCATTAGAACCCCCGTCCCCCCCCCCCCGTTTACACTTATTCAATGAACACCTCATAACAATTACGGAATCGCCTCATCAGAATGATCCTATAATAAATTTTGAACGAAAACTGTTAATTCTGCATGAAAAACCCTTTTATATCAATTAAGAGGAGGGGCATGAGCCCCCCGTTCCCCTTCTTATACTTATCGAATGAACTCCAAAAACTAATCAGGGAAGCGTCTTATCAGAATATACCTATATACAAAATTTCAAGTGGATTGGATATTTTTATCAAGAGTTTCGCGTTACGCACGTACGCACACACGAACGTACGTACATACATACAGAACGGGAGGGCACATAAGCTCTCAGGCTTTGAAAGCCTGTGACTAAAAAAGAGGTTAATTTAAAAGTAAATGGTATTTATTTTTCCTAATTCTCTGCAGACGATAGAGATAGATTTAAAAATAAAAATCATGTTTGAAAATTATTGTTAAAACCATAAAAAAAGAATAGTCAATTGCAATGAAGTTTTTGAATAAATTACAATTATTTTACCTTTAGTAGATGTAACTAAATTCAAAATTAATTTAAAGTTGCTGTAAAATTTATATGAATTAGTTTATTTAAGCGTTTGAAAGACATTCATTACTTCTATGTAGAATGCATATACTTTTATACACATACACTTATTTGATGCACATACTTGTATATAGACACACTAGTGTGACAAAGAGTGGGATTTCGTGTTTACTCCCCTACCCTTCCGCAGACACACAAACAGATCAATAGCATTTAAAAGCTGAGAATATGCATAAAAATATCATGTAAAATATTAATGCATGTATAAAAGCAGGGTAAAGTAAAATATAAACAACATAAGATGTTTACCATTTAACTGTTTCAAGGCTACACACAAGGAGTCTATTTGATAATCCAAGGAGGGGGGGGGGAGTAGAGTCACCAAGATCATGATGTACCCCCAGTCCTCTCTTCCCCTCCAGAACGAAGAAAATTTTTAAAGGATAGTTTAAAAATTAAATATATATTAAATTTTTTCGAAGTTTCTTCTTTCTCAACAACGAGATACTTTCCGATTCTCTAAATATTTACTTAAATCTAAAATACTTAATTTCTGACATATCCATAAAATCATTTTTTTTTTTTTTTTCTGAGTTGTAAAAGAAAATTTTCAAGTGCAATTAGTCAAAATAAATGTGATAGATTAGCGTTTTCCATTTTTCGATAAAGACAATGTGTTTTTCAGGAAATCTCATTAAAATGTGGAATTTAAAGGAGCTCCCTTATGACGACATTTTTCTAACTGTAAAGTCCTAAAAACTGGTTTAAAATGCTCATTTTTTTAAAATAATTTTATGTCTTTATAAGAAAATGAAATTATTAAATTTCTTCGTAATGCCATCGTTTTGTATTTACGAATGAAAATAATTTTTCAAAAATATCAGAAAATGAATTGTTTTGGATATGGAAGCAGCCTTTAATGTGAGCTTAAGGCTGTTCTCAACTGCTCCACTCAACAAGCGCAAAACGTTTTGACACATTTACAAATTCATTTTTTAACGTAAAGATATAAAATTGGAAGGCCTGACTATGGAAGCGATTTCGAATCGAACTTATTTTTCCATTTTATGATACTTAAATTACCTATTTAGTTCTAAGCTATTTCGATCACATGATCATCCGTTTTTCTCCTGCTTTTCGACCGGTTTTTCTGCTTTCGTCGGGAAATGTGCGCAAAAGTGTCAAATTTGAAGACTTGTTATGAAAAATCTATTGTGTTTTTTAAAAAAACAGAAACTTGAGTGCAACTAGACAGTTTCTGAATAATAACGCCTGCTATTTTTATGCATTTCCGAACAAAAATAAATGAAAGCATGTGTCACAAAGGTGCCCTTTTTGGTTTAAGAACACCCTGAAGAGATATGAGCTTTTCCTCTCAAAAAGGATCTATGAACCCCACACTCCTCCTATGAATAAAATACTGAATCCGCCCGCACTGTAAAACATTTGTGTAACTTTACTCCATAAAATTGGTGGCAGCCTTGCTGCCTCCGATTTTGTGGGGTACTTTAACCGATATAACCGGTGTAACATTGCAAAGTTACACCAGTAATATATGTTTAAATTATACCATTATATAAGTAAAAAATTACTCCTTAAAATGGAAGTCGTAGCTGCCACCAATTTTATGGAGTAACGTTACACAAATGTTTTACAGTGCGTATTTGAATGCAAAATTAACGAAAGAAAAAGTTAGGAATAATAGTAGATAAAACCAGGGGTGCCCAGAGAGGGGTTTGGTGACGCAAGATGCGTCATACAATTTAGTTTTTTTTTTGGGGGGGGGGGGGATTTAAGAAAAAGTACATTTTTTTTTTGGAGGGGGGAGATTTTTAATTTTTTAATATTTCAAAATTTAATTCCAGAAATGTTCCTATGTTTTCTTTCTTTAAATTCTAGATAAGGGCAATAATAGCTCATTCTGCTATTCTCATTTCGCTATCTCTTGAAGGTGTAGTAGATTATAAGTAGAATATAATTTACAATTTGTATTATGTTTGGGGGGGGGGGCGGAATGTTAAAGTATGGAGGGGTTTTTTTTTGGGGGGGGGGGGATTGTCACTACTGGATAAAACAATACATCTGTCATTTCTACTGTACCTTCTCTTTTTTTTCCCTTGAATATTATCTGTTCTTTCATAGATTATATGGGATGGGTGATAATAGTTCCCAGTTCTATCTACAAGCAATTTACAGAGAAAGCGCAAAACCAATGCAAAATGGTTTAGTTAAATGTTAGATTAATATCTTTGAGAGAAGAGGGGATCCGATCGATTTCTATACGTAACTTCCCAGAATTTAAGTGGACGGGGTTCAGTCAGAGTTCTACAGATCGTACAGTGAGACTTCTTTTCTTTCCTGAGTTCCAAGGACAACTCATACAAAAGAAAAACAGTTGCCTTATCGTAGGACGATGGACGAACAATAAAAGATCCCTTTTCTCGCTTTAGGCATGTAAATATCAAGACCTCCCAAGTTCCAGACCAGAATCAATCTCATGTCTGACATGTTTGTCGATATTTATCGCTTATGAAACTTTGAGTTTGCACCCTCCGCCCCTTTAAATAGTGCTATAGAAAATTTGCAAACAAGCTGCGTTTTATTCGGTTTTGTTTATATTGTTTATCATCTAAAGAATTACTGCTTTTGAAATCTTTTAAATAATCTTTCAAAAAAATAGTCACCATTTCACTGTAAAATTTTAATAAGGGGTCCAGTCAGAATTCTAGGGGGGTCCAGGACCCCCCTGGACCCCCCCCCCCTTCTTACGCCCATGAATATTCCGAAGGTAGGGAAACATTAGGAAGGGACGAAATTCAGGTTTCTCCCAACCCGTCTGACCTGACCGCATGTCATTCCTGTTTTGGCTGTACTATTATTAACGTTATTTCTTACTCGCTGTATTCCTAGAAAACCAGTATTAGGGGAAACCCCTTTTCTCTGCCTTCATCCTATTATCAAGAATAGACTCGTCTTACTCGGACCTTTAACTCACGTGACAGGTCTTTAATCTCTGGCTAAGCAGTATGTCTGCTTTAAAAAACACTTGTTTTCATTTAGAGAGTATATAAAACCATAGTGGAAAATTAATGGAATTAATGGAAATTCAAAATTTTAAAAATCACAGCATTTAGAGAATTTTAACTTATTCATTTCGGCCTATCATGCGACGCTAATTAAGAATATGTAAATTAAAAAATAATTGTTACAAAACTTTTTGAAATCAGCAAAAATCTGAGTGTTTTGACGTGTTTTCGCTCGCTTTCTGTATGCATAGGTTCAAAAAATCAAATTACGCAAAGCAAAATGTACCTTCGATTCAATACTTTTCTTGCATTTTTCGGCATTTAAAAATATAAATGTAGACAAAAAGGGAATTAAATTTATAAAATCATACAAATTTGAAGTTCATGTAAGGTTCATTCATTGCGGGTGCGGGTCGACTCAGCTAGTTGTTTATAAAAAACAAAAATGACAAAAACTTTTCCTCATAATTAAGAAATTATGCGATTCCCCCCCCTTTTCTAAATTAGAGCGGTATAATTGATAGATTGAGCATGTGCTACAATCGCAGATTAATCACGTGAGTCTTTCCAACCGCTATTTCATCAGTGCTGTGATATTTTTAAAAGAAGAAAGTCGCTTGTTGCTCCCTATATTATCTAGTATACGATATTCATCCATGCTTTTATAATCTAGTCTAAACTATGACTGAAAAAGCAAAACATATTAAACGAAAGGCTCTCTCGATCACTGAGAAGTTACAAATTATAATTCAATACGATGCCCAAGCTGTCTCAAATAAGTCTGCGTTTGCCAAAGAAAAAGTCTACCTGAGTCAACTTTAAGGACTTTGTTAAAGAATAGGAATGCCATCGTTAACAAAACTGTGGTTGGAGGAACAAAGAGCAAGAAAATAAAAACCGCCAAGTTTGAGGACATGGAAAAGGTCCTTCACGAGTGGTTTGTTCAAGCGCGTTCTACAAATATCCCAATAAACGGCTTGCTAATACAAGAAAAAGCTTATGAAATCATAGCGAAAATGGGATTGCTTAATTTCAATACCTCAAATGGGTGGCTTGGTCGATTTAAAACTCAGTACGGCATAAAATTCAAGCAAGTGTGCAGTGAGTCAGCTGTAGTCAACATTGAAGATGTTCACTGTTCGAAAATTAATGTGCTTCCGTAGCTTCTAAAAAACTACTCAAGTCGGGATCTTTATAACGTGGACGAATTTGGATTTTTTACAAACTGACACCCCATAAAACAATGGCCATGAAAGGAGAAACATGTCATAGAGGCAAACTGAGCAAAGAGCATCTTAATATTTTGTTATGTACCAACTCTGATGGATCAGATAAATAAAAGGTGCTGGTCATAGCGAAATCACGCAACCTGCGATGTTTTAAAAATGTCAAGAATTTCGCCAGCCTGTACGAAAGCCAGCGTAGAGTATGGTTGACGGACAACATTTTTACAACATGGCTTTGTAATTTTGATCGGCGTATAAGAAAAGAGTTGCGCCATGTGTTATTACTTGTGGACAACTGCCCTGCGCATCAAAAAGATAACGAAGACCTGAATAATGTCCAGATAGAATTTTTACCTCCAAACTCGACTAATGTCACCCAGCCAAATGGAATACGGAATAATTAACAGCGCAAAAGTAAATTACAAGACTCGCGTCGTACAGCGATACCTTCACCAAATGAAACAATCCTTCTTGCTACGAGCGTCGTCTAATTACAGTCTTCGACGCTATGCGTATGCTTACTGTAGCATGAGAGAGTGTCACACCAACAACAATTACAAATTGCTTTCACAAAAGGGGTTTCGGAAGTAGCAAGGAGATCATTTACACAAATCCAACCTCGCACTCTAATGTTGAAAAAGATTGGCTGGCCGCACAAGAAGTTGTAGGAGAAAACTTTGTCGATTTAGACACGTTCATTAATATCGACAAAGATCAAGTTACCTCCGAACATAGAAGTCTTGATGATATCATCCTCATCTCCGATGTAACACGACTGACAAAACGGATAAGAAGGAAGAAGATGATGAACCTGCTCTTCCGGCCCCATCTCCATTCTCTAAAATTACAGAGGAATTCAATTTCCTAAGACAATATGCGTCGTCACTGGACGAAGGACCCTCAACAAGCGAACGTTACCGCTACCTAAATAAGGCGGAAAACATCATAATGATGCCGCGACCGCATGTCAAACAGGCTAAAATTAACAGCTGTTTTTCCAAAAAATAATTTTTATGACATTATTGTCTTCAGTAAGTTTTTTCCTAATTGACTTTTTATTATTATCAACACTATTTATTATGGCATCTATCAGTTCTGTATAGCTAACAAAGATTTCAATTTTGTTAACATTAGTTTTGGTTAATATGGTTAGTAGAAATTTTTGTGTTCGTCTTTAGATTTTATGTGTCATACATAATAAATCTAAATTTGAAAAGACATAGGATTTTTATTTGAGAAAATAACTATTATTTGAATTTTCAGCTTTCAAACCTTCCTGCTAATTAGCACATGATGATTATAATAATTAAAATGTCATTTAACGTCTTAAAAACGCTAAAATTTGACAAAAAAATGTGTTTTTTCCGCATAAATTGTTATTGGATAGACCACTCGACAAAAATTCGTAACCTTCGGTTAATACGCGAACCCGTTTAATACGCGAATTTTGATCGGACCCCTGATTCGCGTATTAACGAGGTTCGACTGTAGATAACGTTTTAATTCCATTAATAATATTGAGCTATTACTATTATAATTTCTCTCCAATTTGTTTGACAACGACTGCCAATAGACAAATTGAATCCAGACAAATCTAGCTAGTCAAAATTTATACATTTCGTTCGATTTCCATATTGTTTTATTCTAGATATTTTAATATCTTTTGATTTGAGAAATTAAATCTATACAGTGCCGAAAATAATTCATTGCGTGCCACTTACGACACGCGTGCCATAGGTTCGCCGACTCTGTCATAGACATTTTAATTGCATAAAAATTCTGCCAAAGAAGACTGTTTTTTCTTGCAGAAAATGTATTTTGCAAAAATTTCAATCATGTGGTGACACACAAAGAATAAAATAAATATTGTATGATTCAAAACTATTTATCTTTTTGAAATATTCTTTGAAAATTTGCAATCACGCTTCTCCCCCCTCCCCCAAGCAAAAATATAAAAAATAAATAAAAAAAATGACAATAGTATAAATTGCTTTTTTTAATAATTTGAGTGTTTCAAAGTAACTTTCGTCTAAACTATATGAAAAAAATAAATAATTATACAATATTTTTGTATTGAATGATAAATTAAAATTCACGTTTCAGAAACTATTATTATTGTCTCACTTCAGTCCAAAATTAGGCAAAACAGGTTGAAAACATTTCGGAGTGAAAATAAGATTTTAAATGATCTAATACCTATATTGTCCTTTCAAAATGAGGCGATAAAAGCTAGAAGAAGTGAATAAAATCAAATCAAATACATTACTCATTTCCAAGTACAGCAAAATCCAGAGGAGGGGGGGGGGGCATTTGAAATATTTTTTAAATTACATATAAAGTATTAAGTTCATATTTTTGATTAATTATTACATTCATCAGATGAACATAATATTGCTTTATTGCAAGTAACTTCTGCCGGGAAGAGCCAAGATGATTGTATCATTCATCAAGCCTAAACAACTTTCAACAAGAGTAAGGGGCTGTGTCAAAATTTATAATTTCTCTTACGATAACGTTATCATTTTAGGAGGGGGGGAGGGGGGGGTCCGGCAAATGATATCGTAAGATATCGCTAGGGGGAGGGGGGATTTGTCTTTTGATATTGATATCATTTTTGATCCAACCAAAATTTTCCTTTTTTATTTTGAATACGGTTTTCGGTTCAGAATAGTATGTTATCGTTTTTTCGTCTGTTATCTATTTTTATGAAAATAACTAAGTTTTTAGTAAAATCACCAAACTATTATAAAAATATTTAATTCTAAAACATGGAATAGCCCAATATATGACATTCTTTTTCATCTTCATATATGTATGCATATACAATTTCTGCACGAGAAACCTGAAGCTTATGTTTACTAAAAAATAATAGAGAAAGAGAAAAAATGTTGTCCACTTGTTTTGTTGATAAAAATTTCCTCTCTCTATCCAATCTCTTCATCCCAAATCTCTCCATCCCCCCCTCTCTCCTCCATGCGAGTCTTGTGCGATAAGACATTATTACTGTTGAATACATTATCTAACCAAAAGCTTTTAAAAAATACTTTTAAATAAAAACAATTTCTTTTAATTGTTTTATGATATAAAGTGATATTTTATTGACTTTTCATCATTTGAATCAGTAAAGTATGTAACCTGTTTTGTATATCACTCCAAATAAAAGAGATTAATTCTAATGATAAGAAAAAAAATTAGACATTGATAACTTTAAAATTACCGGGGGGATGGGGGAGGTTGAGGAATGATAACATATGACATCGGTAGGGGGGGAGAGGGTTCAAAATTACCAAAAAGTTGATAACGGTATATATGCAGAGCCCCTAAGCTCAGAGTCAGCCAGCCGACGAAAATTGCATTCACTGGAGAGAAGAGGCCGCGATTAAGGCTAGTAGGGCACTGAGCAGACGACAAGCGTGGGACGTCATGAAGGGGAGGCAAAATCACTATGCCCTACTAGGGCTACAGCAAGTATGCGCGTTCTTTGCCAAATTTTTCGCGCTCTATTTTAATAGTAATAAGCCTTCGGTCATGAGGATCTAATTTGTAAAATTCGTTATCTTTAATAAGCGTAGAAGCGTTATCAGCAGCAGTTTTAATTTCGTTAGTAATTGTCTCTGTCAACTTGTCAGTATCATAATGTTATTAATATTCGGAAGATGGGGAGAGGCCGCATTAATGTTAGTTTAGAACTGAGCCCAATTTATTCTCTTAATAATTTTTGTTTGGGAAGGAGGCATTCTAATTTGGATCTTAATTCAAGTGAATTGTGATCTGAGTTCAGTTCCGGAAGGGAGTCAATTGA
Source organism: Maratus speculifer (assembly GCA_964019185.1). Taxonomy (NCBI): domain Eukaryota; kingdom Metazoa; phylum Arthropoda; class Arachnida; order Araneae; family Salticidae; genus Maratus; species Maratus speculifer. Next base: position 64,763,821 of record OZ025298.1, on the reverse strand, counting down.
TCATAGTTAAAACTGTGGAAAAAGCCGCAATCAATGGTACTATTGCTGCTGTCGGTGAAATGGGTGAGTGATACCGAAAAAGAATATCCGCATTTGAATTTTGAAGATAAGTGTAGATACGATTGCCATAAGTATTGTTGACTCTGCAATTCCATGAGTCATGATAGGCATTGGCAGAGTCGCATAATATAGACGCACGCCGTGCGCAGAAAATTTTAAGAAATAAATAATTTTTATTTTTGTAACTATTTTTTAGTACCAAAAAATAAAAATATTCCCCCAGTTTTATGAACGAAATATTTACTGTTAACGCGAATGTCGTTAAAAGACCTCGAAAAAATGGCGAATTTCAACAAAGAACCCCGTAAAAACATGCGTTTCGACAAAGAATCGCGTAAAAAACGTGCATTTCAACAAAGAATCGTGTTAATAAAAATCGACAAAATACAGCGCGAAAAACGTCAATTTCGTTCAAAGGATGAGTAAAAATGCAATTTTCCTTCAAAGACCGCGCTAAAAACGTAAACTCTATCCATGAATCGCGTAAAAAACGGGAATTTCGTGCATGAGTCTCGTAAAAGACACCAGTTTTGTGCATGACTCACGTAAAAAACGAATTACATCCTTGAATCGCTCAAAAAACGCGAATTACGTTCATGAATCGTGTAAAAACGCGAATTACGCCCATAAATCATCAAAAACGTGAATTACGCCCGTAAATCGTGTAAAAAACGCGAATTAAGCTCATAAATCGCATAAAAAACGCGAAATACGTCCACAAATCGTTCAAAAAACGCGAATTAAGTCCATGAATTGCATATTGCGAATTAAATCCATAAATCGCGTAACAAATGCAAATTACGTTCATAAATCGCGTAAAAACGCGAATTACGTTCATGAATCGCGTAAAAAACGCGAATTACGCCCATAAATAATCAAAAACGCCAATTACGTTCATGAATCGTGTAAAAAACACGAATTAAGTAAATAAATTGCATACAAAACGCAAATTACTCCCATAAAACGTGTAAAAAACGCGAATTAAGCTCATAAATCGCATAAAAAACGCGAAATACGTCCACAAATCGCTCAAAAAAACCCGAATTTCATCGGCAGAAAGCTAAAAAAACGCGAATTAAGTCCATCAATTGCATATAAATTGCGAATTACGTCCATGAATTTCATATAAATTGCGAATTACGTCCATAAATCGCTTAACAAATGCGAATTACGTTCATAAATCGCGTAAAAATCGCGAATTACGTTCATAAATCGCGTAAAAAACGCGAGTTACGTTCATAAATCGCGTAAAAAATGCGAGTTACGTTCATAAATCGCGTAAAAAACGCGAGTTACATTCATAAATCGCATAAAAAACGCGAGTTACGTTCAAAAATCGCATAAAAAACGCGAGCTACGTTTATAAATCGCGTAAAAAACGCGAGTTCCGTTCATAAATCGCGTAAAAAACGCAAGTTCCGTTCATAAATCGCGTAAAAAACGCGAGTTCCGTTCATAAATCGCGTAAAAAACGCGAATTACATCCATGAATTGTTCAAAAAACGCGAATTACGTCCATGAATCGTTTAAAAAACGCGAATTACGACCATGAATTGCTCAAAAAATGTGAATTACGTCCATGAATCGTGTAAAAAACGCGAATTACGTTAATAAATCGCATCAAAAATGCAAGTTACGTCCATAAATCGCTCAAAAAACGAAAATTTCGTCGGCTCAAAAAACACATTAAGTCCATAAATCGCGTAACAAATGCAAATTACGTCCATGAATTGCATAAAAAACGCGAATTACGTTCATGAATAACATAAAAAATGCGAATTACGTTCATAAATCACATAATAAAGCGTGAATTACATTCTTAAATCGCATAAAAAATGCAATTACGACCATGAATCACGCAAAAAAATACAAATCACACCTAACTTTGAATTAATTTGCAGAAAGTGTTTGACCCAATATTAGGTGCGCAGAAAGTTTTTGGTTTTATACAAGTCTGGGCATTGGAGTCTTCTAGTAAGGGAGTGTTAACGTCATTGGCTAGCAATGACTAGGGCTACTAGAGGCTCCAGCTCAGTGAATAGACATTGTAGAGGGGGTAGTGAACTGGCCAACAAGCGTCTACCGATCACACTTTTTCATTTTGATTTTGATCCTGTGAGATCGGCGCTTGTGCATATCGTTCCGCGCATTATGTTGCTATTTTTTATTTATTTATTTATTTAAAATAATATTCACTTAGGATTTAGCGAATAACGTAATGGTCTAGTATTATTGTGTTGAACTTCAGATTAGAAGGTTTGAGTTCTATTCCAAACCGAACTAAAGATTGCTGTTAAATCATATTTACTTTGGAGAAAAAATGAAAATTTATGTTTTGTTATTTTAAATTTAGTTTAACTGTAGCCTTTTAAATTTTAAAAACTATTCATAAATTTAATTTATTATTATTATTTCAGAAAAATTTTAATAAGTATTACTCTTTAGGAAATTATGAAAGGGAGAGAAGTAATATTTTGAAATAATTTTAAATTTAGTTTAAATGCAGTATTTTAAAATTAAAAATTTATTTATTTCATAATTTAAAATTTAACATTTATGTATATACATTTTTTTTCCAGAAAAGCTCTAACGAGTATTACTCCTTATGAAATTAAAATAGGGTGAGGAGCAATGTTTTATAATAATTTTAATTAAAAAGCAGTATTTTAAACTTAAAAATTATTTATTTGATAATTTTATTTATTTCGTTGTTTCTGGAGAAAATTTTTAATGAGAGTCACTCTTTAAGAAATTAAAATAGGGAGAGAGTAATAATTTGTAATTTTAAATTTAGTTTAAATGCAGTATTTTAAATTTAAAAATTTATTTCATGATTTTAAATTTAATATATTTTTTATTTTTATTCAAAGAAATTTTTTTAAGATTACTCCTTAGGAAATTTAAACAGAGAGTAATATTTTGTAATAATTTTAAATTTAGTTTAGATGCAGTATTTTAAATATAATGTAGTTTTTCTTTCTTTTTCATTTTTTTCTTTCTTTTTTCTTTTCTTTCTTTTCTTCTTTTTTTATATATTTTTTTATGTTTTATTGAGTATCACTCCTTAAGAAATTGAATTAGTGAGAGGAGAAATATTTTGTAAGAATTTAAAATATAGTTTAAATGCAATATTAAAAATTTAATAATATACTTTTTTCATAATATTAAATTTAATATATTTTTTCTTTCTCTCTCTCTCGCTCTCTCTTTTTTTTCTTTTTTTTTTTTTTTCAAAAATTTTTTGTTGAGCATTACACCTTAAGAAATTAAAATAGAGAGCAGACAAACATTTTGTAATAATTTTAAATTTAATTTAAATGCAGTGTTTTAAATTAAAAAAAATATTTCATAATTTCAAATTTAATATACATATTTTTTTACAATTTTAAATTAATAATTAAAAACAATTTTCAAAATTTTGAATTTAATGATTTTTTGTTCCATAATTTTAATTATTTAATAATTTAAATTTTTTATTATAATTTTAAAAGAACATTAAATTTTGAATAAACAGTAAATTCAACATTTTTATCTGTTAATTCCACTTTAAATTCTATATTTAGTAAATTTTTATATTTTGATGTAATTCGTCGACAAGTCTTACAATAAGTTACTACATGTGAAATACTAAGTGTATAGCATTTTCAGGGGCACACAAAAAAATTTCAGGTAGCATATTCTATTCCAGGTACTGTATATTAGCGATGATGGCCATTTACTCATTTTTAATTATGATATGCGCTTTTATGTTTCACTATATTTATTCATACTATATGGAATGTAAGTATAAATGCTATAGTTGATATACAGGGCTACAAAAAAGAATTGGTAAAGATGACTGAGTATGAGCCTATAAATTGTTTGAAGATGATTTTTAATGAATTATGCTTGTAGAATATAGATTATTTGATTAAATATTTTGAAAAAACATTTTATTATTAAACGTAAAATTACTAGAAAAATATAAAAAAAATTATTAAATCTATAATTTAAAGTGTCTTTAAACGATAAAAAAAGTAAATTTTCTAAATTATAAAATATCAAATTAAGAAAAAAAAATATATTAATTTTTATTATTTATTAAAAAATGTAATGTTCTTTTAAAATTATGATAAAAAAGTTAAATTATTAAATAATTAAAATTATAAAAATACATTATTAAATTCAAAACTGTGAAAAAATATTAAATTTAAAATTATGAAAAAAATAAATAACGAGTAATACACATTAAAGCTTTTTTACAAAAAAAACAAAAAAAAAACAAAAAAAAAACAAAAAAAAAACATATGTATTAAATTTTAAATTCTGAAATAAATAATTCTTTAAATTTTAAATACTGCATTTAAACTAAATTTAAAATTATTTCAAAATATTACTCCCCTTCCTGTTTGAATTGCCTAACGAGTAATACTTATAAAAACGTTTATGCAAATAAATAAATAAATAAATAAATAAAATTTAAATTTATGAAATAAATAAATTTTTAAATTTTAAAAACTGCATTTAAAGTGTATTTTAAGTATTATAAAATATTACTCCTCTTCCTATTTTAATTTACTAAGAAGTAATACTCATTAGAACTTTTCTGAAAAAAAAAAACATAAATACAAATATTAAATTTAAATTTATAAAATGCTTTTTTTTAATTTAAAATACCGCATTTAACCTTTATATAAAATTATCATAAAATATTACTCTTATCACTATTTCAATTTACTAAGGAGTAATACTCATTAGAGCTTTCCTGAAAAAAAAAATATTAAATTTAAATTTATGAAATATTTTTTAAATTTAAAATACTGCATTTAAACTTTATATAAAATTATTATAAAATATTACTTATTATTATTAAACTTACTAAATATTACTTATTATTATAAAATATTACTTATGAAATATTAATTATTACAAAATATCACTATTTTAATTTCCTAAGGAATAATACTCATTAGAGCTTTTCTGAAAAAAAAAAATATTAAATTTAAATTTATGAAATATTTTTTTAATTTAAAATACCGCATTTAAACTTTATATAAAATTATTATAAAATATTACTCTTATCACTATTTTAATTTCCTAAGGAGTAATACTCATTAGAGCTTTTCTGTAAAAGAAATAATGATAAGATTTTAAAATTAGGAAATAAATAAATTTTTTAATTTAAAATACTGCAATTAAACTAAATTTAAAATTATTAAAAAATATTCTTTGGGAAAATTCATACTAAAAAATTTTTAATATTGGCACAAATATTGAAGAATATATTTATTTTTAATTTTTTTCTTCATAATAAATTTAATTAAAAAGACAATGTGAGCCCTGAATGGAATCGAACTCAAACCGTCTGGTCTAATCTGAAGTTGAACAACATACCACTACACCATAACGCACTTCGTTAACTTCAACACAGAATATTATGTTAAACGAAAAATAGAAAATGCGTGGAACGGTAAACGCAAGTGCTGATCCCGAACGATCAGATTATCAAAATGAAAAAGTGCGATCTCTAAACGCTTATCACTATACAGGGTGAATCATATGTATCGAAACAATAGGCTATTTTCTTAAATTTTCCCCTAGACATACTTTAAATTACAAAAAAATCATTAAAAAAGAAGACATATATGATGACATAAGTTGCATTTCCATGGAGGGACTGTTTTGAAAAAAAAAAAAAAAAAAAAAAAAACGAAAATTAAATTTTTATACAGCTTCCGTGAGGAAAAAAAATCCAGTTAGAAAAACTTTCTTCATTCATTCCTGAATTAAACACAAAAAATTGCATCTTCATATCTCCAAAGCTCACAGAGTTATAGCCATTGAAATAATTCGTCAGGTTGTAAGAGATTAGATACAAATTGAATTGCGTGCAATTCAAGAAAAATGTTACTTTAAGAGTTCTATGAAACATACAAAAAATATATTTATTGAGTTAGAATTTTGATTTTTTTCCCCCTTTTTTGTGGTGGTTAACCATATAATTTGCAAACAAAATCACATCCTAAAATTTCCCATATAAAGTTAAAAAAAAAAAAAATAACTCATTAGTGTTTTTTTAAGTACCGTAATTTAAAATCGTTGTAACTCGAAACATTATCCATCGGATTTCATCATTTTTTTTTTCATTCAATTAAAGAGGAAAATACAATTTCAGTTTGTTTCACCTTTTTTAAATATTAATTTTAAAGTTATCATCAATATTTATTTAAAATTTATTTTTATTCACCGCAGTATGTGTATTATTTACGATAGTGTTGATATTTGGTTTTTGAGAATTGTTTGACATTTCTTTGGCTGTACGTCTTTTGTACTTGAAATTTTATTTGCATTGATTTTTTTTTTTTAAATCTCAGAAATTTCAGTATCTACAATGTATAAAGCTAACGCTTTTTCCAAGGCCTTTTTAAAATTCAAATCCTCAACTAAACATTTTTATAACAAAAATATCAATACAATATTGAAATAAAGTATTGCAACATAAATTGATATTTTCATATCAAAAGCATGCCAGGTTAACTTCCTGACAGCCCAGCAAAAGGACAAATTTGTAATGTTGTTTCCATTGATATTTATAAAAAAATGTTAAGAAAGGATGTTTATTCCAACATGATACAGAATATTTTATTACGTGTTCTGTAAAAAAAAAAAAAAAATCCGTTAAATGTACAGCGCAACAATGTTGCCAGCAGTTTTTGCCATAAAAATTGCAGTAAAATTAGATTTAATAAAAAAAATTACATGTATTTTTAAGGCAATTTTTACGGCAAAACTGCTGGCAACATTTTGGTTTTTAATGTAAACTTTTTTTTTTTTTTTTTTTTTTTTTTTTTTTCACAGTGTATAAGTTTATAAGCTTTAAAAATACTAATAATAACATAATTTTTTCAAAAGTAGATTCTTATTTTATTTGTAGAAATACGTTGTTTTAAATATTGCTTATGTTGCAAGTGAAAAGTACAGCTTATTGAACGGATATATCAGTTCATCATGATATCGTAAAAGCTTTCGCTATTTTCTGCAGCCTTTTAAGATTTTGATAAATTTAGTGGTTTAAGCGAGTACCTCAGTTACATGTATGTTAAAATCTACATTTTTTTTATTTGTTAGTTTATTTATAAGTGAAAAACATTATTTTCTAACACTAATACATTTTTTTAGATTTAACATGCATTTTTGTCTCATTATCAACGTCAAAAAGCATTTACGTATTATAAGTATGTGTACTGTTTTCAAATACAGTTTTATTATTTATTAAAAGTGGTATTTCTGTATTAAACACATAACAAGCGTTAATAAAAGAAAAAATCTTCAAAGCTTTCGTCATTTAAGGAAGACCTTTTAGAGTTTGATTATTTCACTATCCAAGCTCGTAATTCAATTACAAATGTGTTTATTTTATTTATATTACATTAGTTTAATTATGTATCCACTGATGAACTTTTAACTTATTCTCGATTTTTCGCACGAGATAGCGAGCTATTTATGTTTTTTTAAAGTTTAAACTTTCATAATACGGCGGTAAATGATAGAGATAAGTTAAAAAAATAAATATACCCTCTATTAACAACATCAGAAACCATTATTTAACAAAAATGTATACAAATAACGTTTTCTACACTGTTAAAAATTTTAAACTTTTGTTGCATCGTCACTCCACCGCTTTTATAGAATATCTCTATTTTGGCCAATGATCGACCATAATACAGTGAAGGTATCGTTATCTATAATAGCGGTGGAGTGACGATGCAACAAAAGTCTCAAATTTTTAACAGTGTAATTTGTAAAAATGGATATTTTCTTGTACCAGTCGCATACACTGTAAAAAATATGAGTATTTTGCTGCATCGTGGGATATTCAATTGGCGCTCAAAATTGAGTAAAAAGTACTTAATTTTAAACAGTCACATACTAAAAATAGCTCCAATCCAAATGTATTCAAAATTGAGAAACATGCGTACTCATGTTAAATTATATGGTTGTGTTCAAATATAAATCGTTATCTACTGTCTCCCTGAACATTAAATTGAGGTAAAAATGTAGTGACATTTATTTTCTGCTTAAAATTATGAACAAAATTGATTATTTATTAAGAAATAGAGCAAAATTATTAACAAAATATTCAAACATAGTATTTTTATGACAAGAGCGTGAATAGCAAACACTCTTACTTTATTTTAAAATACTGCGCATAATATTAACAAAAACAGCCACTTATGAAATAAACAATGTATTGAGTAAATACATATATATATATATATATATATATTGATAAAATGTGATGTTTTAAAATTAAGAAAGCATGGGTTAATTTCTGATCCAAACATACTCAATTCAATATGAGTGCATCGATTTTCTCATTTTGAATAAATCGATTTATTTATTTTTGAATACTTCATTTTTTTCCGTGGGCTGCACGTAACTGACATAGATTTTAAAAAACTCATGCTAGAAAATCTATATATATAAAAGAAAGTCTGGATTTCGTATTAATCACAGCAGAAAAAAATCTACCGAACCAAAAATCTTGAAAATTGGGATAAAAATACTTTTTATAACATCGAGTGCCGCTAAGAAGGGATTTTCGAAAATTCCACCCCTAAGCGGGGTAAAAAAAAGAACGAACTTTAAAAAATTCCTTAAAAAGCGGCTTTTGTAGTTATTTTTTAACTGATAACATATTTTAGTGTATTTTTTCATGCTGAATCGAATGGTACTAAGCAAATTTTTTTAAATCAAGTAATTCGTGAGATATTTCAAATTTTCCAAATTTGGCGATGTCTTCGGCGCAGAAACCTGAAAATTTCAATCGTTATCTGTATGTATAAAAGAAAGTCTGGATTTCGTATGCAGTCTGGATTTCACAGAAAAAAATATCTACCAAACCAAAAATCTTGAAAATTGGGGTAAAAATACTTCTTATAACATCGAGTGCCGCTAAGAAGTCATTTTCGAAAATTCCACCCCTAAGTGGGATAAAAAAAAGAACGAGCTTTTAAAAAATTCCTTAAAAATCGGCTTTTGTAGTTATTTTTCAACTGATAACACATTATAGTGTATTTTTTCATGCTGAATCGAATGGTAATAAGCAAATTCTTTTTAATCCAGTAGTATGTGAGATACCAGTAGTATGACCAGCGTAGCGGGCGAAGGCTGCTAGTTGTTTATAAAAACATAAAAATTCAATAAATTGTGAAAGAGTTTTTAAACAAATTACATTTGAAAATACAATTATTTCCGATTCGGTGGTGTAAAAGTTGAAATTGTGCTATGTTCAAAAAATTGTAGTAAAAGTGAAAATTAGCATTCATAATGTTTACATAACCAGTATGTCGTCAGTTGTTGCACAAATTTTCTGTAGTATCTTGTCTCGACGAATATGTAGGTGTACTTACAAAAAACATATTAAAGATTTTGTAGACTTCGACATACCTTATACCTATAATCAACATTTAATACACTTCGAAATTGAAAAAGATGAATTCAAAATGTAATATTATGTATTATTTTCACTACTTACTTTCAACATAAGAAGTATAAGAAAGTCTATCCAACATAAGAAGTATTATTAAATATTTTTTGCCAAGTATATGGAAATGTATTGATATTTATTTTATTTTATCACAAAAATAAAAATTCATATTTCAGCTTTTTTTTAAGTTTACCTGCACTTTAAAGATTAAGCACAAATGCGTTTTGAATTCTCTTCCAGTATTTAAAAACTTTTCCTTGTAGTACATTTTTGTTTACTCTAGTCTGCATTTTTTCTAAAACTGTATTATAAAATAGTTTTTATCAGCTTTTTGTTTTACTTTTTCGAAAGTTTTCCTTATTTTTTTCCATTGCATAATTATTTTGATAAAGTTAATTTCTAGGAAATATATAGATATAAATAATTTTCATTTTATTTAATGGTTAGCTTTATAAATATATTTAGAAAAAAAAAAAAAAGATAAATATCTTCGAGATTATTCTTAGTTAATGGCAATCCTCTGTAAAAAGCTACTTAGAAAGAAAAATATTCAAGATCTAAATAAGATTTTCTGATTTAATAATTCGCCAAAGAATGACTTGTTATTAATGTGGTAAAGATCAAAGTGAAAATCTTTTATACATTAGATAGTGATAATGTCAATTTTTCTTTCTTTTTTTGCAGAAGTATTGTCAAGTTAATTATTTCATTACAGAAAATATCTGAATATAAAATAAGCTTTACTAGTTTAAAAAAATAGAAAAAGGAATGTAATAGAAAAAATTTATATAAAAAATTAATAATGAGTCGTAAAGAATGAAATGTTTTTTCTTTATTTGCTTTGATTAAATTCACAAAAATGTGTATAAAGTTCGGTGAATGAATTCAGAACGACCGATCTGGCAAAACTGGGGAAACAAAACGCTGCACCTGCATAGAGGAAAGTGTAGACCATCTTCCCCCACCGTTGTTCAGTTGAGCGTCGTTTATGTTCTGTGTAAGACGCGCTTTACTAAGTGCTTGTTCAGTGTGTTGGTTCTTAACTGAGAACAGGAAAATGAACGAATAAAAGATCAGTTTAAAGTTTGGTTTTAAGCTTTGCAAGACATCGAAAGAAATTCATGAGGGATGGTGCAAATTGAACACCTACCATACTCGCCAGATCTCAATCCTCAAGACTTCTTCCTATTTTCACGATTCAAACTCTCTTTGAAAGAGATTTGACCCTATTGCTGACATCCAACGAAACGTGACGAAGATTTTGAACTTCATCCCAAAAGAAGACTTCTTGCGAATTTCCCAGGACATGTATAACAGATCTCAGCGGTGCATAGCTATAGGAGATGACTATTTTGAAGGATGGTATGGTAACTTTCGTTAATATTTCGTCTGCATTAATGCTACAGGACTATTCACCGAACTTTATTGTCAGAGGTAGTATATATATGTAATGATACGACGACGATGTTCTATAATAATGTATAAGCTCTAATGGAATACCATGTTTGCTGTAGAATACTACTATTCACTAAGAATCAATAGCGGGATGAGCTGAGCAGTCGTTCTGGTAAGTGGATAAGCCATGGATTTGTTCTTTTAGGAGTTTCTCCGGAATAAATGTAAGTCAGTTCGTTTTTTAATCCATATTTATTTAGATAAAGCCATAAAGTTATTCCACTGGTAATTATTGCACAAATCTAACACTACAACTTTCGCTCACCAAGCTGCAACATTCCGGCGTTCTACATTCTCGGAAAAATTGAAATGGGCGTCTTAGCAGTTAAAGGGTCAGATGCATTCTGAGCTCCAAAAACCTAGAATGAAAATCCAACACTTGCACGAAAAAATAACCTCTCCTCTCTTCGCGTCAATCATTTTAAATCCAATTATGATTAACTTCGAGGCTACGCGTCAGAAATCATCACCTCTGATTGGTATACGAGGCGTGGCCTTCCGGTAGGAACTATATCATGTCTCGCAAATAGACTAACCTGCTAACATCTCAGCGCATTAACACGGAGCAGACGATCAATAAAAAATAAAATTAAAAATCTCGATAATATTCTAAAAAGGAAAAACATTACGAAATCGTTTCCCGCACTTTTTGAGAAACAAGCAATAGATTATTAATAAGTTAAATAAAAAAAGAAAAAGGACTTTAGCTGTTGAAATATTAATACATTACGAAACTAAGATTAAAAATATGTTCCACAAATTTAGAATTAAAAGCTCAGAGAGAACAAAATGGCGCAATTTTTTTATTACAAATCCCCCCTCCCAAAAAGACGGGTGAAAATGTAGGTCTGAGACCTGCAAGTTCACTGAAAGGGAGATGGTGCAGACTTAGATCACGAAGTTGTTGATAGAAGTAATAATAATTAGATACTAAATAAAAGAAAAATTAAATTAATTTTTTTATAAATATGGAATTTAAATTTAGGAACACTAAGGTGATGCGTGGAATAACTTTAAATTTACAAACATTAAAATAGGTATCACAAAAATACAAGATAGGATCTTGTTTTACAGCACACATCAGAAAGTAATTTGAAAATATAAGCAATTCATCATAATATATTAACATGAAAAATAAAAAACAATAATGTCGAATTCATTCTTGGCAATGACAAACCTAAATATGAAGAAATTCACTAGAAAGGTCTAGAAATCAATGTTGAGAGTTTGTTACAAAAATCCTTTAAGAGTCATATTTGGAGTGGTATAGTCCATTACCTCTTTTCAAGGAGATATAATTATATCGTTATTAATTGTCCAAATTCAATATAATAACACATTTTATAGTATAGTAATAATAAATTTTAACAATGTAAATAATAAACAATATAAATAAGAAACATAATAAGGAAAAATATCAATAATAATAAATATCATAATAAGTATAAGTAAGTCTCATAATGGGTATAAGTAAATATTTCAATAAGTAATAGTAAATATCTCAAAAGACATTCTTTAAATTCTAAATTGTATACTTAATCTCGTTTATCTCATCTCATATTTTTGGGGATGAAATATAGAGAAAAGTGAAATAGAATAAAGAATATAATCAATTATGCAATCTTTTACTTATTACAAGATTACTTAATTACAAGATTAAGTAGGAATATGTACAAAAAAATATAATATAATATAATATGATAAAATAAAATAAAATAAAATAAAATAAAATAAAATTTTGTTCATGTTTGAGAATACACGTGACTTTTCAACTACTAAGATTCTTAAAAAGAAATAGTAATAAATAATAAAAATTAAAGACAAGATTTATTCATGTCAAATAATTACGCAATAAATATTTTCTTGGTGTGATAAAACATTGCAAGATGCAAGAAGGAAAGAGAAAAAGAAACAAAATTAAATTCTAATTGACATGTACTTGGACTGGAATGCAGAAGCAAAGAGAGAGAAAAAAATTAAAATAAAGTGATAAAAGTTTTGTTACTTGGCAAATAATTAATTTAATGATTGATAGATTAATTTTAATATTACAAATAGGTTCAGTTGAAAATTAAAATTAAAACAAATTTGACTTAAAATGTAATTGTTATTATATTTTTCTAAGTTATAACTAGAGTAATTCAATACAGAATAAGAAATTTCCACTTTGCCGGTTTACGCCGGCATAAACAAACTAATATAAAAATTTCCAGACAAATGATACTCTCGCTGCAGTCAAGAGATATCATTGCCATTCTTGTAAGAATTACAGGATATTACAATGGAGCATCGTTTATACGACGCCGAAGGGACTACAGAAAAACGTCGTATAAACGATAACGACGTATTACCGATTTTCACTTCCAAAACTAGAATTAATTTTGTTTTCATTTAATTTTAATGTTTAACGTGATGATTTGCATGAATTTGTAAAATAAACAAACCAAAATAAAAAAAAACGGGGAGGGGATTAGAAAGCAATTTAAATATGCTTACCTTTATTTATGTTTCACCGAAAGGTACCTCATTTGCAGTATGTCATTTCCTTTCCATTTAAGTGTGTATTTCGATTCAAACTGCTTTTTTTCCGATTTATTTTTTAATTCACTTTTGCTCTCAAACGTATCAAACTCGCAGATTCTCTTATTTAGAAACTTTATAAGGTGCCGTGATTGTCGATTCTTTGATAAGTGCACAAAATATTTCAAAAAAGCAATCAAAAACGCCAATTTGAACCGATTTTTTCCGAAGTGGCAGATCTGGGAACGAAGAAAAGGGTCTTCCTGAGAAGTTAGTTGCTTATAAATCAAATTCTAATTAATTGAGCGTAAAAAGACATCACACGACACCTTATACGTCTCTTCAAGAATCCCCTCAGCAAATTTCATGTTTCTACTTTTAAAAATGTGTCTGAAATTGTATCGGAAAATTTCGAGCTGCTAAAGGTGGAAAAGCGTTTTTTCGAATACACCCTTAAAGTCAAAGCTCAAAAACCCCGTGTGGCCAACTAAAAGTCGCCAATACTGATAAGAGCTAGAAGGACAGTCTATTTGCAACTTAAAACAGGTCGGGAAAGCTGACCATCTCTGAAAAAAGAATGACCCCTCCAAGTGTAATCTATTACACGTAAGCTGATTTTTCATACTAATCGAACACAGCCCACATTTTTATAATGTAGAGTGCATTTAAACACACTCTTTGGTGTCATTCATAGCGGCCAACTTCCGCTCGTTCGTAAAATACACAAGAAAAATAAACAAAAACAAACCTATACAAAATAGAAAAATCGACGTATAAACGATTTTGGGCGTCGTATAAAAGATATATTTTTACATTAAAATAAATAGAAATGAGTCGGGACCACATTAAAACGTCGTATAAATGTAAACGTCGTATAAGTGATCGTCGCATAAACGATGCTTTACTGTATCTGAATTAAAATATGAAAAGAAATTTACTGTTTAAGAGAGAGAAAAAATTATAAAATGATAATAAACTAGAGATTAAGTTTAAGCTACAGTTTTTACTTGAGTTTGTTGTTGTTGATTAGGGGGTTGTTGCTCATGACTTATTTTAAATTTATCAGGGGAATAATAAGGCCTTAATTTAGATACATGTACTATTTCTGAACTTTTAAACTGGTTTTGCTTATCAATTTCGAAATTTATTTCGGATAATTTGTTAAGAATTTTATAAGGGCCACTAAATACTTGTGATAACTTTCTAGTATTAGGGTACTGAAATTCTTCATAGATAACTAGATCCCCAATTTTAAATTTTGGTTCGACATAATTTTTATCATAATATTTTTTATTTTTTAAATGAAATTCATCAGTTCTTGCTTTAGCAATCTTAAGGGCTTCCTGAACAGGGGAATAATAAACTAGTTGCAAGGGGGAGTCATAGGGCAATTGGCCAAAAAGTAAATAAGCAGGTGGAAATTTAGTAATAGAATGGGGTGTATTTTCATTAATTACTTCAGTTAAAAGCTTAGTCCAGGGAATTTTAGAGGTAGTGGAGTCTACTTTACATTTTAATCTAGTTACTATTTTCTGATTTACTCTTTCACATTTCCCATTTGTTTGTGGATGATGGGCAGTGGTCAAACTTTGCTTAAAATTATGATTTCGCAGGAATTTTTTGAATCTTGTAGAAGAAAAAGCAGCATTCCTGTCACTTAGTATTTTTTGAGGGGACTGTACACTTGAAATTTTATTAAAACAGAATAATTGTTGAGGGATTTTGATTTTGAGTTTCTGTAGTGACACTTTTGGGAGGAAATGCCCAAACATATCTTGTTGCATGGTCTATAATAATATGATGATTTTTTTTTTTTTTTTGTAGAATTATAATAATTGAACCCTCCTACAGTATCAACAGACAGACAGTCAAAAGGTTGATCTGTAGTGGGCATAGCTTGTAATAAGCCAAATTTTTTCTGTCTAGGTTTTTTTATTTTTCTGGCAAATATCACAATATTTAACAAAATTGGTAATGTCTTGTGTCATATTTGGCCAATAATAATTAGGAGAAATTAAATTTTGCATTTTTTGAACACCAGGGTGACCAAACTGCTCATGAGCAACATTAAGTAATTTTTTTTCTTAAGGACATGGGAACTACCACTTTACGAAAATCTTAGTCCATTGTCATTAATATAGTTTGAACCACACACATTTTCTCTTTCTTGCATCTCAATAATCTCTTTAACGTCAAGAAGAAAAGTAAGTGGTTTATAAAGATGAGAAATAGGGTTTCTGGACAGCATCCGAATTTCCGACCTTTCTCGTCATATAGTACAAGCTATGTAGTCCAAGAGCCGACAGCACAATATCCAATGCCATCGAGTACAAGAAAAAATCCTTTATTTTATGGAAGAATAGTAAAAGGGAAATCTACCCATAAGTGTCTGCCGGAAGTGAAGTGGTGCATAAACCAAAAATTGATACCACTAGTGATTGACTCGTAGGTTTAGCATTGTATTTGTCCTACAATTAAAAGCATGAAAACATGGAAAATTGGCTGCAGGAAAACACAATGCTAAGCCTACGAGTCAACAACTACTATTACGAATTTTTGGCTTACGCACCACTTCGCTTCTGGAAGACATGAATCATCAGATTCCCTTATTACAACTCTTCCTTAAAATAAAGGGTTTTATCTTGTGCTCGATAACATAGGTTTTTGTGATGTCGGCTCTTGGACTAATAGTTCAGAGAGTGTAAAAAAATAGATAGTTTAATTTCTGCATTCGAATGTGTAATGCACATTAAAATCGGGCAGTTGCGACCTCAGACAGAATGATGCTGTTTAGTGGCGGTTATATGGTAACTAGTATCAGGGCATTAGATGTAAATACTTTCATTTTCTTTTATTGCACTTTAAATTCTGACCCGTAGGTCTTGAAAGAAATTTTAAATGCGCTGTGTTTAAATTAAATTTTCATGCGTTCGATTATGGAAGATGAATAGATTTAACTAGGAATAAGCTAACTATTGCCAAGTGGACTTCATACATGTTAGCTAATTTTCTTGCCAAATTTAGCATTACTGGAAATTTTGCCAAAATAGACAGCTTCGGCAAGTCGGTTTCATATATAGCAATTTAATTTTTGCCACCAAATTAGCCACTTTTCTGAGTTGTGACAATATTGCCATTAGTATTTTTCAACAAGCACTCATTGCTGAAGCTGGTACTGATTTCTACATAGGAAATCAATCGTTAACTCTTGTTTGTCCCCTTAGGAATCGAATAAGGAATCGATTTCAAAAAATCAGTGTCCGATTTTATTGTATTACCTTTAAAAATACATATATATTCCAAATTTTAAATATCTCTGCAAACAGGAAATGGGAGAAAAATGAATCACGAAATTTGATTGCTTAAAAATACAAAACTTTGCTCAATGGTGCACAAAAACAAGAACTTTAATAAGAACCTGTACAGTTAAAATAAATTAAAATGAAATAAAATAAAATCAATGTTTCGAGCCGTCTTCAGGAAAATATGATATTCAAATGACTAAAAGTTTGCTTCATGAGCGAGAGATAATATTTCTAATAAAATAAAATCGAAGTTAATCAAACGCTTGAATATCTTACCATCAACGCTTGAGGAAAAATTAAAATATTGTAAACAGATACAAATTTAAGATTGCATGGTGTTATGCCATATTTTGGGTATATTATAGGATAAAATATCATTACAAGGTTGTTTTTGTGCACCATTGAGCAAAGTTTTATATTTTTAACAAATACATATTGTCCAGTATATGTTTATGAGTAATAAGTTGTCATTTACAAAACTTGTGAATCTTACTAGGGTTTACAAAATAAAGAATGAGGGGGAGGTTTGTTAAAAACCATTTTTGAAATTGAAAAATCTAACAGATTTTTACCTTTAATACATTTTTATATTGCCAGCGTAACAACAGCAGAAAGCACTTTGTACGAAAAATGGCAATCATGTATTGAAATAATTTTTTTTATTTTTTAAAGCCACACCTTCGTAATGATTTCGTGCCCAGAATTAACAGCAAAAGAAATCGCCAAAAACTGTTTTTATAGCAAAATTGTTTTTTTTTTTTCAGATTTTTTCAGTGTTTTAAGCACGTAGTTAGAATTCATATCTTTTTTTTACATTTTATTAGTTTTTAATTTTGTTATAAATGTAAACTGGAAATTATTACTTTAAGTACAAACGGATTAATCTTCCGTAATCATCTGCACACGATAGAGATAGTTGAACATTGAAAATTTCTTTTAAAAATCATAAATTATTAGTACATTACTAAACAGTTTCAAACAAATTACATGTGGAAATATTTTTTCCTCTATACGACAGTTAGAGAAACATTCACCTCTCAATTTGGCGGCTGAAAATCCAGGATTAGTTAAAACTTAGTCATTAAATGCAACTATGTTTGACCACACTGAATCCTTGAATCCTCAATAAATAAAAAATACTTTACCATAAAACAGGGCTGGTATTTGTTCCAGAAGCAGAACATTATTAAAATATAGGAACACTGGACCATAGTCCTGCTCGCACCTCTCCTCAGACCCCCCCCCCCGCGCCAGATTATCGAATTACTTTTGTAAAATTCTGCAAAGTAAATACAAAAGTCGCCGACTTGTACGAAAAATAAAATATTCGTGGAGAATCACTTACCTGTCAAAAAGATAAGTGGAGAAAAATACCTCACAGCCTTTTTATTATGCAGGATTTCCTTATTTTATTTGTGATTTGTGGCAGTGGCACACGCTATTTTAAAACCCGTCCCTCTAAGATTATCTGCCCCTAAGACACTCTTGAAATATGGCACCTTCTGTACTAAGTTTTCTTCTAAATACTCATTGCGATCGAAAACTTTGTGCGCGTGTACATCAATCAATTTAATCTCTTTTTGCTGCCAAGGAATAATTACAAAAACGTTTCTAAAATGAAAACCCTGAATTTTTTCAAAATGGTTTTGATGTTTAAATTACTAATTGACCAAATGTGCGCAAATGCATTGTGACTTTGTTAAATGGTAGTTTTGTTTAGAGGTTATTTTAGACTGTAATTTATAACAACTTACGTTGTTATATGTTCATTAATACTTTTTAAAGACATATAAGGCATTATTAACTGGTTCATCTTCGTACAATTACATTAAGACACTAATGCAAGATATATTTTAATCAATTTAAGTTAAAACTAAACCTGCGTTTATACAATCCATGAAGGATTAAGGCTATTGCCCATTCCTGTTTACTTGACCCTGGGTACCACTGTGATATACAACATATACCCCACTCAGTTGGTCAGCGTAATGTGAGATCTTCTCTATTTAGTTCCCAAGCAAGTTTGGAAGTAATTTTATGGACCCTTAAATTATAAAAAGTTGGGTAACCAAGCGAGAGCCGAACTTACAAATTGTAAAGAAGCTGACAAGTGTACAGACCACTACGCTTTTGAGCTTCAATTTAACTTAATATGATAATGTTTCCACATAGAATGAAAATAATTTTTTCATTATCCTTTTCAGTTTAGCGTCAAAGAACGGTATGTTATACTTAATTTACTTTAAGGATTATCTTATTTTTTAAATAAATTCTGGACAATCAATTGCGAAATATACTAACTGTCATTTATTAGGTGCGTTCTTAATTATGTAAATACGTAGCGCCTATAGCTATCGTTCAATCTGTTCGTCCGTCTGTCCGCATATAACAACGCATAAACTACCCAACCGAATCGTTTGAAATTTAGAATACATAATAATTACATAATTTTGTTGTGTCATTTCAAATTTCATGAAAATTGGATACATAGTTCAATTACACGGACAATAAAAATTATTCCGATACATTACATTTTAATGGTGTTACACTCTTTCGAACACAATAAAATTTATATGTATCTATAAAGTAATGTTATATGTATATATGAAGTATATACTATAACATACATTCTATACAAACTGTGGTACAAAGAAATTTGTTATTGATTTACAAGACCACACAAAAGTATTCCATTACATAATAGTATAGAGAGAATATTGTTTGGTACGCGTTTCCATTGTATTAAACTATTAACATTTTATAAAATTAATATACATTGCTGAGGATTACTACAAATTATTTCCTGTTAGAAAGCAGGTAGAAAGTAAAGGAAAACACAAAAGATTTCGGCTATTATACTGTATCCGAAATACGGTATACTATTACACTAAGATCTGAATATTTTTAGGTGCGTTCGTGAATATATAAATACGTAGTACTTATAGTCATCGTTCAGTCTATCTATCCGCATATAACAGAGCAAAAATTACCCATCAAAACGTTTGAGATTTAAAATATATAATTGTTGCATAATTTTGTCAAGTTATTTCAAATTTTATGAAAATCGATTGAATAGTTTCATTACAGGGACAATCAAAAGTATTCCATTAGATTACGGTTAATAAGAAAAATTTTTCTAGTACATTTTAATGATGTTACAATCTTTCGAATATAGAAGTGACATGAATCTATGAAGTATATATTAAACTAAACATTCTGTACAATCTGTGATGCAGATAATTTTTATTATTAATTTACAGGGTCACACAATTGTATTCCGCTTCATAATGGTATACGGGGAAAACAATATTTAGGGCGTGTTTTAATTATATTAAACTATTTCACATTTGATGAAATTGATATACGTTGCTGAGGTTTAATACAAGCTACTTCCAGTATAATAGAAAGCAGATAGCATTTTCAGGAACACACGAAAGATATCGATCACTATAATGTATACTATAATAGCAAGATCTGAATACTTTTAAAACTTATTATAGGGTTAAAACTTATTATTAAACTTATTATACTTAATTATAGGGCGAACGCACCTCAATTGTACGTTTTACATGTAATTTCCAACTTGTTGTTTATGGACTTACAATCATTTGCGTGGAGAGATGCATTTACAAAAATAAGATATACAACTTGCTAAAAAGATTATTTAATAAGGAAAGCATATTTACCGCATACGATCACAATATACACAGAGTCAGCATAGAATAGATTTGCCACTTAAGCACAAAAACGTTATATTTCGCACTATTCCCAGTTACAGTCATATGCACCATAGTAACAAAAGCTCAAAATTGAGATAGGCTATTTTTAAACATGCATTAAAATTATTTAAAAAATCATAAGAATCCATTAATTTTAGCCACATTTTTCAAACAAATATCATTCGAAGATAATTTGTTTTTCACATGCGATGATGTAAAATTTGAAATCGTGTAATATCCATAAGCAGTATATGAACGATAAAAGTGAATTCAATAGAATTAATACTTGAAGCCATTGTTATACATTTCTAAAATTAGCTCTTAGTTTTAGAATAAATTACAAATAAATTAAGAATAAAATTAGGTACGTCCAGGAATAAACAAATAATTTCTTGAAACAAATATCTTACACAAAAAAAGACTATGTTTCTAATAAATCATTTTTTAACTAACTACAAAATCTAAAATCCACAAATTAAATATGAATTAAACAAAATGGATATAACAAACGAAATGAATTAAACAAAATTTGCTTCTTTTTGTATCTACTATATTGAAGCATTAACTGTATTTCGCCTTTTAGTACCAAAGAAAAAAAAACAAAAAACTGTTGAATTGTTTATAGTTCAATATGATTAAACTAAATATATTTTATGTTTTAATAATTTATTGCTAAAAAAGTTACACACAAATAATTCAATTTCGAGCATAAGGGAATTGCTATTTTCGCAAAATTTCTACTCCAATCAGTGACCTCTGCATAACTTATTTCCATGATAAACATGAAGAACTCATGAGTAAACAATAAGGATTATGCTAATTTAGAGTTAGTTGAATTAAATAACTGATTCGTAATATTTCAGTTCAGGAAACACAGGGCCAATAATTTCGAGTATGTAACTTAATTCACTGGACGCGATAAAATAAGTGTTATAACAGGCATGCATACGATGTTGTGAAATCTGGATTGATTTAAAAAGCTTTATATATGCAATATGTTTGAAAACCATGCATTCAATATCGCTTCATTTATAAAAGCATCATGGAGGTATAACGAAAGCCAGAACAATGTATTTCATAGTGTACATGATTTTTGACGTTTAATAGTGCGTAATTAGATTAGCGTAAAAGCAATATTGCGATCACATTAGTACTTCATCAATCGTGATTTAGTGTACACAATATGATATGGCTCGGACAAGAGGTATTACTCTTGTATGAGAAAATACTTCACTAGCAAATTACTTTGTACTCATGCTTACACTTAGCATCTATGTCCACATGTAATGCATATATAAGTTATTTTTAACTCAAGTATTACAAGTGTAATGCTTCTAATATACATTTCGTCTCAAAAGTATATGAACAGACTAATTTTTGAAATAATAGTTAAAAAAATAAAGCAATAATCCTTCTGTATATAAAAAAGTAACGATTTGGAAATGGGCCAAACGAATTGAAAATGGAACAATGGAAATATGCGTAGATACTGATGGATGAATGAAAATCTGCGAAGATAACGTGAAAAGGCAGGGGGGTTACCAATATCCGATAATACTTTAATCAACTACCTTAAATTCATGCTTAAGACTGCTACTTCCTCTAATATATCTACTGATACGTTGTTTAATGAAGTTTCGTTCAGATAGAGCTTTGTTAAGAATAGAGTGCATTTCCTGAATAATGAATGTAGAAATAACAGAACGCGATTTTGCTAAAATTTTGAAATCTAACAAAGCGGTCTGTTCCAATCCTTAAAATAATTTATAATACATGATAAAAATTTATAAAAAAGAATGATGCATCATATTTCAGCGGTAGGAAACGAAGGGACGCAAACAAAATTAAATGTTAAGTAGGTGATCTGTTTTAAACTTAAAGATAATTTATAACAGATAATAAAAATTTTAAAAATGCGGACGCGTCAAAATTTGGAGGGAAGGGAGGGGGGGGGGGCAAGAGCTTGTTTTAACCGAGTGGAACTTAAAAATTGAATGAATATACAATAAGAGTTGACGAAGCGATCGAGAATGGTAACGCGAAACAATAAATCTGGGGCTGGCAAGAAAATAGAGATTGCTTCGCGATGCCGATTGGTATCGGTAAGCGATTACGCGGGGAGTTGGTGAGCGTAGGGCGAAGCCTCCTAGTCACGGAAAAAATAATAATCATACTATGTCATAATATAAGTTTATCACAGAACAGACAGAATTTTTATAAAAAAAATAAAAATTAAAATAGTCTGATTATTTTGTAAACTCTATCAAGCATGCTTCAAACTAGTATTTAGATAATGTGTGGCTATAAAGAGAACCACCTGTTTCGTATTTATTGCTGTAATTTCTGGATAATAGAAAACTGGCGACTATGAGCATGCACATCTTGTGAAAGTATTACCCAAAGGTTTTTAATTGTATTCAGGTCTGATGACTTGCCAGTCTATAATAGTCGTTTGATTTTGCGAAAATCAAGCTGTTGTTAAGTGGGCGCTTTGTCCTGTTGGAATTTCTAGTATCTACCCCATAAGATGTTTCCAATTAGAAGTAGATTGATTTTGAGGACATTTTGGTACTCCTTAGGGCCCTGTCAATTATTATATAAAGCAAAATCCATTGTTCCGTTGAAACAGAACGCCCCCATGCCTTGAAAAACACCTTTTTTCCACTCTGGAACTTTTGAGTTCCTCGTCGCAAGTCATACCCATAGTATACCAAGTCATCTGGACCATCCAAATTTAATTTCTTTTCTTCATTGAAGAAAACATCCAACCATTCATTTTTCGAATACATGTATTTTTTAACTCAAATAACACATGCCTTTCTATGATGCTCTTCCAGCACAGCTATCCAACACATTTTGCGATATTTATGATTTTTGCTTATCTGCATGCGACAGTAAACATTAGATGTCAAAACAGGAAACGCTAAAGTCTTCAGAATTTTGCGAAGAGATATTTTCGGGGTTCAAACTCCTCGCAGAATCACTCTCTTTTGTCTTATAGATCAAATGACAGCACAAACAATCACCTCACCGACTTCACGGCTGAAATTCTAGACTTAATTAAAACTCGATTCGCATATTAAAACGCAATCGGTCTGCCAAGTCATATCTTAATGGAAAACACCTAAAAACTTGATTTTAGCGGATTCCTCATAGATTTGCCATTATGTTTTTCTGCGCGCAAAATTATGAAAACATGGAGAATTGGGAGCAGGAAAACATAATGGGAAGCCTATTAGTCAACCAATAAATTTGGGTTTTTATGTGCTTTCCTGCAAGATATGACTTGGCAGACCGATAGCGTTTTAATATGCGAATCGAGTTTTAACTAATCCTAGATTTTCATCCGTGAACTCGATGAGGTGTTTGTCTCTGCTGTCGCCTCCCGGTCTATTAGTGATGTTTTTCTCGACTCACCTGAAATACTGAAGTCATATCAAATGAAATCAAATTTTGAATTGATTAAAAGGCGCAAATGCCAACCTAGTGAAAAAGATTCCATGCCGGGAATCGAACCTGAGCAATCAGTATAGCGCACTGACGTTCTACCGACTAAACCACATGGAACGACACCCAGCAAGGAACTTATCACTATTACTTGTTGGCAAGGCTACAAACACAGCACAAGATGGAATACAATCCGCGAATCCATCTTGTGCTGCATTTATAGCCTTGCCAACAAGTAATAGTGATAAGTTACTTGCTGGGTGTCGTTCCATGTGGTTTAGTCGGTAAAACGTCAGTGCGCTATACTGATGGCTCAGGTTCGATTCCCCGCATGGAATCTTTTTCACTAGGTTGGCATTTGCGCCTTTTAAGCAATTCAAAATTTGATTTCATTTGATATGTTACATTCAAGGCGAATTTTCTCTCTGGAAAAATTTCCATGCATTAATATATTCAACTGAAGTCATATTGTCACTTTTCGTGAAATTGAATACATTACAGATCTTATACGCTTCATTTGTTTTAGCGTCATCAGAAATTTTAACATTTTGAGTCTTTAAAATTAAAATTTTAGCTATATGAGCAGCAGAGAACAGAACGCTGCATAGCATTCTCCAGCTATTCGACAATTGAAGAACAAACAGTGATTTTATGTTATAGTTATGTTATACTCCTTCGAAGATAATACAATTGGTATGTATCTATGAAGTATATAATAAAATATATAATTTGTACAATCTGTGGTGCAAAGTTAAGTGTCGCTCCTCATAAATTATAAAAATGGATTTTTATTAAGAATTATCCAATTTGCTCTGAATTTTGGATATAGTTTTTTATATGGTAAAGCATATCCCTGATTAGTTTAGCGTGTTCAATGATTAAGTATAAAAAGTGGGAGTGTCGGGAGCTATTTCTCCCCTTAATTTGCTTTTCGAACGGCATTAACCCTTTAAAATATAAGCTGTAATATACCATTAGTATGCGTAGCCTGTGAGCTCAATGCCATCAGTTTAACTGGGCAATATTATTTTTATTAAATTGTGTTATTTTAAAGGCACCATGTAGAAAATATTTTGAAAGTGTTTCACATGTTATGTTTGTGTTATTTTATTGTGTTCTAAATTGTGTGGTGTTTACAGTGTGTTTTAATTTGGGGACAAAGTGTTATGCAGCACAACGCTATTTTAAGAAAGTATTTTCATCAACACTATTTGAACACAATTAACAACTTATTTTTAGAACACATTTCTAGAGAGTAACACTTTTGAAATATATTAAGAACACAATCACAACAACAAAAAAAAACGCTTCACAACGCATTAATGAGTTGTGAATTTTGGGACAAAGAGTGTTCTGAAATATGCCTTTTTTATGTTTGAGAATTTACAGTCTATATATATATATATATATATATATATATATATATATAAGCATATTTTCTAAATCAATATAATTTCTTCTATTTCTTGCAATTGTTTATAAATATGCAGATGAAAGTTTTGTAATGGCCATAATATATTAGTTTATACATCTATATTTCAGCATTTAACACGATACAATGGTTGCAAATTGCAACACAAAGATCGGTGTGGTAGATTTTCAGAATATGCACGACAAACTTGTGTTCAATTAGTGGTTCAGTGCTGCATTTGCCGCATTAAGTATTTTACGTTGAAATAAATATTTTAAAACGATATGTAACACACTCACATAAATTAATAAGTTTTACAATAATAATTCATAATAAGTTAAAAATAATAAAATTTATTCATCATAGATGGAAGAAATTAAATAAAAAATAATAGTTATTAATAAAATGCAAATATAAATATTTTATGTTTAAATATTTATTATTGTACCGTGCAAAAACTAGTCGGATGTGGAAATCGCGAATATTTTTCTATCTCATCCATGTTAATATTTCAAAATTCGTTATCATACTTCCAAAATTAAATGGCAATCTACGGCGATTATGAGAATTCTAATCATGTGAAATTTCGTGCATTAGTTCTTGAGATATGATTATCGCTAAAATAATGTAAATAATGCAAAATGCATTATAGCAGTGCCACAAGTTCAGTGATTTACAGAGAAACCTAATTTGAAACAAATTATGTCAACATTTAACTGAGTATAAAGTTTGATGAAAATCCGTGCATTAGTTATTGAGATAGTGCTGCGGCGGAAAACGTGAAAACTGTAGTTTAGCAATCCGACCTGTTGGAAAATTTATACCAAAATGTAAGCAACAGCAAATCATATTGAAGAATAAATGAATCTGAAGTTTTAGGAAAATCCGTGCATTATTTCTAGAGATACAGTTATTGCGGAAACTGCAACAAATGCTGCTAGCAGCGTCATCTATTGACCGATTTACATCAAAAAGTAGAAAACGTCAAATCACCTCAAACACTAACAGAATCTGAAGTTTGATGAAAAAATGTGAGTTAGCTCTCGAGACTGAAGTATGCAGCAAAAATGCTGCATATCCGCACCATCTGTAGAGCGATTTACACCAAAAATTAGGACAAAAATTAGACTGAATCTGAACTTTGATGAAAATTCGTGCATTACTTTTGCAGATAGAGCTATTGCGAAAATCATGATAAATGCAGTATTGCAGCGCCACCTATTAAGAGATTTACATCAAAATGTAGAAAATGTCAATTCATGTCATGGACTAACTGAATATGAAATTTGATGAAAATTCGTGAGTTGTTAGAATAGAGCTATTTTGAAAATCCTGATAAATGCCGTATAGCAACGCCATCTATTGAGAAATTTACACCAAAGTGTAGAAAATGTAAGTTCATGTGAATGGACTGACTGAATCTGAAATTTGATGAAAAATCGAGCGTTAGTTCATGAGATAAAGCTATTTCCAAAATCGTGAAAAATGCTGCACAACAGCGCACATGTTGGGTGATTTTCATCAAAACCTATTCAGTACCAATTTATACCACAAACTAACTGAATAAAAATTTATATTGAATTCTGTGCATTAGTTCTTGAGATAGAGCTCTCACAAAATTTGTATAGCATACAAACAGACAGAGTAACAAACTCACAAATCACAGACAGACATTTTATAAAAATATGCTTTTTGATGTCTCTTACCCCTAAAACGTGTATATCCGTCAAAAATCGGAAGTCAACAATTCTTACGAGTCCAATACTTTATTCTGGTAAAGATAGAGGAAAATAAAAAGGATTTTATCCTTACATAAATTAACTGGCATATCAATATCGATGAAAGAAATTTAATTAAAAATTTTTACTAAATATCTATTAATAAAATTATAAACAAGTATTTTAAGCAAATGAAGCTTAACTAATGTAATATTCTAAATAAAAAAATATATATAAATTAATTGCCATAGCGTGACAAATAAAAACTCCAAAACAAAAGTATTTAGCAAAATAGCTATTAATAAATATAAATTTCAACATTTAACGCCTGAATCAAGATTTCTTAACCATATTTTTTAATTTACCGCAACATTCATATGCCCAACAGAACCTGAAGGCAACTTTAGAATAAATATTTATCTTTCTAGAAAGAAAATTCGGATATGTTTCGAGCGAAACCCCGATGGTATTAAAGTAAAATAGGGAAAATACGATCTCGATGTGTTTTATGTATAAAAGGTTCACGAGAAATTCTTGATAAGAATCTTGCATTTCCACATCCTGCTTCCTTGCAATATCCCAAGGGATAAGTAAATATGGAGAATCTTTTTAAATCCATCGATATCTATTTACATGATGAAACTCGTTTGAAAAAGAATAAAAATAGTTTTATTAATATCTAGCTAATTATCAAAGACGCTCCCTGCATGTACATTTCCCAGCCTCGTTTCGAATTTACCTAGCTATGAAATTTCTGAATTTTTCAAATATGGCACCATAAAATTTATTTATAAAATTATTTATTAATGAGACTTGTTATATTATATTTCATTACTTAAAAAATCTTTCTTTTTTTCAGAGTGTATTTATTTTATTTCACATTTTAATTGTTCGAAAAGCGTAGAGGCAACAGAGCGAAAAGGTAAGACGAAGGAATCGAACAGACAGGGAATCGAACCCGAACTATTAGTATATTGGCAACGACATTCTATGAACTAAACCACCTAGAAAGATACCCAGTCTGGCACTTCTCGCTATCATACCGTGCACCCGCACGACAAATCGGAAATTCCACATCAGGCGTAGCAAATGTGGTGCGTTCTTATTAAAAGGAAGTTTTAGGTAGATTTCGTATGAAATACTACCTATTGCATTGTCTCCCATGTTGGAATTTCTGAAAAATTTTTGCGGATCTACACGAATCATGACTCCTAGACCCCAAAACTACCATCAGTAAAAAAGTTTATCTATCTATCTATCTATCTATCTATCTATCTATCTATCTATCTATCTATCTATCGGTGTATATCACTTTCTTCTAGACACGATAACTTCCATAATTATGCTCAGATCTTCATCAAACTTTTACATAAAATCAAGGGGCATAAAATCTCGGTTAAGTTCGTTAATGGACAAAATCGGACCAAGAGGGTGGAAGTTAGGAGGGTTTTTGTGAAAACAGAAAAAACGCGATAACTTTTTAATTAAAATAGATATCGAATCGGTTTAAAGTTTATATTACTTCTAAAGAATGAGGAAAAAGTTTATGCGTGACAGATTTTTGATAAAGTTAAAAATGGGCTCAAGGGGCGAAAAAAACATGGTTTTTGGGAGAAAAAAATTCATAACTTCGTCAATTCTTAAGATATAAAATCCAACTAAATTTTATATAAATGTACTCAATATTATCTAAAACTTTTGTATTTACAAGTTTTTGATAGGACCAATTTTTACCGATAAAAAAAATTAAAAACGAAAAGAAAAAGGGGGGAGGAAAAAGAAAAAAACCCATAACTTACTCAATTCTTAAGCAATTAAATCTAATTAAATTTATTTTACATCTTCACAATAATATCTACAACTTTTATACTGACAAGTTTTTCATAGAACCAATTCTTATAGCAAAAATAAATTAAACAAAAATAGGAGTTGGAGAAAAAACCTCAAATCCAAACTGCTTATATTCTGACTCATTTTAAAATTCATTTTTGATTTTAAACGCATCCAAATGACAGATCCTCTTATTTAGCAACTATATAATACGACTTATTGGCCAATTTTTTGATAAAGGCAGAATATATTTTTTAAAAGGCTGCCAAAATAGGTATTTTGAACAGATTTCCCGAAGTTTTCATCATTAAAAAAATCCCTTTCGGCATGGCCTATAGGCGAAGGTAGATTTCGAAAAGTTTTCATCTCAAAAAAAAAAAAAAAAAAAAAAAAAAAAAAAAAAAAAAATGCTTATCTCTACTCAAATGCCCATTTTGGCAATATATTTTGAATTATATTCTTACTTTATTTAAAAAATTGACCAATATGCTCATTATATAGTTCCTAAATAACAAAAAACTGTTAATTAAATTCGTTTGACAGCAAAATTGAATTTAATAATGAGTCATAAAATAACCAATTTATTATTTTAATACATCCACTATTCTTTAATCAAGATCGCTTTGAGAAATTTTGTCCGAAGTGCCCACTTTGACAGATTTTTTTAAATATATATTTAGCCTTTATCAAAAATCTGACCAATACGGCACATTACACAGTTCCTAAATAACAAATAACTGTCAATTGAATGCGTTTGAGAGCAAAATTGAATTTAAAAATGAGTCATAAAATAAACAATTTGTTATTTGAATACAACCTCAATTCTTTTATCATGATCGCTTTGGGAAATTTTTTTGCGAAGTGCTTACTTTGACAGCTTTTAAAATATATATATTCACCCTTTATCAAAAAATCGACGAATACGCACATTATATAGTTCCTAAGTAACAAAAAACTGTCAATTGAATGCGTAACAGAGCAAAATTGGATTTAAAAATGAGTCATAAAATAACCAATTTGTTATTTGAATACCCACAGTTCATTAATCATCTCGGTTTGGGAAATTTTGTGCGAAGTGCCCATTTTGGCAGCCTTTTTTGAAATATATTCTGCCTTTATCAAAAAACTGGCGACTCCGTCACATTATATAGTTCCTAAATAAGAGAACCTGTAAATTGGATGCGTTTGAGAACAAAAAAAGATTTAAAAATGACTCGGTAAAAACGCAATTTCTTAAATTTCCTCTAATTTTAATCACGATAACTTCGTGAAATTCTGTTCAAAATACCCTTTTTGGCAGCATTTTAAAAAATATATTCTGGCTTTATCAAAAAACTGGCCAATACGTCAAGTTATATAGTTCCTAAATAATAGGACCTGTAAATTGGATGGGTTTGAGAACAAAAATGAATTTAAAAATGACTCATGAAAAACGCAATTTGTTAAACTTGAATGAATTTTTTAATGATGAAAACTTCGGGAAATCTGTTCAAAATACCTATTTTGGCAGCCTTTTAAAAAATATATTCTGCCTTTATCAAAAAATTGGCCAATAAGTCGTATTATATAGTTGCTAAATAAGAGGATCTGTCATTTGGATGCGTTTAAAATCAAAAATGAATTTTAAAATGAGTCAGAATATAAGCAGTTTGGATTTGAGGTTTTTTCTCCAACTCCTATTTTTGTTTAATTTATTTTTGCTATAAGAATTGGTTCTATGAAAAACTTGTCAGTATAAAAGTTGTAGATATTATTGTGAAGATGTAAAATAAATTTAATTAGATTTAATTGCTTAAGAATTGAGTAAGTTATGGGTTTTTTTCTTTTTCCTCCCCCCTTTTTCTTTTCGTTTTTAATTTTTTTTATCGGTAAAAATTGGTCCTATCAAAAACTTGTAAATACAAAAGTTTTAGATAATATTGAGTACATTTATATAAAATTTAGTTGGATTTGATATCTTAAGAATTGACGAAGTTATGAATTTTTTTCTCCCAAAAACCATGTTTTTTTCGCCCCTTGAGCCCATTTTTAACTTTATCAAAAATCTGTCACGCATAAACTTTTTCCTCATTCTTTAGAAGTAATATAAACTTTAAACCGATTCGATATCTATTTTAATTAAAAAGTTATCGCGTTTTTTCTGTTTTCACAAAAACCCTCCTAACTTCCACCCTCTTGGTCCGATTTTGTCCATTAACGAACTTAACCGAGATTTTATGCCCCTTGATTTTATGTAAAAGTTTGATGAAGATCTGAGCATAATTATGGAAGTTATCGTGTCTAGAAGAAAGTGATATACACCGATAGATAGATAGATAGATAGATAGATATATAAACTTTTTTACTGATGGTAGTTTTGGGGTCTAGGAGTCATGATTCGTGTAGATCCGCAAAAATTTTTCAGAAATTCCAACATGGGAGACAATGCAATAGGTAGTATTTCATACGAAATCTACCTAAAAATTCATTCAAGTTTAACAAATTGCGTTTTTCATGAGTCATTTTTAAATTCATTTTTGTTCTCAAACCCATCCAATTTACAGGTCCTATTATTTAGGAACTATATAACTTGACGTATTGGCCAGTTTTTTGATAAAGCCAGAATATATTTTTTAAAATGCTGCCAAAAAGGGTATTTTGAACAGAATTTCACGAAGTTATCGTGATTAAAATTTGAGGAAATTTAAGAAATTGCGTTTTTACCGAGTCATTTTTAAATCTTTTTTTGTTCTCAAACGCATCCAATTTACAGGTTCTCTTATTTAGGAACTATATAATGTGACGGAGTGGCCAGTTTTTTGATAAAGGCAGAATATATTTCAAAAAAGGCTGCCAAAATGGGCACTTCGCACAAAATTTCCCAAACCGAGATGATTAATGAACTGTGGGTATTCAAATAACAAATTGGTTATTTTATGACTCATTTTTAAATCCAATTTTGCTCTGTTACGCATTCAATTGACAGTTTTTTGTTACTTAGGAACTATATAATGTGCGTATTCGTCGATTTTTTGATAAAGGGTGAATATATATATTTTAAAAGCTGTCAAAGTAAGCACTTCGCAAAAAATTTTCCCAAAGCGATCATGATAAAAGAATTGAGGTTGTATTCAAATAACAAATTGTTTATTTTATGACTCATTTTTAAATTCAATTTTGCTCTCAAACGCATTCAATTGACAGTTATTTGTTATTTAGGAACTGTGTAATGTGCCGTATTGGTCAGATTTTTGATAAAGGCTAAATATATATTTAAAAAAATCTGTCAAAGTGGGCACTTCGGACAAAATTTCTCAAAGCGATCTTGATTAAAGAATAGTGGATGTATTAAAATAATAAATTGGTTATTTTATGACTCATTTTTAAATTCAATTTTGCTGTCAAACGAATTTAATTAACAGTTTTTTGTTATTTAGGAACTATATAATGAGCATATTGGTCAATTTTTTAAATAAAGTAAGAATATAATTCAAAATATATTGCCAAAATGGGCATTTGAGTAGAGATAAGCATTTTTTTTTTTTTTTTTTTTTTTTTTTGAGATGAAAACTTTTCGAAATCTACCTTCGCCTATAGGCCATGCCGAAAGGGATTTTTAAAATATACAGTACTTCGGATGCAATACCGCATCCAAAATCTTTTGTATGTCCCTGTAGATACTAAATGCTTTCTGTTATGCAGGAATTAGCTTGTAAACCTCAGCTATTTATATCACTTTCATAAAATGTGAAATAGTTTAATATAATTAAAATGCACCACAAACAATGCTTCCCCCTATACCATTATATAATAGAAAACTTTTGTGGATCCCTGTATATTAATAAAAACTATTCTTTGCTCCATAGATTGTACCGAATTTATATTTTAATATATAATTCATAGATGCATAAGTATGGTATTATTTCGGAAGAATTTGACATCATTAAAATGCACTCGAAACTTTTTTCCCATTGATCGTAATCTAACGGAATACTTTTGATTGCCCCTGTCATTGAATTATACATCCAATTTTCATAAAATTTGAAATGACTCGATAAAATTATGCAATAATTATATATTTTAAATTTCAAACGATTCGATTGGGTAGTTTTTGCGTTGTTATGTGCGGACAGACGAACGGACGGATGGAGTGAACGACAACTGAATGTGCTACGTATTTACATAATTACGAACGCACCTAAAAAGGGACGCGTCTCGACAAAAGTAAATTTTGAAACTAGTTGGATGTGTCAATCCAAAAACTTTCTTCTATCTCATACGTACATTTTAATATTTCAAAATTTAATTACACATGTTAATGCGTTAATATTATTAATTCAATACTATACCAACTGTTGACGCCTGAAGCGCCATCTATATAAATTGTTTTTTTAATAACTTGAGTTGTGTTTGAAAGTGTGTTCGAGAGACTGATCCGAGGAGATGTAAATATCGGCTCTCGTATTTTTTTTTTTATATGTGTGAATTGAACTTTATAGTGAATTACAGTCCGCTGAGATCTTTTTATTGTGTTAAGTGAAATTATTAATTAACTGAGCTAATCGGCGGGTCCACCAACTATGATTTGCATCTTAAACTTCTGCTTCTGTCAATTAATCGAAATAAAAACAAGTTTCCGTATCTGAGCGAGGAGAAGAACAGTAGAACGGTATTCAGATTTTTTTTTCAAATTCAGGAAGGATCTACTCGCCATACTCTAAAAAAATCATACACACAAAAAAAATTTGTTCAGTTCTATGCATAACATCAAACACGGCGGATTTTCATAAAATTCAGGGAGGATCTGCTGACCATAGTCAAACATTTATGCAAAAAAATTCATTCAATTCTATGCATAACTTCATACACTTTTAGTCGGTACAATGTTGAAAATGGCACAAAAATTGTTATTGCAACGCCCTCTTCCGGCGGAATATTTCAAAATTTAAGGCGAACCTGCTTGCCACAGCCAAAAACCTTTACAAAAAAATTGGTTCAATTCTATGCATATCTTCATACAATTTTTGATGGTGGAATGAAGACATACGGACACACACACAAACACACAGACAAACACACAGACATACGTACAGACAGACATTTTCTAAAAACATGTTTTTTGGAATCTCTGACCCCTAAAACATGTAAATCCATCGAAAATCGGAAGTC
This sequence comes from Maratus speculifer, assembly GCA_964019185.1. Lineage (NCBI taxonomy): Eukaryota > Metazoa > Arthropoda > Arachnida > Araneae > Salticidae > Maratus > Maratus speculifer. Next base: position 64,729,739 of record OZ025298.1, on the reverse strand, counting down.
AAAAAAAATTTCGATTACAATACTTTCTTCTATTAAAGATTGATTAAAGTAAAAAAGGCAAAATCAAAGTTGCGTGATTTTTCTGTGGTATGAAACTGTAGTACTTAACTCTGCATACAGGAGCAAAAAAATGCATAAAAGTGTAAAATTCCTAATAATGAAGACATATGATGCGGTTTAGAGGGTTGAATAAATTTCCTTCCTTATACACTCCAACCCTCTTTTGTGGTCACGAACGGACAAATAGCATAATAATGTGATTTTCCGTACAACAACGTTTATGAAACCTTTTGTATAACAAGATACGCCTATGACAGAGATATTAGCGGGATAAAACGCAAAATTTCATTTTGCGCAAAAATATTGAAGAATTGTATAAAAATAAATTAAAAACCCTAAAGTAGACATTTTAAGTATTAATATATTTTCCTAAGATTTTAAGATTCTAAGACTTATAACAATTTAAGATTCTAAGATCAACTCTAGTTGATCGTTCCAGGCTCATTAAGTTCAGTTGGTGGATGATTGGAGGTTATTTTCATTGGAGGGACTTTCCAGCGACTGCAATTAAGATTTAAAATGTGTTTACAAAATGTGCATCAAAATAGTTAATTGTAAATTTTGCATTCTTTTCAGCACCACTTTATGCATTTGCGTCACATATATTGTGCATCGGCATAGCTTGCATTGCATTTAAATTTTGTTTCTCAATTTAAAAAAATGTCTGTAAGTTTATAACAATAAATTTTCTTCTTAAATTTTTCCATACAGCCGCAAACATCTTTAACCAGTTAACCGGCTGTCCCGAGTCATCTCGGGGCTAAGCTGCCTATCTTTTTTCGGCACTCCCGAGATACATCGTCACTAGAATTCTTGTCTAAAAGCGGCTGTCACGAGTCTACAAGTTGTTTGGTCAGCTTTCTTCCCAAGCTCAACGCTGACTCCCCCATCACTTGGAGAAGATTAAAAGGGAAAATGATTGATTACTTAGGGGTCTTTTACAATGGAAGCACCTTCTATTGGCGCCTGCTGCTACTTGTTTACATTTGAAGGATGCATGCAACAGAAGACTTTATCTTACAAAACAAAATCAGGGGAGTTTTTTTTAATGTTTCAATGGGTCAATTTTATGCTTTTCCTTATTTACTGAAATAAAAAGAAATATTGTAATTTAATGCAAAAAAAAAAGTTTTATAACTTAAAATATAACTTAAAGGAAATTTTATCGAAATAAACTAAAAATTGGGAGCTCTACTTGTTTTATCTGCTTACAAAGGGTGTTCTATGCGCATTCCTGTCTAAATTTTAAAATCGTCATATATAAATGTATATGTATATATAAGCGAAAATATGTCAATCCCAGGGTCCTAAATATACGTAAAATCGTTTTTTTCTTTTCTTGAGCTGCTGCCTGAAATTTAAGTTCAAAAGACAGATTTTAATAATATTTTTTAAACATATTGTGCATTTATCAAAAAATAAAATAAAATAAAGGTCTTCGATTGCAAAATCTCTGAATTGCAATATCTTCCAATTTCATGCGTTTTCGAACAAAAACGACTTTAAAAGTGTGTCAGAATGTAACACCTTTAGAGTTGACTTTAAAAGCTTGAATAATATAGGTCCCACTGCCTTCGGCAGCTAAAAATGTGTTTTTTTTTTCTTTCTTTTTCTGCACACATCAATTTATTTAAAATTATATCAGTTTATTTAATATTAAGTTTTTATTGTCTAACAGTTTTGAAATTTTTATGCGTTGTAAAAATAATATTACCGAAACCTGTAAATAATAGTAAAAAGAAAAAATAGTAAAAGTAAAAGTACAGAATAGTAAAGTTGTAAAAAGAAATTTCACTGGAATTGCAGCTGAAAATTTTCTTTAAAGTATTTAAAAAAAAATAAATAATTTAGAGTGTAAAAAAGATGTCAATATTAAAACTATGGATTTTTTTTTCAAAATTATATAATTTTTAATCAATTTATGCACACACTTTCATACCCGATAATACGCTAAGAGCGTTTTTTTTTTTTTTTTCCATTAACAATATTTTTTCGAAAAAAAGTTACTTCTCTTTTATTTACAATTAAATTAAGAAAAATATCATGTATAATGAATGACAGCGAATGTATCTGAAACTTGTATGCAGTATGGGTGTAAATTACTTCGTAAAATCATTTTCATATTTATTTTCGCAATTTTATTACAGTTCATCATTTAATAAACATGAAATTCGAGTGGATTTTCTAATAGAAACATTTATTTTGTTTAAATAAATAAAGATTTTGTGATGTATGCATGAATTATTTACAGTATTGCTTAAATTTTTTACCTTTTAAATTACGTATATAGATATATGTTTATATATATATATGCATATATCAAGCTGTATTTTTTTACGAACATAATGACAGAGATTCTCCATTTTGCTTATTTTAAGGATTTTCAGAATTCCCATATAATTAATTTCCGATGCATTCTTATTCAGATATCAAACAATGTATTCCTCATTTTTTTAATGAAGGAATAAGATCTCTCAGAAAAGGCTGAAAATGTTTGTGTTTAAAATCATGTTTTGCTTGTAAAAAAAAAAAATAATAATAAATAATAATAATAATAATAATCTGTAGCTACTTAATTTTTTCTAGGAAACTGGGATTCCTAGAACTTTTCATTTAACAGTAAGACGAAAAATTCATGTTACCGCTTCCGCTACAAGAATTTTTGCTGTTTTTTTTTACATGAAATGTTCCAGGAATCCCAGTTTCCTAAAAAAAGTTTAGTAACTTTACAGATTTTTTTACAGTGTGCAGCCTAAGAAAATGCCAGTGATCGGATTCAATTTAAGATTTAAACATTTTTTAAAAGGGAAAGAGCTATTCGAATATAAAGCATTTTGACAGTTAGCTGTGTCAATATGATATGTTTACGTATAAAAGTGTGTCCATAAATCTGCGAATAATTCCTTCATTATTGTGGTCAAAAATAGTTTTTCTTTTTTTTCTTTTTTAAAATTTTAAATAATTTTATACTTCCACTCATGTATTTTCTCGCACGCAAAAAGAAAGCACACATGCAAACTAAATAAACATGTTGGGTATATGAATCAATTTAGCATTCCTCTAGAAAAGACACCCACTAAAAACAGGAAATGGGAGTGCAATAATAGAGCATAATTAGAAAAGAAATCTAACAGCAATATAAATATTCTTGCATTCTGCAGTTAATTGAACTTTTTTTGCATTTAGGTTCTTCGTAGGTATCCAACAGTTACTTTACAATGTGCTTTGGCGCCTTATTTAGCAGATTTTAAAAAGTACTGTAGCAGTTAAGATTGATTATAAGCATCTACAGGATATTTGTAGACCAGACGGTAATAGGAGTGGGACGGAGAGTGTTGCTAGATTTAAATTGCAAGGCTGAGTCAAAAAGGAGACTTGATATTGATTAATATCAACTACACTGTTTTTATTTCCTGATCTTATACGTTATTAAAATATGCTTTGTTTTTCTGTTAACTATAAAATTAAAAATTATTCCTGTTAAAAATTACTGTATTATTAAAATATAAATTTATTTATTTGCCACATACTTGCTTCAAATTAAAAAAGTTTTTAAAATATTTCATACAATAGTTAAATCATAAATCTATAGGTTGTCAAAAAATTGAAATACCAAATGAAAAACTTCTTTTCTTCCCTTACATATATGTATATAAATTATACTTAGGGAAAAAAAAAAAAAAAAAAAAAAAAAAAAAAAAAAAGTTGGTTGATTTTACAGTATTTTTGCGTTTATAAACTAGCACCTCAGCTGACATTTCGCAAATACTGCTGTGTAGTAACTATTACACTCTCAAAGTGGGTAGACGCGATGTGCTGGGTAGTGTATACAATTGCGCGCGTCGTCTCCACCGTTCGGAGTTTTTCGCGCCCATATCCCTCGTGTACATCGGCCATCAAAATCACCCACTTTTCATTCAGACTAATTTATAATTTAGAAATAGCCGAAAATGTATTTAAATAGCTCCATTAATTATTCACGTACAATGCAGCTTATATTGATATGTTTTTCCATATAAATATTAATGAAATTTTAATACTCTTAGCAGTAGCTTTTACAGTGGTTCAACTATAAATCTAACGTTTGAAAAAATAAGTAAAGTAACATATGCAATACATTATTTATTTATTTATCTAGAAAACACATTTATTTATTTATTTAGAAAACAGCATTTTTTCCTTGTAGTAACTCTTAGGTACCAAAACAGATATAAAAAAGTCGGAAATTCCACGTCAAATGTAGCAAATCAATTGCGTTCATGCTATAACGAAATTTTAAAAATATTACGATCTTGATGTCATAGCATATACTACTTCGGATACAGTACATTATCCGAAATCTTTTGTGTGCCCTTTTAAATATTATCTGCTTTCTATTATACAAAAAGTAACTTCTAGTAATCTTCAGCAACATATATCAATTTCATTAAACGTGAAATATTTTAATTAAATATTATTAAAATGTGCCCCCAAAAATATTACTTCCTATGCTATTATGTAATGTGATACTTTTGTGTGCTCCTGTGAACAGATAACAAATATTCTTTGCTATTTAAAAAAAAAAAAAAACTATTTTAAATAAATTGTTTTTTCTATTTTACAAAAAACATAGTGTCGGCTTTTCTTAATGTGATTTCTCAATTATCACCCACTTGGGAAATTTAATCCATTGACTTTCAAAACTACATCGGATGTATGTAATAATAACAATAACAAATATAATAAAGTAAGTAATTTTGCAGCTATTTAAAATGTATAAGATGCGTAATGTTTAATGTTTTTGAGACGAAAAATTCTGCAATTCGCAAAATATATTCGGTTATCAACTATATATAACTATAGATAACATACATATTCAATAATTACTTCCCTCCACCCCCCCCCCTTTTTCTTCTCTCATTTTTGAGTTAAAAATGCACTTCATGCATTTTCACATATTTTATACACATTTAGAAAAGCAAGAATGCTCTACCAATGACAAAAAAATTCATAATAAAAACAAATTCTCTAAAATAGTACTATTCTGTGCAGTACATTATCGAGTAAAAAATAGCTGTAAATCCTAATTGGAAGGGCTTTCAAGACACCCTTGGCAAGTTCCCAGACTGACCAGCTTTATCGGGGAGATTTTCTGTACAGATAATTGAGCACACAAAGGTTGTTGACATATGAATAGAGGGGAAAGCATTAGCCATGCAGGGAAACACACATTTTTGTTTTCAACGAGAGAAGATTTTCGACCGGATATTTTCTGAGTAACAGAATCAGTACAAAAAACCCTGAACGGGTTAAAAGCTTGTGACGCAGCACTTTATCTTATATATCTAAGAATTTTAAATTTGGGACTTAAAACTAATGATATCAAAATTTATGCGACGCTATGCTATTAATTAATATATACATATATTAAAATTTATTCATTAAGGTTTTATCAATTACATCTTTCATAAATTCAAAATATGAATCTTAAAAGATATGATATCAAAATTTAAGTGACGCCTTGACGAGGCTTTAAACAATGTTTTAAAATTCAATTTATTTATTTATTGTCTAAATACATTTTCATATCTAAACAATACTTTTCATTTTCCAATACACTGTTAAATACATCACTTTCACTGAATATATATAATGCACTGAAATATATTTATTTGAATAAATAGATTTATCTTTTGGGCTACGCTATCCAAAATCAAAAATAACATTTGAATACATATTTTTTGCGTCATTGTATCTATTTGCATCTATTTAACTTACTTTGGATACAATGACGCAAAAAATATTTATTCAAATGTTATTTTTGATTTTGGATAGCGTAGCCCAAAAGATAAATCTATTTATTCAAATAAATATATTTCAGTGCATTATATATATTCAGTGAAAGTGATGTATTTAACAGTGTATTGGAAAATGAAAAGTATTGTTTAGATATGAAAATGTATTTAGACAATAAATAAATAAATGGAATTTTAAAACATTGTTTAAAGCCTCGTCAAGGCGTCACTTAAATTTTGATATCATATCTTTTAAGATTCATATTTTGAATTTATGAAAGATGTAATTGATAAAACCTTAATGAATAAATTTTAATATATGTATATATTAATTAATAGCATAGCGTCGCATAAATTTTGATATCATTAGTTTTAAGTCCCAAATTTAAAATTCTTAGATATATAAGATAAAGTGCTGCGTCACAAGCTTTTAACCCGTTCAGGGTTTTTTGTACTGATATCAGTGCTTTTTTTAGGTTAATAATAAAAAGATAAAAACAAAAAATTAAAGACTAATGCAAAGAGTTCATATTCATGATTTCTGATCACCTTTAATTACTTCTCCCCCACCCACTTAAAAAAAGATATTTCATATTTTATTATTAATATATGCTGTGCTACTTGATTTCGTTAAAAACAACTCTGTAGTAAAGTACGTTAGTATAAGATAAGAAAGTAATGTACATTCAGCACTGTATTTCTAAGAAAGGATTTCATAATCTATGCTGTATGTATCATTTCTCATTCTAGTTAACTATGTTTTTCTTTACACATGATGATACATATACTGGAGATGGATTAAAATGATCAGGAATACAATATTCGGAATGTGCTGGAAAGTATTTCATAATCTATGCTGCGTGCATGATTCTTGTTAATTATGTTTCAACCTTTGTATAGGTTGGTAATATTGCAGATTGATTAAAACTATATCCGTTACAATATTCAGAATATGCTGGAAAGTGTTTCATAATCTATGTTGCACACAGGTTTTTCTTTCTTGTTAATTATGATTTGTTCTTTATATAGAGTGGTAAAATTACTGCAAATGGATTAAAATGATAGGCTTACAATAATGAAAATGTGTTGGAAAGTGTTTCATAATCTATACTGTATGTGTAACTTTTCATTCTTGTTTTATTTATGTTTTGCTGTTTGCACAAAACATATATAAACAGGGGGGGGGGGATTTGGATGGGAAGATTACTGTACAAAGATGAAACTGATAGGTTTAAAGCATTCAGAATAAAATGGAAAGTATATAAACATGTTTAATGGAAAATTTTTTATTCTCGTTAATTATGCTTTGTTTTTTTGCACAGAATGGTAAAATTATTGTACATGAATGATAATAAGTTTACAATATTCAGAATGAGTCAGAAAATGCATCATAATCGATGCAGTATGCATGACTCTTCGTTCTTGTTAGTTATGTTTTGTGGGATCATCAAGGCTTCTTGTTAGTTATGTAAGGGGGGGGGGGGAAGATTGTATCGGGTTTAAGATTTTATTAAAATTTCCATGCTCTAGTCTGTACGTATTTACATAATTTTTTTTTCTAAAATCTTGATTTGGTTAGATAATTGTTTTTTTTTTTTTTTTTTTTTTGGGGGGGGGGGGTTGAATCTCGATTCAGTTTGACTTAAATTGGAATTTTCAGGTTCTTGCTGAGTTGCATTTCAAGTACTAGTTTTCAATTCTGGTCAGTGGATGGGGACGGAAATTATTTTGTCTTTCTTGAACAGATTTTTATTTCCTAATTTTTTTATTTTACTTTTTTTTTGGGGGGGGGGGGGATTGGATTGGGTTTCAGGTTATTCGGATCGGGTTTGAGAAAGACTTCTATTGGAATTTCCATGATCTGGTCAATACATATCGACATAAATTGTTCTTTCTTTTCTAAATTCTTGATTTGATTAAATATATATATATATATATTTTTTTTTTGGGGGGGGGGGATTGAATCTGGTTTCGGATTGACTTCAAATGGAATTTTCAGGTTCTTGTTGAGTTGCATTTCAAGTATATTATTTTGTCGCAGATAAATTGGATTACAATTGGAATTTTTTTTTTTTTTTTTTTTTTTTTTTGGGGGGGGGGGTAGTGTTTGAACTGGGTTTAGGATAGATTTCAATTGAAATTCTTGTCAGTGTATGTGGACAGAAATTATTTGGTCTTTCTTGGACAGACTTGTGTTTCCATTGTTTTTTCCTTTTCGGGTTTGGATTAGGTTTCATGTTAACTTTCAGACTCTTGTCAGTGTTTATCGGCAGAAATAATTTTCTCTTTTTCGGATTAGGTTAAGGTTCGATGGAAATTTTTTTCAGGTTTCAATCAGGTTCAATTCAAATGGAATTTTCAAGTTCTGGTGAGGTTGCGCTTTAATGGAAAATATTTTGTCCTGTATAGAAAATACTGGGCTCCGGTTATATGGAATTTCCTTTTTCAGGTTCAGATTAGGTTTAAGATAGACTAATTGGAATTTCCAGATTTCTGATCACGTATAGCTATGGAAATTAAGTTTTCTTTCCCGAATCGAGATATGGTTGGATAGTTTTTTTTTTTTTTTTTTTTGGGGGGGGGGTTGAATCTGGTTTCGGTTTGACTTCAAATGTAATTTTCAGGTTCTTGTTCAGTTGCATTTCAATGTATTTTATTTTACAGCAGATAGATTGAGTTACTCTTGGAGGGATTTTTTTCTTTCTGGTTTTGGATTGTATAGGATAGATTTCAATAGGAATTTTTCGATTCTGGTCAATGTATGTCAATGGAAATTATTTTGTCTTTCTTGGACAAATTTATCTTTCCATTAAATTTTTGTTGGTTTAGAATGGGTTTCAGGATAACTTGTAGGTTCTTGTTGGCAGACTTGTATAAAACCAAAAACTTTCTGCAAATTAATTTAATGTTGGGTGTAATTCGCATTTTTTGCACAATTCATGGTCATCATTCGTGTTTTTTATGAGATTTATGAATGTAATTTGCATTTTTGAGCAATTTATGGACATAATTTGCAATTTTTATGCGATTAATGAATGTAATTTACATTTTATATGATTTATGGACGTAATTTGCTATTTTTATGCAATTCATAGACATAATTTACATTTTTTTCAGCTTTCTGTCGACAAAATTTGTGTTTTTTGATCAATTTATTGACGTTATTTGTGTTTTTATAGGATTTATGAATGTAAATCGCTTTTTTTACACAACTCTTGGACGTAATTTGCATTTTTTGTAATTTATGAACGTTATTAGTGTTTTTTTGCACGATTCATGGAAGTGATTCGCATTTTTTGAGTGATTTATGAATGTAATTCATGTTTTTATGCGTTTCATGGACGTAATTTGTGTTTTTTGAGCGATATGTAATTCGCGTTTTTTATGCAATTCATGAATGCAAAACACTATTCGCTATTTTTATGCGATTTATAGACGTAATTTGCGTTTCAGCTTTCTGCTGCCAAAATTCGTGTTTTTTGAGCGATTTATGAACATAATTCCCGTTTTACTACACGATTCATAGACATAATTTGTGTTTCTCATACAATTTCTGAACGTAATTCTCACTTTTTTAAACAATTTATGGACGTAATTCACGTTTTGACGATTTGTGGACCCAATTCGCGTTTTTTATGCGATTCATGGACATAATTCGCGATTTTTATGCGATTAATGAATGTAATTTACATTTTACACGATTCATGGATGTAATTTGCTATATTTATGCAATTCGTAGACATAATTTGCATTTTTTGAGCTTTCTGTCGACGAAATTTGTGTTTTTGATCGATTGATTGATGTTATTTGTGTTTTTATAGGATTTATGAATGTAATTCGCTTTTTTACCAATTGTTGGACTTAATTCGCATTTTTTGTAATTTATGAATGTTATTAGTATTTTTTTGCATGATTCATGGAAGTGATTCGCATTTTATGAGTGATTTATGAACGTAATTTGCGTTTCAGCTTTCTGCTGCCAAAATTAGTGTTTTTTGAGTGATTTATGAACATAATTCCCGATTTACTACACGATTCATAGACATAATTTGTGTTTTTCATACAATTTCTGAACATAATTCTCACTTTTTTAAACAATTCATGGACGTAATTCACGTTTTGAGCAATTTGTGCACCCAATTTACGTTTTTTATGCAATTCGCTTTTTTTGAGCGATTCATGGACATAATTTGAGATTTTTATGCGATTAATGAATGTAATATACATTTTACATGATTTATGGACGTAATTTGCTATACTTATGCTATTCATAGACATAATTTGCATCTTTTGAGCTTTCTATCAACGAAATTTGTGTTTTTTGATCGATTTAGTGACGTTATTTGTGTTTTTATAGGATTTATGAATGTAATTCGCTTTTTTTACCAATTCTTGGACGTAATTCCCATTTTTTGCAATTTATGAACGTTATTCGTGTTTTTTTTTGCACAATTCATGGAAGTGATTCGCATTTTTTGAGTGATTTATGAACATAATTCACGTTTTTATGCAATTCAAGGATGTAATTTGCGTTTTCTGAGCGATTCATGAATGTAATTCACATTTTTTATGCACTTCATGAACGCAATTCGGTATTTTTATGCGTTTTATAGAGGTAATTTCAGTTTCAGATTTCTGCCACCAAAATTCGTGTCTTTTGAGCGATTTATAAACATAATTCATGTTTTACTACACGATTCATAGACGTAATTTGCGTTTTTCATACAATTTATGAATATAATTCTCGCTTTTTTACATGATTCATGGACGTAATTCACATTTTAAGCAATTTGTGGACGTAATTCCCATTTTTTATGCAATTTGCTTTTTTTTTAGCGATTCATGGATGTAGTTCACATTTTTTATGCGATTCATGCATGTAATTCACATTTTTTATGCGATTCATGCATGGAATTCGTATTTTTTATGCGATTCATGGATTGAAATAATGTTTTTATTGCGGTCTTTGGATGAAATTAACGTTTTTTGCGTGGTATTTTGTCGAAATGTTGGTTTTTTTTTTACACGATTCTTTGTTGAGATACACTTTTTTTTTACGCAATTCTTTGTCGAAATAAATAAATAAAAATTGTTTCTTTATAAAATTTTCTGCACATGGCGTGCGTCTATATTATACAACTCTGCTTGTCAGAATTTTTTTTTTTTTTTTTTTTTTTTTTTTCAGATTGAATTAAGGTTTGCTAACCCATAGACTAATTGGAATTTCCAGATTTCTGACCACACGTATCTATGGAAATTAAGTTTTCTTTCCCGAATCGAGATATGGTTGGATAGTTTTTTTTTTTTTTTTTGGGGGGGGGGGGTTGAATTTGGTTTCGGTTTGATTTCAAATGTAATTTTCAGGTTCTTGTTCAGTTGCATTTCAATGTATTTTATTTTGCAGCAGATAGATTGAGTTACTCTTGGAGGGATATTTTTCTTTCTGGTTTTGGAGTGTATAGGATAGATTTCAATAGGAATTTTTCGATTCTGGTCAATGTATGTCAATGGAAATTATTTCGTCTTTCTTGGACAAATTTATCTTTCCATTAAATTTTTGTTGGTTTAGAATGGGTTTCAGGATAACTTGTAGGTTCTTGTTGGCAGACTTGTATAAAACCAAAAACTTTCTGCAAATTAATTTAATGTTGGGTGTAATTCGCATTTTTTGTGCAATTCATGGTCATCATTCGTGTTTTTTATGCGATTTATAAATGTAATTTGCATTTTTGAGCAATTTATGGACATAATTCGCAATTTTTATGCGATTAATGAATGTAATTTACATTTTACATGATTTATGGACGTAATTTGCTATTTTTATGCAATTCATAGACATAATTTACGTTTTTTTCAGCTTTCTGTCGACGAAATTTGTGTTTTTTGATCAATTTATTGACGTTATTTGTGTTTTTATAGGATTTATGAATGTAATTTGCTTTTTTTACACAACTTTTGGACGTAATTCGCATTTTTTGCAATTTATGAATGTTATTCGTGTTTTTTTACATGATTCATGGAAGTGGTTCGCATTTTTTTAGTGATTTATGAACATAATTCACATTTTTATGCAATTCATGGACGTAATTTGCATTTTTTGAGTGATTCATGAATATAATTCGCGTTTTTTATGCAAATCATGAATGCAAAACGCTATTCCCTATTTTTATGCGATTTATAGACGTAATTTGCATTTTAGCTTTCTGCTGCCAAAATTCGTATTTTTTGAGCGATTTATGAACATAATTCCCGTTTTACAACACGATTCATAGGCATAATTTGTGTTTTTCATACAATTTCTGAACGTAATTCTCACTTTTTTAAACAATTCATGGACGTAATTCATGTTTTGAGCGATTTGTGGACCCAATTCATGTTTTTTATGCAATTCGCTTTTTTTGCGCGATTCATGGACATAATTCATGATTTTTATGCAATTAATGAATGTAATTTACATTTTACATGATTTATGGACGTAATTTGCTAAACTTATGCGATTCATAGACATAATTTGCATCTTTTGAGCTTTCTATCGACGAAATTTGCATTTTTTGATCGATTTATTGACGTTATTTGTGTTTTTATAGGATTTATGAATGTAATTCGCTTTTTTTACCAATTGCTGGACCTAATTCGCATTTTTTGTAATTTATGAATGTTATTAGTATTTTTTTGCACGATTCATGGAAGTGATTTGCATTTTTTGAGTGATTTATGAACATAATTTGCGTTTCAGCTTTCTGCTGCCAAAATTCGTGTTATTTAAGCAATTTATGAACATAATTCCCATTTTACTACACGATTCATAGACATAATTTGTGTTTTTCATACAATTTCTGAACGTAATTCTCACTTTTTTAAACAATTCATGGACGTAATTCGCATTTTTTGAGTGATTTATGAACATAATTCACGTTTTTATGCAATTCATAGATGTAATTTGCATTTTTTGAGTGATTCATGAACGTAATTCACATTTTTTATGCAATTCATGAATGCAAGTCACTATTTTCATGCGTTTTATAGAGGTAATTTCCGTTTCAGCTTTTTGCCGCCAAAATTCGTGTTTTTTGAGCGATTTATGAACATAATTTATGTTTTACTACACGATTCATAGACGTAATTTGCATTTTTCATACAATTTATGAATATAATTCTCACTTTTTTACATGATTCATGGACGTAATTCACATTTTAAACAATTTGTGGAGGTAATTCCCATTTTTTATGCAATTTGCTTTTTTTTTTTTTTTTTTTAGCGATTCATGGATGTAGTTCACAAAACCACCCCCTTGGCTGTGCCACTGACAACAAAATCTTATGTTGGTGCAAGGAGTAATTTATTCATAGACATGAGAAAAAAAGTTTTTGACAACAAACCAAAAAAAAGTACAATACAGGATTTTTACCTGGCATTCTCATAAAATTTTGAATATATTCTGCCTCCCCCCTCTAATTCATAAGTTTTCATACATTCTATATTATATTCCATATTAAGAAGGTGCCACTTGTCTAGTTTTGATTTGAATCAGAACGCGTTATTAGCATTTTTCATTCAGGTAGAATTTATTTATTTAGAATAGAATTGATAAAGAAAATGCACAAATTGAAAAACATCGAACAGACATGATAGAATCATTACGTAATTTTCATGGTTTTAATAATCCACATGGATGTTTCTTGTTATGCCAATTCAATCTTGCAATGTCTTAATATACAATGAATAAAGTCTGCAATAAAGTTAACCAGAGAATCTTGCAATAGATTTTTGCCGTCGCTTATTCAAATTTACTTAAGAGGAATCGAGTTAATGAAATGTTGTATAAATGTTACTTGTTAGCTTTATAGATTACTAGGTACTACTAGGTTATCCCGTCGACCAAAAAATTATCGCCAAACTATAAGATTAAATTCCAATAATGGATGATTGTGAATGTCACATTCAATGACATTAAATACAATTTGTATATTTAAAATGTCATTGATTTTTATTTCGACTTTTTATTAATATTTTACTAATTATTTGTTTTTTCATTATTTAAAATAAAAAAATATGTGATTATGTATAATTTGGCAAAATTGGTCGACGGAATAACAGTAGTAGCGATTACTAAAATATTTCAAATTGAAATAATTTATGAAACTGAAAATGTTTTAGCCAACATTTCACTTAAGTTTAAAACAAGCAATATATAGAAATTGTAAAGTCCCTCAAGTGTGTGTAACTTGGGACCAGACATTGCACAAATATAATGTGCTCATCTTTTGTTTACATTTTTAAAAAGAGTAATTTAAATGTAATAATGTACTAGAAATCATAATGAATGCTTATAATAGAGTATAATACAGTCAACTCTGTGAAATTCACAAAATGTATTATCTGCAAAACATGTTAAAATGCAAACATTGAAAAGTGTTTTAACACTTAAACTCAAAGATAAAAGATATGCAATAATTTTATTTTCATGAAATGACAAATTTTAATAAAATAAACTGGGATTTAAGAAAATTCATGTATTTTGTACCCTGTATTTAAAAACAATACTTTAAGCAAGCCAGTAAGTTTCCGTTTATTAATTATGATTAATGCAAACCTATTCTTTGCTCAAGCAGCGAAAAAATTAAAAAAATAAACAATTTTACCTCTATATATTTTTTGTTTATCAAACAATACACATAAAAAGTTCCTTGGCGAAGGAGAGTAAACTGCATTTCACCCAAAATTACTGACAACAAAACAAAACAAAATGCAGTCCAGATTTTTAACTGGCATTCTCGTAAAATTTTGAATATATCCTGCCTCCACACTGTAATCCATAAGTCTTCAAAAATACAAGCAAATAACTTTATTGCAAAGTTACACATTCTGTATTAATTAATAATCCATTGCAAGATTCTCCGGTTAACTTTATTGCAGAGCTTATTCGTTGTATATTGACATTGCGAGATTCAATTGGCGTAACAAGAAACAACATGTGGATTATTAAAACCTGAAAATTACTTAATGATTCTATCTTGTCTGGTTTATATTTTTTAATTCGTGCATTTTCTATATCAATTTAATGGACATTATGTAAGAATATTACTACCTGAATGAAAAATGCTCCGTGTAACTTGCCGCGTTCGGGTTCGGATTCAAAACAAAACCAGACAAGTAGCGCCACCACGCGTATGAATACATACCTTTCTAAGAGCAAATAATTTAAAATAATTTTTGTTTGAAAACTTTAAAGAAAAATATGTAAGTCGAAATTATATTGAATTTGTATAATTAAAAAATATTTTCCTATTTTAAAAAAGGATTCAAAATATTTTTTCCACAAAATGCAGAAATATGCGATGTAAGAAACGTAATATTTTCTTCTTACGAAAAATAAAGGCAAAATAAATAGAAATTTGATTTAGTATATATTTATTGAATGTTTTAAAGCACATGATAAGATGTTTTTGTAGTTTAAAAAACATTTATTGCTTCGATGCGGGTGTTTTAACTGTCACCATAACTACTTTTGCCTTTTTGCAGTGTCTTCGTCTGCTAATCCATAGAATAACATGTGATCCGCGACCTAATATAGTCCGATTTTCCAAGACCAATATATAACAAACAAGAGTTTTCCTAGAAACAAGGCAAGTCTTATTACCTCTATCTTAAAGAGATTCATATTATATATAAGTTTTAATAAAATCTCCCAGCCCGTTTTCTAGATCTCATTATCAGGAACAAACACCATCGATTACAGTTTTAAAATGGTTATCGAGATCTAAAAATATACGGCACGTAGAAATGTAAAAATTATAGGATAGGATGAGACTTTGAATATAAGACTATATTAAAAAAATTGGACCATTCTGATCAATATTTGCTGAGTTATTAGAAGGCGGCTTTTCCGATTTTCTTTGATGTTGAGTTAGCTGTATATATGAAGTTCCGCATCTACCCTTATGACGATGGTAGGTTTTGACGATGGTAGGTTTAAAGCTGCGTCTCTTGAAGGCTGCCGCCTTCTATGATCTATGTGGGGTAGTTTTTCTTCTATTAGTTAGCCGTTGAAGTGGTTAAATGAGTCCGAGATAAACATAGTAAATATTGCTGCGATTGTTGTATTAAAAAGATATTTCATATAATCGATCATCAGCTAATAGTCCAAGAGCCGACATCACAAAAACCTATGTTATCGAGCACACGAAAAAAATCTTTATTTTATGGAAGAGTAGTAATAGGGGAATCTAATGATCCATGTCTGCTGGAAGCGAAGTGGTGCATAAGCCAAAAATTGATAACACTAGTGGTTCACTCGTAGATTTATCATAGTGTTTTCCTGCTTCCAGTTTTCCGTGTTTTCATAACACAATGGTAAACCGAATACTACCGAACGAGTCAGTAGTGGTATTAATTTTTGTCTTATGCACCACTTCACTTCCAGTAAACATGGATCATTAGATTCTCCTATTACTACTCTTCCATAAAAATTTAAAAAAAAATTCTTGTGCTGGATAACATAGGTTTTTGTGCTGTCGGCTCTTAGACTATAACCGGGAATCTATTGTATATTCTAAAATAAACGTAAAAAATACTTTTATACATTAGCCACCTCAGTCGATTAATTTGACCTCTCGAAGTGCATCTTAAGCATTGCAATGTGTTGACTTTATTTATAATTAAATTTATTTGCTTAATCCTTCAAAAAATCAGGAGATTCTCCCAGAGAAACAAGATATTTGTACGATCCTGGCTGCATTTCGTAGTTTTTTTTTTATGATAAAAACCGCTAACTCAGTTATTTATGTTTCATTTTCATTTGTGATACATACCGTAATTTCGGGTGTATAAGCCGCAGATCAAACAATTCTTTTTCGACCCCGAATTTTTTAAGAAACAAATATAACTAGTTAGATCGCCGTAAATATTTGTCTTCTATCATTAAATAAGATTTCTGGATCCAAAAAGAGTTGTTTGATCAGCGGCTTATATACCCGAAATTACGGTAAGTATTATCCAGACCACGAGATAGATCATCAAAAATGGCTGTCGATTATTAATCATATTCAAAAGAGTAATTCAACAATATTTAATACATAACATTGATAAAAGGGGCAATCATTATCAAATAAATTAATAAATTGATAAATAAATGTAATAAATGGATTACAATGTCTCTGTTTTCGTCGATAATCCATGCGAAAACAATTGGCAAAATCCGAAGCCGATGAAAATCGAGACAATTATTTTCATGCAAATCTATGTAAATATAATTAATTTGTTCTAAGAATTGCAAAATACATACAAAAACACTATTTATAGAAAATAAATACAGCGTTTAATACTAAAAACAATAGGAAATTAATATAACGTTTTTGAGGTTTGGTATCAAGGCACCATATCGACAGTCACTTTATTTTCTGCTGATTTGGCAGTAGGACTAACTTCAGAGTCAAACGATCTACACCGTTAAAAATTTGCAGCGATATTTCCAGTCAGTTTTTCGTTTTTATAGAAAACTGTTATATAATCGTAATAAATCTGTCCATGTTATAGATCCTATTAATGTTAAATTGGGCTTAAGTAACCGTTTTCTTTTAAGACGGTTGAATGACTGGAAACCTTGCCGCAAATTTTTAACAGTGTATGTCTCTCAAAAACACGCTAACTGGTTTCATTCTGCTAAGTGTTTAAGATTTATCTAAATTGGGGCAATATATTATCACTAAAAAAGTTGCAGACATGACATGCAACAAATTTGTCTGGGTGATTTTTTTTCCCAGAAACCCCTATAACTTGCTTTAAATAGATATGTCCTTAATCTCTGAAGGACGCAATTTCTCCTGCATCTTCCTCCTTATCTGAAGTAACTTATTCGTCTGTCGTTGTTGGATTGGTAGTTGAATTTGTTCTTGTAGCTCTATAGTGAGGAATCCATTGATGTATGAACCATCCAACTTTTCCACATCCTCACCATTCACCTTCAAACTCATAATCTTCCCGAAATAAACAATTAACTGCACCACACATATAAAAGTCATCCGGAGCAGGCCAAAACCCTTCGAAATCTGTCTCATCCACACATCCTTAGCATAGTTTTGTTTCCATGCAGAGTTCAATCTCCTGAATGACACTTCCTATCAAGTCTTATCTATTAAGCTATTGCAGTTGCGATATTTATTTCAGGACTCTCTTAAAAAGAATTCTGTATTTGATGTCTTCTTAAGGGGACGGTGGACGTTAAATTTTTTTTTTTAATTTTCATCATAGAAATATGAAATTTTGTCCACATTTACATTTCACCAAAAGCATATAGAACACCTTCAAAAAAATTTCAAATCTTATTAAAATTTTTTAAATGTTTAAGAAATTTTAAATTTTTAAATGAAATTTTAAAATGCTCCTCGTGTCTTAATTTTTGAGATATATTTTTTGTTTTGCATTTTTATCACTTAAAATTATAAGGAAATTTGTGTAAGATTTTTTAAATCTCTTGAATAATTAATATTTTAAAGATTTTTTTTCTAAACTCCATGCCGATTTTCATCAAAATTCTGTTTTTTAATAAGTAAAAAATCGAATTTGACTCTCTTAATCATAACGAATTTTAAAAAGCTTACACAATTTCTTTCTAAACAATATCAGGATATACTTCCTTATCAATTACAAAAATATTGATCAAAAATTACGTTGCAAGGAGCATTTCTAAAAAATCTAAAAACGCTGGAAAATTAGTTTTGAAAAAAAAAACAAAGTATATAAATACACTTACCTTTATTATTTACTTCTTAAAACCTTCTTAAATGATATTTTAATAAGAAAAAACTGTTTTGGTACTATTATACGACAGAAATAGATCTTTTTTTGCGATGATTTTGCTCAAATAAAGGTCCACTGTCCCTTTAAAGCATCTTTGAAAATTTGTTTTTATGTACAGTTTCTTGAGAATTTGATTTGACATTCTGGTACATAGGATGGATGACTGGTGTGGTACTAGGAGACAGGAACTTCACTGTGATAAAATTGAACTCCTCCAACAATGTGTCCTCAAAATCTAGAGGATGCGCAAAAGCATAATTCATTATTATGTGGATGTAGAAAGGGGTATATTTGTATCTATCAAGGCATTTTTGCATCAAAATGATGTTATATATTGTTTACATATGACATTATAACTATATTATGACATTATTTTAATCAAGAAATGCCTTTATAGATACAAATAAAACATTTCTATATCGATAAGTCATTATTTTTAAAAAGACAGATAGAACCTTATTATTCTCAGGTGACGATCTGTCATAAGACATCTAACGTATTATTTTTTATTTCATAATTACTGCATAAGAGAACCTTACATCAATGGACTTAAGCCAGACAAATAATTAGCATAGGGTTGAATTGCACATGTTTAAGGTTTTGGGCTTACTCTGGGAATTGATCTTTCAGGCTTATTGATCTTTCTTTCAATGACCCTTGGAATGGATTTAAGCCCATACTATGTACTGAACTGACACTTCAAGTTTTTTTCTCATTATTATATCAGCCTTTAATCTGTGTACACAGGGAGGCAGCAGCACAGACAATCACCTCATCGAGTTCACGGATAAAAATCTGGAATTAGTTGAATCTCGATTCGCAAATTACAATGCAATCGGTCAATCAAGTCATATCTTGGTGGAAAATTACTAAAAACTCGATTTTAGCAATTGAATCATAGATTCATAGATTTCCAAATTTTTCATGTTTTCATAATTTTCATGCACGAAAGCACAATGGTAAACCTACGAGTCAACAGTTAAACTCGGGGTTTTAACAGTTTTCCATTAAGATATGACTTGGCAGGCCTATTGCGTTTTAATATGCGAATCGAGATTTAAATTAATTCTAGATTTTCATCCGTGAACTCGATGAGGTGTTTGTCTGTACTGCCACCTCACGCCCTAGTACTTATGAACCCAAATTTTTAAACTGGTTGTGAATAATTGGAATTTGGAATTTGTTAAAAATGACTTTACTTCCCCGGTTTATTTTAAGTCACCAGTAATGCTCACTCCAGATTTTCGTCTGTCATAAAAAATTTGGGTATTTTCATAAGCTTTACAGATAATCCGGTACCCTTACTTTTTAACCAGAACCTTCAAACTAAAACGTCTTTATGAGCTGTACAACAAATCTGGTTCCCTTACTTTTCGACCACAACCTTCAAACTAAAACGCCTTTATGAGCTGTACAACAAATCTGGTTCCCTTACTTTTCGACCACAACCTTCAAACTAAAACGCCTTTATGAGCTGTACAACAAATCCGGTTCCCTTACTTTTAGACTACAACCTTCAAACTAAAACGCCTTTATGAGCTGTACAACAAATCTGGTTCCCTTACTTTTCGACCACAACCTTCAAACTAAAACGCCTTTATGAGCTGTACAACAAATCTGGTTCCCTTACTTTTCGACCACAACCTTCAAACTAAAACGCCTTTATGAGCTGTACAACAAATCCGGTTCCCTTACTTTTAGACTACAACCTTCAAACTAAAACGCCTTTATGAGCTGTACAACAAATCTGGTTCCCTTACTTTTCGACCACAACCAGTGTGACCGTTTTTTCAAGCTAAAAGCAGGCTAGATTTGGACTGACAACAAGCTAAAAATAAATTCGATGGTCCTGCCATCTATACGAGAATCTGTTAATTTGGAATCAATAGACTGACAACTATATTTTAGCCTGAGTTTTTAGCTTGATTTAGCTTGTTGTAAGTCCTACAACAGTCCAGATTTCTTACAACAATCCAAAAACGGTCACGCTGACCACAACCTTCAAAATAAAATGCCTTTATGAGCTGTACAACAAATCTGGTTCCAATCAAATTTTTAGACTGAAATTATTTGCCAATTTTTTACTGTAGCTTTTACAGATCGAGCTTTCGGGGAAAATGGGAATACTTGAGCCATTTTTTAAATTTTAATTTTTTAAAATTTTTTATAATTTCTTAGAACAAAATAAAATATTGAAAATGAAAATTTGATATTTTTTCTTCAATTGAAAACCACTTTCAATTAATTTAGAACTATTTTTCTATGTCTAATAAATTTTTACTTTTTCTTTTACATCGTGGCTCAAGTATTTCCATGGAGGGGATACTTGAGACAGATGTCACATTCGCACCAGTATTTTGCAAAGAAAAAAAAATCAATCTACAATATACGCGAAAAAATGCATTAAACCTTTTTTAAATAAATGTGGTCGAATTTTCTGGTGTCGTTGTGACATTTCAGAATTAAAATTATGTGGTAGAAAATTCTACCAGCAGAGCTCAAAGGGTTAATCACCATACTTTCAAAATGGTACCAAGGTATGTGATTTCTTTTTTACATGTTCAGAACTATAAATATGTTACTATGTTGTCAGTTTTAGAAAGAAAACTTGACCAACTGTAGATATAATAAGGGTGGTTCATGTATCCCCTATGCTCAAGTATCCCCACTCTCCCCGACTTTTTTTCTCATTCCACCAGTTTTTTCATGTGATATTTAGACAAATTTAAAGAGTGAATAAACGAAGATCTATTTATTTCCGCTCAGCATTTCTGCTTAATCGAAAAATTTCCGGGAGTAATATTGAACTATACAATCTTTTTCAAGTTAAATCAGTTTCAATTTAGTATCCGTGAAACAGTTAACAGTGAAATACGACATTTCAAGTTAATTTAATAGAAATTGTTCTTTCTGAAATCGGCGATAGAATTTCCATTTTATTAGATTAGATTAGATTTAAGCAATATTTCCGACACAACTTTACAAATAAAAATCTATATTGGTATTTAAATTGATGCGGGCAAGAAATGGAAATTTTACAAATAAAATTACAAATTTTACAATTTGTACAATTTTATTTTACAAATAAAATTACAAAATGTTTTTTTGTTTGTTTACTTTCTTCTATTTTCAATAAAAGAAAGTATATTTTCAATAGAAGAAAGTATTGTAATCAAAATTTTTTCGACTTATGGTTTTTAACGGATTTACATGTTTTAGGGGTCAGAGATTCCAAAAACTATGTCTTTACAAAATGTCTATCTGTCAGTCCTTCTATCCGTACATCCCTGTGTCCGTGTGTCCATGTGTCGCTATTGTACTACCGAAAAGTATATGAAGTTATGCACAGAATTGAACAAATGTTTTGTATATAACAATTTTTGTGCCATGTTCATTATTGTATCATCGAAAGTTTTGACGCCATGCTTAGAATTGAGCAAATTTTTTTGTGTATGCCTTTGGATATAGCAAATAAGTCCTTCCTCAACTGGAAAAAAATCGGTCGTCAGGGCCGGTGTATTCGCGATTTTTGCGCTATTTTCATTATTATAGTATCGATAAGTATGTAAAATTATGCATAGAATTCAACATGCACAAATTTTTTTGTGCATGCTTTTTTTTTTTTTTTTTTTTTTTTTTTTTTTGTTATTAACAGAAGCTTCGTCACCGATTGGGAAATATTCGCTGAAAGAGGGAGCCTGTTATAGCAATGTCTGTGTCTTTGTCATTATTTACCAGCAATAAGCGTATGAAGTCATGCATAGAAGTGAACCAAATTTTTCGTGTATCTATTTGGCTGTGGCCAATAGTTTCTCTTTGGATTTGAAAATATTCTGCCGGAACGAGTTACTGTAATAGAGCTTTTTGTGCCATTTTTTTTTTAATTTACCTTCAAAAAATGTATGGAGTTACGAATAGAATTGAACGAAATTCTTTAATATGTTTTTGACTAAGGCCAGCACGTCACTTTGAATTTGGAAATATTCCGCCTGAAAAGGTCGCTGTGATAGCAGTTTTTGGTTAATTTTCTCGGTTTTTCGTTGCTCTTTTGTCCATCTACCTCTCATGTAATGATGGGGATTCTCATCCTGCGAAGCGGAATATTGGCAAACAGTTAATATATATCAGAATAAAGAAAAACTATTGATTTTAATTAATAAATATCATGATCAAGATTAATTTTTTTCTGTGATTAACTGACTGAAGCAGAAATTTAAGATGAAATTCAAAGTTGGTATAGTATAGTTATGATGTATAGTATGATATAGTTTATATATGAGGACCCCAGAAGCCAAGGGTACAAGTGACAAAATTTCGATTTGGAGTAAATTGAGTTTAAAGATAATTGATGTTAAATTGGAACATCAATAACAATTGAGTGGATTGAAATAGGAAATTTCTGCTTGTTGCATTCTGGTCTTTGAACTCTTATTTAAATAACTGTTAAAAAATAAAGTACAATTTTCTTTAAATGTATAATTAATCAATATTGTTTGTTTTTCGAAAAAAGTGGTTTGCCTCTATAACTCAGCAAATAATAAGAAAATCACTTATATTTCTTTACCTGAAATGAAAAAAGCATATTTTTAGGTCGTCTGTGTATTTAGTTTATTTTTTTCAATTTTGTCACTTATACCCCTTGGCTTCTGGGGTCCTCATACATGATATTAAATTATTAACATTATGTAACTACACGTTTTTGAAATACTAAAATGTATCAGATAGAAGGAAGTTTTGGGATTGGCATATCAAATTAGTTTTTTGGTTTTCGTTCATCTGAAGAAACCCCATTCGTCTCTGTCCTCTGTCTGTCTATCTGTCACAGAGTCCGTATACAAAAACTATATATACCAGAGAGTTCAAATTCTGTGTATTACAGCTGAATACCTCTTGTCACACAACCAATCATAAAATTTTGAAAAAGACTATCTATATTATAAAGGCCAAACATATCTCTGTGTAGCGCATACGTCATTTTGCGCAAGGCAACACTTTCAAATTTTAAATTAATTTCGGTACTGCAATTTTTGCTATTAAAAGTTTTTAAACTTCTTAATATCGCACATTTTCAATTTTTACACCTTCGTGTAGGGAAAAAATGTAATTTTAAATGAAATTTGTTTCAATCTATATTATAAAGGCCAAACATATCTGTGTGTAGCGCATACGTCATTTTGCGCAAGGCAACACTTTCAAATTTTAAATTAATTTCGGTACTGCAATTTTTGCTATTAAAAGTTTTTAAACTTCTTAATGTCGCACATTTTCAATTTTTACACCTTCGTGTAGGGAAGAAAAATGAAATTTTAAATGAAATTTGTTTGAAAGCTGTATCTTAATTTGTTTTTGAAATATTAATATTTTTGTAGCTTTTAATACTTCTTTTCTAATCGTGGCAACAGGAGTACTCCATTTCTATTTAAAGCAAAGGAAAGGAAAAAAGGGAAAAAATTGAGTGCTGTATCTTTATGTTGCCATTTTCTTAGAGAAAAATAGAAATTTAAATATCTTCTGTTATAAACCCCGGTGAATTTTGACTTCATTTACAAAATTTGATTTACACGTAAAAGAATATCAACAGTTTAATATCTATTTCAGCTAATAGCATTGAGACTTCAAGTTTTGAATCAAAATTATCAAATTAAAATGCCAATTTTTTTAAACGTGAATACAGATGTGAAATGTACATTTGTAAATTTTGATATGGTAAAAATGATGCCAGGTTTAGATTTCATGGGGGAAAAAATCTATGATTGTATCAAAGTTGAATAAGTTTTGCTTTTTATCATTTTGGAATACTAACACAAGAACCTTAATTGATAACTTTATCATAATAACATATCTTTATTATTTTTTACTGCTTACATATACGATAAAAGTTTAATTTTAACAATTTCTGCAAGTGCGTTTTATAGAAATAGTATTTTGTTAATTTGACGATAAATATCGTTTATTTAAGAGTTAAACGTACCAAAAAATATACCATAGAGACGTACCATAAAAAAAGACGTACCATAAAAAATGCATTTTTTATTATAACTAATTTTGTAAGTTTATTATAAGTTAATGAAACAGTTCCTTCTTAAACATTTTCTTTCGTCAAAATTTGACGGATTCTATCTTGTTATTTTAATTTAAATATTATTTTTTAAATTATCAGTTCATTTTGTTGTTGTTTCTTCTCTTCTAATTGTTGCCACGCAAGTAGTAGTACATAAATAGATATAAAAATTATTTCTTTTTTTTCCCTTTATTTTTAAAAGAGATGGAATACTTATGTTGCCACAATTACAAAATTGGTATTACAAACTAAAAAAAAAAAAAAATTAATGTCTCAAAAATAAACTGAGATACAGCTTTTAAACAAAATACATTTAAAAAGTACATTTTCCCCTATACAATGGTATAAAAATTGAAAATGTGCGATATTTAGAAACTTAAAAATTTGCAGTAGCTTAAATATCAAAATTGAAATTTCATTTCTTCTAACTATTGCAAGCAAGTTTAAATAAAATTATTATGTATGTAACATGAATTAATGGATTAAATAGATAACGTAAAAACGTGTTTATTTGTTTTTATTTCATCATATTAAATCATATTTATCATCCATTTTGACACTCGAAATGAAATATTTTTTTTATTTATTTATTAAATTATTATTCATTTAATCGTCTCTGGTGACCAGTTTGGTCTCCCTTAAATTCATGCTAAGCTTTGCAATATTAAACTTTTATTCATAATTTTATTTACTTGCGTACCTTCACTAAACCTGCTGATTCTGATAGAGAAATTAACAAATATATGCGATCAAGGCAACATTTAGGGGAAGATTCTGTTCTGGTTGACGCGATTGGCGAATAAATTCCAAAATAGCGTCGAAAAAACCGTTTTTCATTTATTAATTTAATGAAAATATGTGTTTTAAAGAAGATGTTAAACTAAACCCTTTGCGCGATCTCCGATCATACTTACCCACTTGTTTTTTAACATTATTGATAGTTGACACTTTAGTGAGTAGGGTTTTTACGAATTTCTCGGGGTTTTTTTTTTATTATTATTACTATCCTATTTGCAGCATTCTTCCGTTTGTTTATTGGACTTTAGAGTCTGGTGAAGAGTTTGGCGGTAGTTTATTTTATGGAAAGCGGTCGAATAAATAATGAAGATGTAACATAAAAAAACAATTTTTTACAAGTATTCAATGGCCATCTTGAAACTACCGCCAATTTTGTTTTAATGAAATTAATGTCTTTTTTTCTAAAAAATATACATATTAATACATTGATTAGACATGAACTACGTCCTCGGTTATCAAAAACAGTTTAATGTTTATTTTTATTTTAATTTTTAACCATTTGAAAATTGGTTATTTCTTTCGGTCTAGAGATATCTGAACCATATCTGAATTCTTGTAATGTCCAAATTTTATTCGTATTCTGATTGGTATATGTTTAATGTCCGGAAATGGAATACTTTTGCTGTCACAATAACTAAAATAGCATAAGAAAACTACAAAAAAATAATAACTTAAAAATACATTGATATACAGTTTTTAAACAAATTGCATTTAAAAGTACATTTTTTATGAATGGATTTACTTTTTTTATTTTTATTAGTACTCAAGATTATAAAATATAAAATATAAAAATATAAAATATAAAAAGCTATTAAAGATAGATTGGAAGAACTCAACCCATGTTACTTTATCTTCTTAAGCTGCTATACACCGCTTTAAATTGTTTTTAATTGTTGAATTGTGCAACTAAAAATAACATACGTATAAATCAAGAAAACATTATTGTTGCATTAACGAAACTAATTAAAAGCAGAATGAATGAAACGAAAATTTATTTATTTCCGATCCTCATTTCCTCTTAACTGAGAAACTTTATTTGGTAATATTATTCACACAATCTTTTTGAAGTTAAATCAGTTTCAATTTAGGTAGTTTTCCAAGGTACAAATATCAACGAAAGACGGTATTTCAGGTTAATATAATTGAGAATAATCTTTGTAGTAAATTCAGCAATTGAATTTCTTTTATTACACGGTTAACTTATTTAGGTAAATTTATACTGCTAGAAAAATCTTATGAATGAAAATGGATGTTAAGTTTAATTTGCATTGTGCAGTAGACGGAAAAGATAGATTTTAAATGAAAATGCAAAAGATCCATGTTAAAATGGATCTTTTGCATAAAAAAAATATATACCTTTTTTTTTTTTTTTTTTTTTTTTTTTACATGAGAATAAAGTATCCTGTTAAGGGAACTGATATCTAAAATTAGAAAACATTTATATTGGAATTTTTTCTAACAAAATTTTCAAAGATGTCATTGCATTGAAAAATTTTAGTAAAAAATAAATATTGGGTTTTATTGATTAATGAAAAGACTACTATTCCCATGAAGGGAAAATATAAATGTTTCATTTTAAATATTTCTCATATAATATTAATACTGATTAAATTATGGCTTTGCGATGAAAATATTTGTAATGGAATACTGATAATGTTTTAGTATTAGTTTTTTCTTTTTTTGCTTTAATACTTTTAACTAACATTGGTGAAATTTTCCAAAATATAAATTTTAAAATATTGAAGCATTTTTTTTCATTCCAATGAATGGACTATTGGCCAAATATTGTTTTCCGATATACAGTGGTGGACATAATTATAAAACATCTACCGAATTTCACATAGAATTAAAGAAACGATGTAAAGCTTAAAAATGCATTGCATCAAATATGACAAAAACAAAAATTTACTCTGTTATCATACATAGTTATTTTATAATAATGATATTTTCATACTAATTAATGAAGAAACTTTAAAACATAATGGACAAAATTATAAGACACCAACCTTTTTTCCAAATACAATGGCCAACATAATTAGCACACACTAATGGTTTGAAAGAAAATCCTTTAACATGGTTATTTAATATTTGGTGAAGCCGCCATTATTTTTTATCGCATGAAATATGCGATTCGGCATCGAATCTATCAATTATAACAAAATATCGCAACACAGCTCTTCCCAAGCACATTTTATAGCATTCTTTAGATCTTCAACACATGTAAACTACCTCCCATTTCGGTAAACCTCACGAGCTAAAATCCTCCACAAGCTTTAGATGGGATTTAAGTCTCGGGAGCTTGAAGGCCACGGAAGAACATTGATACTTTGCTCTGAAAGCCACTTTTTTGTTATGCATAATGTATGAATTGACGCGTTATCGTACTTGAAAGTGAAGTTTTCGCCACAAAAAACTTCACCGTATATGGCTGGTTGATCTTTGAGAAGATTCTTATACTTTTCGGAATTCATTCTTGAATGCACAAAAATGATATCGGTTTTCCCTAGAGCCGAAAAACTAGCCCAAAGCCTTAATAAGCCTCCAGCCATTTGGCGGCTCATTTCTACATCAGGAGACTTTGGTAAATCATGCCAATAATAGTGAAAACCTTCAGAACCACCAGGTTAAACTTTTTTTTATCAGAAACTAACACAGACTACCATTTGGAAGTACAGGCCATTGTTTGTTTAGCAAAGTTTTTGTGCCGCCTTAGAAGCAATAGATTTTTACTTCATTTTTTTTTTTTCAATTTCACATAGGGAGCATGATGCAACAACCTTCGAATGGTTCTACTCGAATAATTCAGTTTCAAAGCATTCTTAATGCCTGTAGTGGACATCTTATTCCGTGTAGCGAATGAAGGCACATGACATCTGTCTCTCGAGAACAAGTAAGGAGTACGTCCAGATCTTTTAATCACCGATCCCTTAATTCCTCTTTTCAAAACATTTGAAATTGCACATGTAGAGCATTTAATAACTTTTGAAATAAAGGAAGGTGGTGTACCTCGGACCTATTTTGACTTTTTAATTTTTAATTTTTAAAGAAATTGCCAAAACTAAAAAAAGAAAAGATTTTATAAAACTTTATGACGTTTTGCACTACATATATTTGCCTGAAATTTTTATATAAATAATTTACATGAAAATTTTTGAATTAAAAATAAAACGAAAATAGGACCGAGGTACACCACTAGTGGTGTACCTTGGTGCCATTACTAAAAGGGGGGAAAAACTTGTTTTTAGTGAATAAAATCAACATTTATTAATCAAGAAGCTACATGTATAAATTTTTGATACATTTCATTGTTTATTAGGTTTAAAAAATAAGAAAATCTAAATAGACATAAAACTTCAGAACAATTATACTTATTATGATCACAAAGACATTAAAACTTACAGCTCATATTCAAAATATTAGAATAATTACCTTTTTTTTAGAAATTGAAAATATCGTTTGGTAATTTAATGTCTTTTAATGAAAATATGCAAACGACATTTTTATTAAGAACTTATTGTTGATTAAACTTACTTGTTATCTTAAATTTAATATCATTTTTGAAAAGATTAATTGCAAAAAAAATTATTTTGAAAAGTCAAAATATTAGAATATTTATTCAAGTGGTTCAAAATATTAGAATATTTCACATTAATTCTCCTTTAATTATTACCAAGTCTTAACTGGTGGCATCATTGATTAAATTCAGACTATTTTATTTAAAATAAGTATTCTTTTTTGCAGTTTGTTTCTTTTTCGTCTTAAAATGGGCCGTGTGAGTGATATTCCTGAATCTACTAAACTTCGTATGATTGATTTTTATCGGCACGGTAAAAATCAATGTTTTATAGCGAATTATTTACATTGTTCGCAATCGAGCGTTAGTAAAATACTAACACAATATTCAAAAATTGGGAAATTTCAAAAAAATCGCCGAAATGGTGGCCGAAAACCAAAAACATCTGCTAGAGATGACAGGAAACTGAAGCGTATAGTTAAGAAAAACCGTTTTAAAAGTGTGCGATTCTTGCACCGAAAATGGAAAGAAGAAGGAGTTGAAGTTTTTACATTGACAACATTAAGACGTCTCCATAAATTTAAATTTGAATCTCGTGTACCGAAAACAAAATCTCTCATGACTGCAAGACAAAAGCGTATAAGATTGAATTGGTGTAAATCAAGACGTTTATGGAGCAATGAAGATTGGAAAAATATATTATTTAGTGATGAAAGTATGTTTTGTGTTTCATATGGTAATCAAGGTATTCGAGTTTGGAGAATGAAACAAGAAGCATTTGATAAAGAATGCCTTAAACGTTCCGTAAAATTTGCTGCTATTGTCATGGTTTGGGGTTGTATGAGTGCAGAAGGACCTGGAAAGTTATGCATCGTCTACGAAAAGGTTAACTCTCTGATATATCAAGAAATTTTAGAATATTACATGATTCCATCATCAGAAGATTTATTTGAAGATGATTTCATCTTTCAACAAGATTTAGCGTCCCCGCATACCTCGGTGTCAACTAAGAATTGGTTCCGCCAACGCAACATTAAGGTACTTTCTTGGCCACCAAATTCACCAGATCTTAATCCCATCGAAAACTTATGGTGTATAATGAAGAAAAAACTTCAAGAAAATCCTCCTTCAAGTAAAACTGAGTTAGTGGCACATATAAAGTCTATTTGGGCTAATATTGATAGAAATGTTTGTAAACACCTTGTATATAGTATGCAAGATCGATTGTACGCTGTTATGAAAGCTAAAGGGGATGCTACAAAATATTAACTACCATTTACTTCATATTCATAAGGTAATATTGTTGCGTAAAATAAAATATTCTAATATTTTGAACCAATCTAAATTTTATTCTAATATTCTGGTGTGTTTAAGGAAGCTGTATACCTAAATTATTGTGCTCTATTTTATATTTTATAAATTTTAAAATCTTATCTAAACATTCCAGATTTAATTTATAAGAAATTTAATTGCATTTACTTAGTATAAAAAATAAATAAATGACAAATAATTTTTTCTTATTACTTTTTCTGAATTATTCTAATATTTTGAATATGAGCTGTATTTATATTAGTGATCATATTTATTTTTAGCCAAGATCGTAATTAGATAAGTCAATTCCAAATTAACTTCTTGAGCTGACTTTTAGATCCATTAGACAATACCTAGTGTACCTTGAACTGGGTCCAAGGAGAAAGGAGAGACTTGATCCCACAACCTTTCGAATCGTAGCCGCGAACACTGGCACTGAGCCACGGATGCACCTTCGACGTTTGTACAAATAGGTATTTCAAATATACGCTAAACTTTAACCCTCAAATTCTCAAAAACCAAGGCCCGTTTGAAGAAACCCTTTCACCAGAACAATTAGTGGTATGAGCCCTACAACATACTTTGAAATCATCAAAATCTGCGAGCATTATGTCGTTATTCGACGTTATTCGATAGCACCTATTCGACGAAAAAGGCCGGCATTTCAACAAGTGACGGAGTTTGGATGAGGGAGAATCATTGGCTTTCGTGTAGAAGGATTTTCCTATTGTTCAATAGCAACTCGTGTGCAATGTAACAGCAATAGAGTGATGCGAATTTTGAAACAGTATACCGGCGAGGATTGGACAACTCGGAAATCTCAGAGTTGGACCCGAACGGTGATGTCAACGCGCAATGATAGACACACGATCCGCACGGGGCTGACGGACAGTACAGCTATGTTCAGACGCTTGAAAGCATATTGGTTAACTACTACAGGTGTATCACTGTCATCATTGTCAATTTGTCGAAGTCTGCTGCACCGTAGATAACATGCAAGATCTCCTCTCCAGCAAAACCGTCTATGCTACAATGTGCTCATGAACATGGGGACTGGCATGCAAAATGGCTACAAGTTGTTTTATCTGACGAATCTTGCGAATCTGACGAATGTGTGGCACCATTATGGCCACATTCGTGTTAAAAGCTATGCTACTGAACACTACTTTCCGGAGTGCATTATTCAGCGTCATAGTGGATGAAAATCGGGAGTATGGGATGGCTCATCATGTATGATCGCAGCTGCCGCTAATTATGGGTAATCTGAACAAAAAAAAAAAAAAAAAAAGCACATAGCCATATACGCCGAGATACAGCTATTACGGTTATCATGAAAAACACAGCAAAGCCGCGACATTTTTTGGACGATATGCATAAAAACCTTATCAGCATCAAATTCCGTCAAGCTGTAACTAAATGTGTAGTTTGATTAAATTTAGCGCATAAGCGACTAATGTAAAACGGGTGCAAAATTTGCATCACGTATAATGCAACTAAGAAAAATTTTTCTAAAAATCAGTTACAAATAATACAACCAAGCAAACATTTTCTAAAAATCAGTAATGCTATATTCAGGACTACCCAAAATGTGTAAATCCATCAAAAAGCGAAAGTCAAAAACTTTAACAATTAAAATAGTACCTTTTTTAGCACTTACCAACAAAGTTGAAAAGTGCTTGTACATTGGGTTTGTCTGTCTGTCTGTCCGTCTGGTCGTATGGCCATCTGTCCGCGCTCTAACTCTCGTAAATATACTCTTATTGCTATGAAATTTTTGGATGTTATTTAGGTTTACCCTAGCGCAAACCCTATTGAAAATGAAGTTGCTACCATGATTAATTTATTTACGCGACTGATAAGGACAGTGAAATGTTTTCCATTACATTATGGGGAAAAATCGTTTCAAATGAATTTTAACGTTTGTAACACTTTCCAAAAGTTTGAAAAGTGCTTATGCATTGTTTGAAAAGTACTTATGCATTCGGTTTGTCCGTCTGTCAGTCTATCCGTCTGTCCGCGCTCTAACACCTGTAAATATACTCGAATTGCCCTGGAATTTTTTACATTATTGACGTTTACCCTAACACGAACCCTATTGAAAATGAAGATTCTCCCATGATTAGTTTATTTACAGGGAGAGTCAAAAATTTTGCATTACATTATGGCCTATGAGGAAAAATAGCTTCAAAGGCGTTTTAAAGATGTTACACTCTGTCAAACATATTAAAATTTACATGCATGTAAGAAGTGCACTAAAATATGCATTCTATAAAATATGCGGTGAAAATATAGCTATTATCCCTTTACAGGGCCACACAAAAGGATTCCATTGAATAATGGTAAAGAAAGTGAATAGTGTGCGACATTTTAAAAATATATTAAACTGTTTCATGTATAACAAAATTCATGTATGTCACTGAGGCTTAATATAAATTATACGATGCTGTCTTGCATAATATGAAGTGCATTTCATTTACAGGAACATACAAAAGATTTCAAATAGTATATTCCTTCCGACGGACTGTATATGTTTCCGATGATGGCTGATGGATGGATGTAATACATTTTAATTATGATATACGCATTTAAATTTCACTAAATCTTTGTACATTATAAGGGTGTGTATAAATGTTATAATTGATATACAGGGCTATCCAAAAGAGCTCGCCAACGTTACTGTGTATGAGCGTAAATTTCTTAAGATGGTTCTTAAATAAGGTATACATTTTTACTCTGAACTGCATTCAATTTACAAAGAAATGTTTGCAGAATATAGATAAAATGATAAAGAGCGCCACGCAAAGAACTGTGTACATGGGCACCTATGAATGATAATTTATAACAATGGGATTTCAGTTGTTTTAATAGTGTTTTAGTTTAAAATGAATTTTAGCGTCTTACTGACGTGTAAAAAAGGTACAAGTTAAACTACAGGGCTGAACAAAAGTTTTCAAGTATGTTTCCAATTTATTAGTACAAATTGCTCAAAAAGAAATTTTAAGCTTTTTTCTTGCTAAACTAAATTTTCCCATTTTGTAATATGTATATCAACTGACAGATCAAATACAGGGCTGTTCAAAAGTATTGGAATACATATTTGGTTATATGCCCTTATTTCCTTAATTAACGAGGTTTTGTTAAAGAATTCATGAAGTGTTGGAAAGTGCTGCATAATCTATGCTTAACGCATGATTTTTCTTACTTGCAACAGTAAATATTTGATATTTTGCGGCAGATTTTGATATTTTCCCTTCCATTGGATTCACTGGTTCATTGGGTATTTTGTAATAGCAAATAAAGATTTTGATCACAGATATGCTCATTTTTATTTAATTTTTAGTTATGAAGGAAACTAGAACATAAAGTTACAAGGTAAACTACAAGGCTCAGCAACAGTATTCAATTATGTTTCCATCTATTAGCATAAATTGCTGAAAGGGAAATTTCAACCTGTTAGGCTTTTTCTTGCGAAACTAAATTTTCCCATTATATAGTAAAAATATATATATATATATATATAAATCAAATACAGGGCGAATATATATCAAATACAGATCAAATACAGGGCTTTCAAAAATATTGGAATAGATATTTGGTTATATACAGTAACCTTATTTCCCTAAATAACGAGGTTTTGTTAAAGATTTCATGAAGTGTTGGAAAGTGCTTCATAATGTATGCTTAACGCATGAGTTTTCTTTCTTGTATTTCATATGTAGAAGATCATATAAACATCGATAAGTCTAAAATTATATATCAAACGTGGCAAGTGAGGTACATTCGTACTGTAACCAACTTTATAAATATTCAAATCTTGATGCAATAGTTTTTGCCCTCTTATAAAAAAAATATATGAATACTAAATTTTAAGATTATGTATATTAAATTCCGTAATGCGTAAGTAATACGATTCATCTTAAGGACTTAATTATTATGACAACCTAGGATCACTACTTATAATAGCGTATCAGAGATTAATAGTGTATGAAAGAATTTAATAGAACGAAAGAAACTATGTATTAATGCATTTTTAAGTTTTGATTTTTTTTCATAAAACTAGGGGGGCTCCGACCCCCTGCTCGCTACGCTCGCCAACCCCTCGCGTAATCGCCTCGCGATTCCAAGTTGTAGACTACCCCTGCTTGCTGCGCTCGCCAATACCCTATGGTATGAATAAGCAGTTGCAAACCTTTCAAATGATGTGTCACACGACTGGTGTTGTAAAAAATTAAAAATGTGCTCCCACTTGGGGGGAAGAGGGGGGGTGACACACAAGACATCCATAATATGAATAAGCAGTTGCAGATCTTTCAAGTGATGTGTCACACAACTGGTGTTGTAAAGAAATTAAAAATGTGCCCCCTGGAGGGCAGAGTGGGGGGGGTGACACACAAGACATCCATAATATGAATAAGCAGTTGCAGACCTTTCAAATGATGTGTCACACAACTGGTGTTGTAAAGAAATTAAAAATGTGCCCCCCCTGGGGGGAGCAGAGTGTGGGGGTGACACAGAAGACATCCATAATATGAATAAGCAGTTGCAGACCTTTCAAATCACGTGTCACATGATTGGCGTTGTAAAGAAATTAAAAATTTGGCGAAATATTACAGTTATCGCCAAGTTGGCGTCACTTTTGGCGACTAATTTTGGTCACCAAATTTGGCGATATGTCGCCAAGTTGGCGACAAACTTGGCGATTGTTGGCGATGGTAACCTTTCCCTCTTTATGGTAACCCATACGGCGATGCATAGACGGAGCCCTTTCCTGATTGGTCTATTCGACTTATGGAAGGAGTGGTCCGCCCGGATTCGTTATTTGCGGAAATCTTACACATCAGCATCATTCTAGGAGTCATTCCTTTTAAGGCTAGTTTTTTTTACTATACTAGGGGGGCCCCGCCACCCTGCTCGCTATGCTCGCCAACCCCCCGCGTAATCGCTTCGCGATTCCAAATTATTGGCTATCCCTGCTTGCTGCGCTCGCCAATACCCCATGGTATGAATAAGCAGTTGCAGACCTTTCAAATGATGTGTCACACGACTGGTGTTGTAAAGAAATTAAAAATGTGCCCCCCTGGGGGGCAGAGTGGGAGGCGACACAAAAGACATCCATAATATGAATAAGCAGCTGTAGACCTCTCAAATGATATGTCACACGACTGGTGTTGTAAAGAAATTAAAAATGTGCCCCTTGGGGGGCAGAGTGGGGGTGACACACAAGACATCCATAAAATGAATAAACAGTTGCAGACCTTTCAAATGATGTGTCAGACAATTGGTGTTGTAAAGAAATTACAAAATGCGCCCCCTCTGAGGGCAGAGGGGGGGGGGGGGTTACACACAAGATATCCATAATATGAATAAGCAGTTGCAGACCTTTCAAATGATGTGTCACACAACTGGTGTTGTAAAGCAGGGTTCTCGCTGTCGCTCGCCATTGCGCCAAATTGCGACTAAATTCTTCATTTGGCGAGTACACAAGCGATTAGATTCGCCAAATTGCTAGTGCTCCATTTTTGTTTTTTCTTTCGCTTTTCATACATGTGCATATACACATATTTTTAAAATATGCATTTTTTAAATATATATGAAGCGGGTAGTTTAAATTAGATTAATAACAGTTTTTGTCGCAGTTATAAAAACTTAGGTTATTTTAGAACATATTGAAAAAAAGGGGGGGGGGGTACCTTAATTATTAAAAATACTTTTTTTTTTTTTTTTTTTTTTTTTTTTTTTGCTATACGGCGAATTTATTTTGCTAATGCTTTTTTCATTTGGCGAATGTTTTTTATTTTTAATTAGCCAAATTACTAATGTTGGTCGAATGTCAGCGAGAACACTGTTTTAAAGAAATTAAAAATGTGACCCCCCCCTGGGGAGAGCAGAGTGTGGGGGTGACACACAAGACATGCATAATATGAATAAGCAGTTGCAGACCTTTCAAATCTTGTGTAACACGACTGGTGTTGTAAAGCAATTAAAAATGTGTCCCCCCTGGGGAGCAGAATGGGGGACAACACACAAGACATCCATTATAGCATAGCACGGTAGTGCTATGCTATATTTATTTCCAATGCGACTCCGTAATGTTATTTTAATAGGGAATTTAACATTGAACGAGTTATTTACTAGACATTTTCCCACCTTTTGTACGCGCTGCCACAGATTTTCTTCGAAGCACCTAATTGAGTAAAAAAAATTCCTCCAATCAAAAAAAAAAAAAAAAAAAAAAGAAAAAGAAAATGAAAATCTTAGTGATCAATGGACATATTTCCTGTAGCATTTAATAATTTTTACGTGATTTAAAAAGAAATTTTTTTTTGTAAGAATTAAAAACGGCATATTTAAGACTTCATATTGGAAGTGAAACGGAGATTTTTAAACATTTGGTACCAGGAAAAAGAATTGTTTTCAGAAAATAATAAATATGAAGCATGATTTTTGTAATAAAGAGATATTTTCTAATATTAATTGATGGATCAAGGCGATTTTTAATTGAAGAAATATAGAAAATTAGTAAATTAAGCTTTTTTCTATTTATTGTTTTTTCAAAATAATAGAAAATAACTTAAAAATATATATATAAATAATGGTATTTGAAAGTGGGGTTTCTGACACATTGGCATCTGAAAAAAATCGCGCCAAAGCCAGTATATATTTGTGCTGGAATTTTGTACCTATACCACAATTTTTATAATGTCTTCGCCTTATACGTTCGAAGAAAATCAAAATAAATTAAGGTAAATAAAAGTCTCCAAAAATAATAGTATTAAAAAATAATAGTAAAAAATAATAGTATATCATCCTTGGTACGTAATGAAATTAGTAAATCTGCAGAACTAGGCCTTCAAACTCAATTCCTGGCAATTTTTTAAAGGCTAAACCGCAGAATTAACGACTAATTGGCGTAAGACTTTTCGGCACTGCAATAAATTAGCCAATTCTATCAACCTAATCATTCAAATATTTTTTTTAATTTCCAATTTGGCGATTTTTTAAAATCGCTCCTCAACTTGTAACATTACAAATAATTAATCATTGAATAAAATTTAATTTTGAATTAATTTGTATTAAATTTATTATTCCTATGATTGTTAAAATGATAAGAAACTTACACGATTTAATTTTTAAAACATCACAAAGAGTTTCTGTTGAAAAGTAGCTGTTTTTTTTATATTTCAAGTTAATATTTTTATAAAACTCTTTTGATGCATTATTTGTATGAAATTATAAAATGTAAACTCATTTGAAATATTCTTAACGCTCTGTCCTTTGGCACAGATGTCTAATACTTATCACGTTGGCGCAATTTTTGCGAAAATTGATGGTGAAAATTTCGTTTTCAATAGAACAAAACAATTTACATCATTTTAAGGTACTTCTAGGTTATCCCGTCGACCAATTTCGCCAAATTATACAAATCGCCAAACTATAATAGTCAAATTATACATGTTGACATAATTTTTATTTTAAATAACGAAAAAATAAATAATTAGTAGAATATTAATAAAAATATTAATAAAAAGTCGAAATAAAAATCACTTAATGACATTTTAAACACGTGAATCGCATTTAATGTCATTGAATGTGACATTCACGATCATCCATTATTGGCATTTAATCTTATAGTTTGGCGATAATTTTTTGGTCGACGGGATAACCTAGAAGTACCCATTTTAAAAAAGAAAGTTCAAGAAAATAATTTATTAATAAGTATACAATGATAGCCGGGTTAGCATGTGAGACACATAATCGCCATATTGTTCCAATCATGCCAACGTGTTGCATGCACAGTGTATGCCGCTGAATGCCCCTTAGGCATTCTCTTGAGCGCACCCCAACCCCACCGCCATAGTTCACTTCTAGCTATGGCCCTGGGTGAATTACATCAGTAATTGTGACACGATACCGCATAAAGAAGTCCTGAAGATGATACCCTCAGTTAATTTTGAAATGAGTTCACCTGAATGCAATAGTTATTAAAAAACTTGAGATATTAAACAAAAACATAATTTGCAGAACAAATTAAAAAAAAAAAAAAAAAAAAAAAATTGTAATTTAAGAAATTACCCCAACCATTTGAAAAATGTTTCACTCGATACATTCATCTATCATTTTAAGCTAAATACCAGTTGTTTTATTGTGTATTATCCGTGCCACTGCTATAAATGACTTTATACATGCTGCAATTTGAAGGTACGGTTCGTTTAAGTTA
This sequence comes from Maratus speculifer, assembly GCA_964019185.1. Taxonomy (NCBI): domain Eukaryota; kingdom Metazoa; phylum Arthropoda; class Arachnida; order Araneae; family Salticidae; genus Maratus; species Maratus speculifer. Next base: position 64,691,204 of record OZ025298.1, on the reverse strand, counting down.
TATCACTCTATTGTCGCCAAGCATAAAAGTTGGCGACGAAAGAAACATTTCAAACTATTTAACATTGTTGGTGCAAAAGTAATCATTATTAAAATACAGCTTTGGCATATACAATAATACTTGTAAGACTTTGGCATATATTGTTTGATTTTACAGAGCAGAATTTTGGTGATGGAGGTTTTAAACCAAAATCGATCGCAGCACATGCATCTGTGAATGGGTCCATCAGACATCGAATCAAAAAAGTTTTTTCCCAGTTTTTCCCAAGCCGATTGCTTTTTAGTTTTCTTTTTAAATGGTGGAAAATCAAGAGTAATAGCTATAACATTTTCCGGCTTGTTAGAATCACTATTGGCACTCAAATTTTCCTGGTTAGAACCGACCGATAGTAAAACGCCATGGCTAGTGGATTGGTCGCCCTGGCGACATGATGTTTTACAATTAATCGGTTCGGCATTAAATTGCTTCCTTTTTCGTGATCGCCTTTCAACACGTAATTGGTTTTCAGCGGCTCAATAATCTTTTGATTTTATCATTTTCTGCATTGAAAGACGTTTTTGCGCCAAACCAAATACAGTATTACTCAGTTATCCCGTCGACCAATTTCGCCAAATGATACGAATCGCCAAACTAATAAGCAACTTATACATGTTGACTGTGTTTAATATCATTGAATGCGATATTCACGTTCATTCATTTCTTTGGCTTCGGCTTTTTCCGTATCTGTTAATTTCCGTCTACCCATTTTTAAATTTGTTAGTTTTCTCCTTTATTACAATGATTTTAACCATTTTAATTTACTATTCAAATAAAAATTCTTCTAAAAGTAAAGAATTTAATTTAAATTCAAATAAAAATTCTTCTAAAAATAAAGAATTTAATTTAAATTCAAAAGTGGTAACATCATTCAAAAGTGGTAACATCATTCAAAAGTGGTAACATCATCGGGTCCATTCTCCCGAAAACAACAACCATTTTTCAAATGGTTAAAAAACCAAGATTTATTTCCTACACTCTTTAAGCCCGAGAAGGGACAGATATTAAGATAATTGATTTATTCATTTCGACATTTAATATTAAATTTTGGTAACAAATAAGTTAAACCAAGTGAACATGAAAAAATAAAAATGCAATTCAAACAATATGATACTTAACCACCCTAAATCTTAGATCCCGTTCAAATGAAATCGAAATAAATCTAAGACTTTTTTTCCAAACTCAACTTGCAAATTTGTATTGCAGATTTTGTATTATGTTTACGATAAGTGTAAACAAAATGAATAGGCAATCAAAAAAGCAAATGTTCAGAAAAAGTCGGAGATTTATTTCGATTTCATTTGAACGGTATCTAAGATTTAGGGTGGTTAAGTATCATATTGTTTGAATTGCATTTTTATTTTTTCATGTTCACTTGGTTTAACTTATTTGTTACCAAAATTTAATATTAAATGTCGAAATGAATAAATCAATTATCTTAATATCTGTCCCTTCTCGGGCTTAAAGAGTGTAGGAAATAAATCTTGGCTTTTTTAATTTGTTCTGCAAATTATGTTTTTGTTTAATTATATGAATAAGCAGTTGCAAACCTCTCAAATGATGTATCAAACGACTGGTGTTGTAAAGAAATTAAAAATTTGGCGAAATATTACAGTTATCGCCAAGTTGGCGTCACTTTTGACAACTAATTTTGCTCGCCAAATTTGGCGATATATCGCCAAGTTGGCGACAAACTTGGCGATTGTTGGCGATGGTAACCTTTCCTCTCTTTATGGTAACCCATACGGCGATGCATAGACGGAGCCCTTTCCTGATTGGTCTATTGGACTCATGGAAGGAGTGGACAACCCGGATTCGTTAGTTCCGGAAATCTTCCACATCAGCATCATTCCAGGAGTCATTCCTTTTAAGGCTAGTTTTTTTTTTACTATAGAAGGAAAAAAGATTAAAAAAAATTACTTGACAAATTTCTGCAACTTTTATGCATTAATTTTCAAACTATTCGAATGAGTATTTTTTTGAGCTGTTATATGCTGACACAAAGACAGACGGACGGACGGACCAGACGACGATTATAGGTACTACGTATTTATATAACTAGTAAATCTGTAGATAAGGTGCCTCAACGTCAGCTCTGCAATTTTTTCTACTTTATTCTTATTTTATATAATATTCAACCTCCAACAATCTGTATTTTTTAAATACATAAATATCTATAAATATATAAAACTCTTAGAGCTTTCCAATAGAAATAAATAATACAAGAAAATATCAAATAGCAATAATATAGCAATCTTTTATAAATTAAATTATATCTAACTAGCAGGCTAAGCCCGCTGCGCTGGTCTATTTTTCAAAACAAAATATTGAATATGATTGTGTTTTTTAAAGCAACTTCACCTCGAATGCTCTTTCACATTTCTGAAAATCATACAAAACGCCATTGTATTTAAAGATAGAAAACCAAAGATTATAAATGCATTAAAAGTTAGCAAACAGCTGTTTCGAATCTACTGTCGAGATTCTTCATCAGTTCAAAACTCAGTGAGCTAGAAAAAACAAAACTGAGCCAAAAATAAAAACAACAACAATGGAATCAAGGCCCGTTGACGCCAAACTATATTAAAATAATAATAAAATATTATGTTGTTGTATCAGCTTATGCATTCGATAAAATTCGGGCTTTTAAGAAAAAAATATTTCAGTTGACCATTTATTGTAGAGTTTGATAGATAAATGAGGCAATTATGAAAAGAGCAATTTAAATATTGTCTATTCACCATACTTCTAAAATAGCGAGCATTATGATCGCAGAGACTGACCATTGAATTTAAACAATTTTCAAGTGATTCATTTTCATTTGATAATTTTTGAACTCTAAACCTCTCAACTTGAGAATATGGGTATCTGTGGAAACCTTAATACATCCTCTATCAATATTATATTATATTTCGCAACGTACATCTGCTCTTGACAAATCTATTACAGTGTTCCGTTTTTGGAATGCAGCAGAATAAATAAAGTTTTCCTTAGAAAAATAAGATGAATGTTTTTTGAATGTGTGAAATTCATTTTTTGATACAGATGTCATATGCGCATTACGTTGGCGTGACTGAAACAAAATGAACATTTTATGCCTCTTATGGTAATCCAACTTTGTTTTTAATTTATTAATGAACTTTTTTTTACTTTCATTTGCATTTTAAAATGATACAAAATGTTACGCTCTATACATAGAAAAGTAAAATAGAAAATAGAAATGTATCTGTCATTTGAAAACGAAGTTTCCGTTAAAGGGGCGCCAGAAATGTATCACCCCAACTTGGTGCATATATGACATTTGTGCCTCTTTCTTACAACATGGGTGTGTACATTTGCACCTAAATTTAGTTATTTAGCTCTATTTTTATAATATTAACTGGAGTTTGTACAATGTACGACGGTACTACTTGATTATTCTATCGAGAAAAAAATTAATAGCAGAATATAGGAATAAATGTCAATAATCGATGATCGTAAGTATGATAGCAATTGATATTACACGTGATACACGTATTTTTTTACGTCATAAGTGCTTTTTTAATTCGACTTTTAATTTGTATTTTTTATTTATGTTTATTATTCTTTCGTTATTTAAAATGAATTTATGTAAATTTGAATAGTTTGGCGGAACTGGCCGACGTGTTAATCAAGTAGCACTCAATTTACATTTGAAAATATCATAGTTCACAAAAAACTCCGGCACAAACCCGGATTTGCAAGATTTCCTTCCAATACCAATGCGGCAAAATCCTCGTTTTAGAATAGCAAAGAAATGTGCATTTTTAAAAATTATTTTCGTTATTTTAAACAGGGTTGCCACTCTAATCTTGAAAAAAAAATCCCTTTATTTTCCCTGGACTGCAACGCATTTATTCCATGTTGAATGCGAAAAAATATATGCGTGTATAAAGGCTAATTAGAAATGTTATAATTTGCCATTACCGAATTCCCTGTGTTTTCCAGATTTTTTAGGATTTTTTTAAAAATTCCCTGGGTTTTCCCTGTTTTGGGAGGAGATTTAAAATTCCCTGTGTTTTCCCGGTTTTCCAGGTTCTCCAGGTGGCGTGGCAACCCTGTTATAACGAAAATATTAATACAGTTACTAAAGCACAAAACAATTTATAGAATTTCTAAAAAGAAATTGAAAGTAAATAAACAATTTATTAATACAGAAACAACTATTGCTGAGTTACCATATCAGGCAAAATAACACCGTTTTGGCGATAGTCAGATACCTCAATGTGTATAAAATATCTGTGCTAAACATGTTTGGAAAAAACAATAATCGTTATTTATACAGCATGTTTAAATACTGTAGTATAGTGAAAAAAATGCATACATGACATATACGCACGACATTGGCGAGTTTTTTTTTTTTTTTTTCAAATACCAGTTACATATAGAGTTTACAATTATTTTCTGTTATTTTAAATAGAAAATAACAATAAATTTTAAAAAGTTTAGTTAATAATTATAAAACAAAACTATTTATATCTTTTAAAAAATAAAATAAAATAAAATAAAAATTTATTAATAAATTTATTAATAAATAGACAATAACATCCTGGTTGCCATATCAAGCAAAATAATGACACTTTGGCGTCAGTTAATTAATTACCCAGATGTATATATGGTATTGGCGTAAGAGACAAATCGCACCAACGTAGCACAGTGGAGTATTTTTCCATTTTAGCCGGCCAAAAGTCGATTTTTCGAAATGCAACTAAAGAGAAAATAATATAGCTAAGTATGAAGCTAACTAGATGGGGATTCACTGTACAGTTATATTTTTTTCTGATGGGCCAGCAAATAGGTACCAGGGTACCTCAAACTTGTTACTTGCAGCACGTTAATTATTTGTATTTTTAAGTTCCAGTTGTGCTTGTTTGTTTCACTGTGATTTTTTTCTCTCTAACCTTTTGCTTATACCATATAGTTGTGGATTCTTAAAGCCCATATATATACGCTTTCATTTCACATGAATATATTTATATTTGTTAATTTAATAAATGTAATAAAGTGACAAAAATGTGCCGTATAGTTTTGAAAATTTTGTTGTTAATTGCAATATTCATTAAAACATTTGTTATGTATCCCGATGGATCCCGATGGTTCTTTTTACTGTAAATCAAAGTTAAAGATGTATAGTTAATAATTTTAAAAAATGTAGCTGCTACAAAGTGCAATTTTAGAAGAATTTATTTCAAACACACAACTGTATGTTTTGGTAAATGACAATTTTTGAATTTCCCTTTCGAATTGAAAAGTATTTTATGATAGATAAATTGTCGTCTGCGGATATAAAAAAGTTGCAATTTACGTATCTGACAAATATTTTTTTAAAATATCGTCTGCATCTGTTTCTGAAGTTCTTATGTTATTTTTTAATGTTCTAAACTTAAAAAAGATAAATGTCTTCTTAAGAAATGAAGTGCTGCTTTAGTTTACATTTTAGAAACTCTGCTTCTTAAATACATCTACTGTTTAACTATGGATAGTCAATGTCCAGGTAAATATGTTTATATTTCACATGAATATGTTTAATTTATTTATTTATAACATATGATAAAGAGACAAAAATATCTATCGCGCATGTTTCATATTTGTATTGGTAATTTCAATATTCTATAAAAAATTCGTTATAATATTCTAAAAAATATTAACCATGGTTGATGGAAAAGTTTGCAATACCGCATCTGAAACAACATCAACCATGCGTTGCTTCATCTGTGAAGCTACCTCAAAGGACTTTAACAATTTGGACATGATTAACGAAATTAGAGAGGGATCACTGAAATTTGGACTGTCCATACTTCATGCACGCGTCAGAATATTTGAGAGCATTTTGTATTTAGCGTATAAACTGCCCATCAAAAAATGGCGTATTCATTCCAAGGAGGAAAGGGATCTAATAAATGAGACAAAGACAAAAATTCAGGAGGAATTTAAATCAAAAATGGGATTGATTGTAGACATACCGAAAACAGGATATGGAAACATCAATGATGGTAATACCAGCTGAAGGTTTTTTGCTGATCCTCATCTTGTTGCAGAAATCGCGGGGATAAATTTTGATTTAATATTTCGTTTTAAGGTAATCCTAGAAGTTTTGTCAAGTGGACATAAAATTGATACCATAAAATTTTCTGAGTACGCAAAAGACAATTCTAAATTATATGCGAATTTGTATCCTGGCACCCCATGGCACTAACAGTCCACAAAATTCTGAAACATGGTGCAACAGTTATTGAAAATGTACTCCCTCCTATAGGGCAGCTCTCAAAAGAAGCTGCAGAAGCACGTAACAAGCATTTTCGGCAATATCGCTCACATTTTGCAAGAAAATTTTCCAGAGAATCGTGCAATATGGACGTCTTAAAACGATTATTACTGACTTCGGATCCCTTATTATCTAGTATGAGAGGTATAAAAAAGAAAAGAAATGAACCATTTTTAAAGGAAAGCTTAGCTTTACTTCTTCCAGCAGATAATTTCAACTTAGATACAGTCTATCAGAGTGATCACGAGCCTGTTACTGACGAAAGTTATTCCGAAGATGAATTATTTTGATATTTCGCCATCTAATTTGTATTATAGTCATCTGTATATATAGTATAGATAAGTAAGATATAAAAATATTTAAACAGAAAGCTTTGTAAATTTTAAACAGCTTTTTATTGAAATATAATATAACTTGATACCTATTTAAAACCATCAAAATACTAATGATATGAAAATGATAAAAATACCGTATATATTCGAATTTCTGAAAGAAATTACAATATGATGTTGCAAATTTAAATTTTTAAGTTACTCTATATGAAAAGACATGTTTGTATTGATGGATAGAATGTAACGTACTCACTAAAAATCTGTTGCATCAAAGCCCTTTTTACATATTACTATGTTTTCCATATACCCTGTATCTTATATATATATGTGTGGATTTAAGTATTTTTCAAGGAAAATCCCTAAAATGTGATAATAAGATGATAAACTAATCAATAATTTACTTTACTCCAAACTTTTAATGAGAAATATTTTTGGCCGGCTAAATCCTCCAAATACTCCACTACGCGTAGTGCGTATGAGATATCTGTGCCAAAAAAAAAAAAAAAATTAAAGTTGCAGTTAAATTACTTTACAATATCTATGTATGTTGAAAAACATTTACCCTAAAATTTAAATACTATTCATTTTTGTGGTATTAACTGCTATATATGTATTTAAGTTAAATGTAAAATGCTCTCACTCATTAAAAGAGAGAGAAAATAGTTTTTTCTCCGTCTTGTACTTTTTTTGGTTTAGAATCGCATTGATTGGCGACAAAAGTAGATTGGAACAAACAACATACAAATAACAATTAGATCCTTTAAAAAAAAAAAAAAATAATACTCGGAGTTTCTTCTGTAAAACACATAACGGGAAAATTAGATTTTAAAATATTTTTAAAAAAAAAGAAAGAAAAAAATGCTTATGTCTTACCTAATGAAATTTTTGATGTGTTGTTTTCTTTTAATCTGGCTCGAAAGAAATAAATAGCCAAATATTGTGTCACTTCAAAACTTTCTTTCACATTGAGTTACTTACACTTAGTTATTATAAATATTTTTTTTTTTTTTTCGTTAAAGATAAATATTTTCCTTTCATAATATTATTTTGCATTAAACGGATTTTTTTCTTTTTATCATTATTTATTTTAAATCAATGAATTAACAGAGTTTTTTTTTTTTTTTTTTTTTTTCGAAATGCTTATATTATTTTCCATTAGAGAAAGCATTTCATTTCTTTTTTGAAATATAATTATCGCCAAAAAACTAGTTGTTGTAACCCTTCCGTCAAAAATAACCGAAAAATTACGAAATTTAGTACGAAAAATCAGAGTTATCCCTGTATATTTGTATCATAAACCTCCGCAAAAATATTTCCTATCGAATGATATAATCTGCAAAAAGATCCATCGGATAGTTTTTGAAAACACTCGTTTGGAAGTTTCAGAATTTCTGCTTTATAATATACTAGCAGGCTATGCCCGCTGCGCTGGTCCACTTTTCTAAACGAATCTTGACTCAAACAAAATGGGGATTTGAAATTTCGTTTTTAAAACAGTGTATACCATCACCTGGAATGTCCTTCCGCAATGCTGAAAACGATTCCAGTGCCAATGACATTGCGATAGTGCACTATTGTATGCATTGGACAAAATTTGGGTAATTAAGTACTATCTCTCTTGTTTTATCATTTATAGTAGAGTTTGATATCAAAATGAGATCGTTATGACAGCAGGAATCAAAATGTTCTCTACTCATCACATTATTTTGTTAGAAAGAATTGCAATGATTAACAAACTCTATTAATTTTCATATCGCACATTATCATATGTTAGTTCTTAAACTCCCGAATCTGAACTTGCACTATGTGTAGATCTGGTAGCCTAAATACAATCTCCATTACATGTTGCGTTACATTTTTTAATAACCGTCCTCTCCTGGCAGGTCTACTACAATTTTCTCTCTACCTTGGTCTGTTCCAGCAAAGTACATAGCAAAATATGTAAAAAAGAGTGTTTAACTTATATATTTATTAGAACAATGAAGCATAAAAGGTGTGTTTTAAAGCTGAATTATTGAGTAAAATTAAAATTACATCAGTTTCATTGCCTCTTCATTTTTTTAAACCAGTTGCAAACATGTAGCTTTTAAATAGGGGATAATCTTTATGCTAAATTTTGTAGAAAAATAAAACTTCAGCTTGTAATCAATTCCATTATGATTTTTGGCGCCAAACATTTATAACGATAGACTTATTTCGTGTCTATTGTCAAATGAAAGTGAAGTTTACAATAATCTATTATTGGCATTTAATCTTATACCTTGGAGATAGTTTTTTTGGGGCGGGGGTTCGACGGGGTAATGAAGTAGTATTTAATAGTTAATTTTTGATAAAATTCTGTTGATAGGGCATAAATGTTAATTAAAACTGCAACATAAACATTAAAAACAAAATTTTCTACTGTCGGTATTTCATGTATATTTTTTTCTTAGCCAATTTTAAAGTATATTTTTTTTAACCTGAATGATTGATAAATTAATTGCAAATATATTTTTTTAATTCTATATCATTGTTATTCCGAAGATTTTTCCTGCGCATTGCAAATATTGCTTTTTTAGTGATAGTAAAATAACTGCAGATGAAAAATAGATAATAAGGCTAAAACCCAGAATTAACGACAGCTTGGCGAATGCCTCTACGGAGACTTGAAAAGTACGCGAGTTCTGTCAACTTAAATATCCAGATAGAATTTTAACAAATAATAGGTACTACTTTATTATTCCATAGATCAATTTCGCCAAATTATACATATTGCAAAACGATTCACCATCACTACATAGTATAAAACAAAGTCGCTTTTTCTGTCCCTATATCCCTATGTTCGCTTAAATCTTTAAAACTACGCAACGGATTTTGATGCTGTTTTTTTTTTTTATAGATAGAGTGATTCAAGAGGAAGGTTTATATGTATAATAACATCCATTAAATAGTGGAGAAATACTGTTATTTTTGAGGTTTTTAATGTGATGTCGTAAATAATTTCATTTTTTCTGCTTATACATTGCAAACGCAGGCTGAACCCTACAAGATTTATCAAAATAATGTACTAATTATTGTACACATTAAAAAGGTCTACAGAAAACCCCGCGATGGTATATGTTTATCTCTTATGGAGATCCCACAATAACATTTTTCACTACATAGTATAAAACAAAGTCGCTTTTTCTGTCCCTATATCCCTATGTACGCTTAAATCTTTAAAACTACGCAACGGATTTTGATGCGGTTTTTTTAATAGATAGAGTAATTCAAGAGGAAGGTACATATTTGTAAAAATAAAATAAATAGGTAAAAATGTAAGAAGTAAATAAGTAAAAATGTAGTGTATGAATTACAAATAAATAAAAAATAATACTAATATCCGAATTTTCTTTTATAAGTTTACACTTTTTTAATAACTCCACCCACAAAGAAGAGAGTATGAGTATGTGTGTAAAAATTTATAACTTGATTTTTTTTTAATACCCGTACAAAGCCTGGGCGGGCTGCTTATAATCTATATCCATAAAACAAAGTCGTGTTAGTTACACCATCTATAACTTAAGAACGGATGGATCGATTTTTATGAAACTTTGTATGGAGTTATCTGGCACCTTAGATTAACATACAGGCTACTTTTTACCCGACTACTTAAAAGGAGAGTAATGGTTTTAGTAGTTGAATTTAATAGGATGAAGTGGTAGTAACAATTTGCGGTGTCAGTAGTGACACGGGGCTACCCGAAGCAAAGCGAGGGCGGGCCGCTAGTATTATACAAACGGATATAACTTTTATTTTAAATAACAAAAGAATCAATAAATTACTGAAATATTTATGGAAATACAAATAAAACGTCGAATCAAAAAATAGTTGATGACGTAACAAACGCAGGTAACATGTTTAATGTCAAATGAATGTGACATTTACGATAATCCATTATTGACATTTAATCTTATATTTTAAATGCAGCAGTTTTTTGATCGATGGGATAATTAAGTAGTACCAGATAATATAAAAATATATAAATAATAATACAGCCAATAATATTTTGGCCAGGTGTCATGTATGTATCACGTTGGCGCGATTGCAACAAAATTGTGATTTTATGGATTGCGTGGTAATCTGGTTATTGTTGTTTATTTACTAATGAACTATTTCTTTACTTTTCTTTATTGTTTTGTTCTATAGTTATTAATTAAACTTCACTTACTTATTATTGTTTCTTTTGTAAAATCATAGAAAATAATTGAAAATAATATAATATGTAACTGGTATTTGAAAACTTAGTGTTTGCCAAACTGGTGTCAGATAAAAAAAAAAAAAAAAAAAAAAAAAAAAAAAAAACGCGCTAAGGTGATGCGTATATAAAAATGGAAAAAATGATTATAATAATGTAAACAAAAAAAAAGTAAACAAATAATTAAAAAATTGCCTTTCGGTTTTAAAAAAAAAACACCAAGCAGTCGTTAATTCTGTAGTTGCATCAATAGTAAAATTTCTTTTCTTCGTTTGTTTCATAATGAAAAACCATAAATTTAATAATCTCAAATAAAATAATCTGACAAATTTCTATAACATCGTTGATGATCTAGAAGTCTCCTTAATACATAAACAAAACGGCAAAGATGTCATATGCGCCGAGTTTGGCGCGATAATTTTTTATGCTAACTTGGCGGAAACATTGTTTTCGAATACCAGTTACATGTGTATATTTAAATTATTTTATATTATTTAAATAGTAATAAAAATTAATGAAATAAGTTTAATTAATAAGTATATAACAAAGCAATTTATATAATTTATAAAGTAAATAAACATTTTATTTATAAATAAATATTAATAGTCGGGTTAATATGTCAGACAAAATGCCAATTTAAAGTCTATTACTTACCTCGGTGATATATAATATCTGTGCCAGTAAAACTTTCAATAATATAGTACATATGCTACTTGGCGGTGTTCAATTATCGAAGATTAGTCCAATATCATTTTAAATATTATCTAACGCAGGAAAAAATATGAAGAAAATTGAAGAAGAAATGGCTAATTAAAACAGATTTGTAAAATATTTTGGCACATATGCCATATATGCACCACATTTGTGCATTTTTTTTCTTTTTTTACACAAATTTGGCGAAAACTTCGTTTTTAAATATCAATTACACATATATTTTTTAATTGTTTTCTATTATTTTAAAAAGGAAATAAAAATAAATAAATAATATTTTGTTAAAAATTATAAAATAAAACAATTTACATCATTAAAAAAAAAAAATAAGAGTAAATAGTTTATTAATAAATATACAATAGCCGAGCTACCATATGAACATAAAATCGACGTTTTGTTGCAATCGCGCCAATGTGGTGCATATATGACATCTGTGCCATTTTTTTCAGCAGGCAATTTTTATTTCAAAATGTTGAATTTATCGATAGTAATAACGCGAAATTGCATAAATTTCGTTTAAATTGCATAGATTTCCTTGTTCAGTTTGTAAATTTTAAAACTAATTTTCCCTGGAAGAGAATTTGACAAAATGGCGCAAAAAAAGTATGTTTGTTTATTACAATTTTCAAAATTACGGTGAAAAACTTTTGAAAAAGAATGACATTATTTTACAATATATATGTGTGTGGCAGAATTTCACACTGAAGCTAAAATTTAAATATTTGATTACAATTTTTAAAATATTAACTTATGTTTATTGAACTTACAATTGAATACTAAAATATACTCCAAAAAAAATCTCCTTTTGGAAAAAACAACTTCATTGCGACCTAATGTTAGACATATGCATTTTTGGCTTAATTCTTTGCCGACAAAAGTAAAAAAAAATCTCAAAGAAACAAACAAATAACTCACAATTACTTTTATAATTAGATCTGCCTTTCTCTAGAGTAAGTTATATACTATCGAAATTTGATAAAAAAGAGAAAGGAAATAATAGAAGGGAAAATAAATATCGTTCAAAATTCATTTAATCAAATTTTCAATTTTTTTTTTTTATTATTCTAACGCAAGGATAAGTCGCCAAATGTTGCATCAAATGTAATAGTTCACGTTATTTTTTAAGCGTTACAAATATTTCTTTTATTTTTAAGATAAATATTTTTTTTATGATATCATGTCTCATTAAATGGTTTTTCTTTATTATTATTATTATTATTATTGTTATCAATAGTTATTTTATTATCAGTAAATATTTTCTGCCTTTATTTGCAAGATGTTTGTAATATTTCTAACAGATATATCCTTTTTAATTTCTTTAGTAATGATAATTTTCGCCAAAAAATAAGTACTGGCAACCCTTTCTTCAAAAATAACCGAAAAATACGAAATTTAGTACGAAAAATTAGAGTTATCCCTGCATATTTGTATCATAAACCTCCGCAAAAATATTTCTTATCGAATGATATAATCTGCAAAAAGATCCATCGGGTAGTTTTTGAAAACACCCGTTTGGAAGTTTCAGAACTTCTGCTTTATAATATACTAGCGGACCCGACAGACGTTGTCCTGTCACCGACAGACGTTGTCCTTCCTGGCACCGACTCCAGAAAATCAAATAAATGTACTTAAATATAGTAATACGCAGGATAAACACTACGCTCTTAATTTAAATTCTTATTACAGTAATTTACAGTTTAATTCTTATTCTTATTAATTATTTTTCACCCTTCACATTTTTTGAATTCGGTTCAATTTTTGATAGAAAAGTTTATTTTTCTCTTTTTTGTTAAAAGTTAACGATTTTCTGAAGTCAGTTAATCAAAATTATAATACAGGCTATATTGCTGTAAAGCATACACGTTTGACAGGAGCGGGGTTCGAACACGCGATCTCTTTCTTCGAGAAGCAGAGCTTATATCTGGCACCTTAAACCGCTCGGGCATTCCGTCCGCACTCTATTCATCGAACTTATTCAACACTTTTAATTAGCGAAAAATCACTAACTATTAGTTTTTTCCTGGTTACTAAAAAAGTACGGAATCAAGTTCGATGAAATGTGAATCTAAACCATTCTCGAATCCACTGAAACACACACACAAAATTTCATCAAAATTGGTCCAGTCGTTTAGGAATTCAGTGACATACACACGCACAGAAGATTTATATATATAAAGATAAGGATTCAAAATTTCAGGTTTTTGCGCCGAAAACATCGCCAAAAAAGGAAAATGTGAATTATCTCACGAACTACTGGATTTAAACGAATTTGCTTAGTGCCATTCTATTCAGAATGAAACAATACACTAAAATATGTTATCAGTCGAAAAATAGCTACAAAAGCTGATTTTTAAGGAATTTTTTAAAGTTCGTTCTTTTTTTTACCCCCCTTAGGGGTGGAATTTTCGAAAATCCATTTTTAGCGGCACTCGATGTTATAAGAAGTATTTTTACCCCAATTTTCAAGATTTTTGGTATGATAGATTTTTTTTATGCTATGATTAATACGAAATCCTGACTTGCTTTAATATATATAGCACTTTTAATTAGCAAAAAATCACTAACTATTAGTTTTTGCCTAATTACTAAAAAAGTACTGAATCAATTTCGACGAAATGTGAATCTAAACCATTCTCGAATCTACTGGAACACACACACAAAATTTCATCAAAATCGGTCCAGTCGTTTAGGAGGAGTTCAATTACATACACACGCACAGAAGATTTTTATATATAAAGATTTCGCAACGTACATCTGTTCTTGACAAATCTATTACAGTGTTCCGTTTTTGGAATGTAGCAGGATAAATAAAGTTAAATAAAGTTTTCCTTAGAAAAATAAGGTGAATGTTTTTTGAATGTGTGAAATTCATTTTTTGATACAGATGCCAAACGTTGGCGTGATTGAAACAAAATGAACATTTTATGCCTCTTATGGTAATCCAGCTTTGTTTTTAATTTATTATTGAACTATTTATTTACTTTCATTTGCATTTTAAAATAATACAAAATGTTATGCTCTATACATAGAAAAGTAAAATAGAAAACAGAAATGTGTCTGTCATTTGAAAACGAAGTTTCCGTTAAAGTGGCGCCAGAAATGTATCACGCCAACGTGGTGCATATATGACATTTGTGCCTCTTTCTTACAACAGGGGTGTATGCATTTGCACCTAAATTTAGTTATTTAGCACTATTTTTGTGATATTAACTGGAGTTTGTACAATGTACGGTACTACTTGATTATTCTGTCGAGAAAAAAATTAATAGCAGATTATAGGAATTAATGTCAATAATCGATGATCGTAAGTATGATAGCAATTGATATTACACGTGATACACGTTTTTTTTACGTCATAAGTGCTTTTTAATTCGACTTTTAATTTGTATTTTTTATTTATGTTTATTGTTCTTTCGTTATTTAAAATGAATTTATGTAAATTTGAATAGTTTGTCGAAACTGGCCGACGTGTTAATCAAGTAGCACTCAATTTACATTTGAAAATATCATATTTCACAAAAAAACTCCGGCACAAACCCGGATTTGCAAGATTTCCTTCCAATAACAATGCGGCAAAATCCTCGTTTTTGAATAGCGAAGAAATGTGCATTTTTAAAATTATTTTCGTTATTTTAAAACGAAAATATTAATAAATAAAAAAAGTTACTATAGCACAAAACAATTTATAGAATTTCTAAAAAGAAATTGAAAGTAAATAAACAATTTATTAATACAGAAACAACTATTGCTGGGTTACCATATCAGGCAAAATAACACCGTTTTGGCGACAGTCAGGTACCTCAGTGTGTATATAATATCTGTGCCAAACATGTTTGGAAAAAACAATAATCGTTATTTACACAGCATGTTTAAATACTGTAGTATAGTGAAAAAAATTTATACATGACATATACGTTAATTGGCGCGTTTTTTTTTTTTTTTTTTTTTTTTTTTTTTTTTTTTTTCTCTCTTTTTCTGATACCGATTTGGAGAAAATTTTGTTTTCAAATACCAGTTACATATATAGTTTACAACTACTTTCTGTTATTTTAAATAGAAAATAACAATAAATTTTAAAAAGTTTAGTTAATAATTATAAAATAAAACTATTTATATCCTTTAAAAAATAAAAGAAAAGAAAAGAAAAAATTATTAATAAATAAACAACAGCCAGGTTACTAAGTGAGGCATAAAATCGCCATTTTATTGCAATCGCGCAAATGTGGCGCATGTATGACAAATGTGCCTAGATTAAAATAGTTTATATAATTGAAAAAAAAAGAAAAGAAAAAAAATGTACTTCTAGGTTATCCCGTCGACCATTTTCGCCAAATTATAAAAATCGCCAAACTAATAGCCAAGTTATATTTGTTGACATAATTTTTATTTTAAATAACAAAAGAACAAATAAATTAGTGACACATGAATAAAAACACAGTTAAAAAAGTGAATTTAAAACCACTTGATGACGTTTTAAACATGTGTATCGTGTTTAATGTGACATTCACAATTATTCATTATTGGCATTTAATCTTATAATTTGGCGTCAGATTTTTGGTCGACGGGATAACCTAGAAGTACCGAAAAAAATTGTAAATATACAATTTATTAATAAACAGACAATAACATCCGGGTTGCCACATCAAGCAAAATAATAACACTTTGGCATCAGTTAATTACCCAGATGTATATATATGGTATTGGCGTAAGAGACAAATCGCACCAATGTAGTGCGTATGAGATATCTGTGCCCAAAAATTTTTTTAAAGTTGCAGTTAAATTATTTTACAATATCTATGTATGTGGAAAGACATTTACCCTAAAATTTAAATATTATTCATTTTTGTGGTATTAACTGCTATGTATGTATTTAAGTTAAATATAAAATTTTTTCCTAAAAATGCTCTCACTCATTAAAAGAGAGAGAGAAAAAAAATAGTTTTTGCGAACATCGCTCCGTCTTGGGCTTTTTTTCGTTTAGAATCGCATTGATTGGCGACAAAAGTAGATTGAAACACCCAATTGAACAAACAACATACAAATAACAAATAGAGCCTTTTTTTAAAATTAATTCTGCAAATTTCTTCTGTAAAACACATAACGGGAAAATTAGAATTAAAAATATTTTTAAAAAAAGAAAGAAAAAAAATACTTATGTTTTACCTAATGAAATTTTCAAGATGTTGTTTTCTTTTAATCTGGCTCGAAAGAAATAAATAGCCAAATATTGTGCTACTTCAAAACTTTCTTTCACATTGAGTTACTTTTTAAATATTATAAATATTCTTTTTTTTTTTTTTTTTTTTTTTTTTTTTTTTTTTTTTCGTTAAAGATAAATATTTTCCTTTTATAATATTATTTTGCATTAAACGGATTTTTTTCTTTTTATCATTATTTATTTTAAATCAATGAATTAACAGTTTATTTTTCGAAATGTTTATATTATTTTCTATTAGAGAAAGCATTTCATTTCTTTTTTGAAATATAATTATCGCCAAAAAATTAGTTGTTGCAACCCTTCCGTCAAAAATAACCGAAAAATACGAAATTTAGTACGAAAAATCAGAGTTATCCCTGTATATTTGTATCATAAACCTTCGCAAAAATATTTTCTATCGAATGATATAATCTGCAAAAAGATCCATCGGGTAGTTTTTGAAAACACTCGTTTGGAAGTTTCAGAACTTCTGCTTTATAATATACTAGCAGGCTATGCCCGCTGCGCTGGTCCATTTTTCTAAACGAATCTTGACTCAAACAAAATGGTGATTTGAAATTTCGTTTTTAAAGCAGTGTATACCATCACCTGGAATGTCCTTCCGCAATGCTGAAAACGATGCCAGTGCCAATGACATTGCGATATTGCACTATTGTATGCATTGGACAAAATTTGGGTAATTAAGTACTATCTCTCTTGTTTTATCATTTATAGTAGAGTTTGATATGAAAATGAGATCGTTATGACAGCAGGAATCAAAATGTTCTCTACTCATCACATTATTTTGTTAGAAAGAATTGCAGTGATTATCAAACTCTATTAATTTTCATATCGCACATTATCATATGTTAGTTCTTAAACTCCCGAATCTGAACTTGCACTATGTGTAGATCTGGTAGCCTAAATACAATCTCCATTACATGTTGCGTTACATTTTTTAATAACCGTCCTCTCCTGGCAGGTCTGCTACAATTTTCTCTCTACCTTGGTCTGTTCCAGCAAAGTACATAGCAAAATATGTAAAAAAGAGTGTTTAACTTGTATATTTATTAGAACAATGAAGTATAAAAGGTGTGTTTTAAAGCTGAATTATTTGAGTAAAATTAAAATTACATCAGTTTCATTGCCTCTTCATTTTTTTAAACCAGTTGCAAACATATAACTTTTAAATAGGGGATAATCTTTATGCTAAATTTTGTAGAAAAATAAAACTTCAACTTGTAATCAATTCCATTATGATTTTTGGCGCCAAACATTTATAACGATAGATTTATTTCGTGTCTATTGTCAAATGAAAGTGAAGTTTACAATAATCTATTATTGGCATTTAATCTTATACCTTGGCGATAGTTTTTTTGGGGCGGAGGTTCGACGGGGTAATGAAGTAGTATTTAATAGTTAATCTTTGATAAAATTCTGTTGATAGGGCTTAAATGTTAATTAAAACTGCAACATAAATATTAAAAACAAAATTTTCTACTGTCGGTATTTCATGTATATTTTTTTCTTATCCAATTTTTTTTTTAACCTGAATGATTGATAAATTAATTGCAAATATTTTTTTTGAATTCGATATCATTGTTATTCCGAAGATTTTTTCCTGCGCATTGCAAATATTGCTTTTTTAGTGATAGTAAAATAACTGCAGATGAAAAATAGATAATAAGGCTAAAACCCAGAATTAACGACAGCTTGGCGAATGCCTCTACGGAGACTTAAAAAGTACGCGAGTTCTGTCAACTTAAATATCCAGATAGAATTTTAAGAAATAATAGGTACTACTTTATTATTCCATAGATCAATTTCGCCAAATTATAAATATTGCAAAACGATTCACCATATTATACAAACGGATATAACTTTTATTTTAAATAACAAAAGAATCAATAAATTACTAAAATATTTATGGAAATACAAATAAAACGTCGAATCAAAAAATAGTTGATAACGTAACAAACGCATGTAACATGTTTAATGTCAAATGAACGTGACATTTACGATAATCCATTATTGACATTTAATCTTATATTTTAAATGCAGCAGTTTTTTGATCGATGGGATAATTAAGTAGTACCAGATAATATAAAAATATATAAATAATAATATAGCCAATAATATTTTGGCCAGGTGTCATGTATGTATCTCGTTGGCGCGATTGCAACAAAATTGTGATTTTATGGATTGCGTGGTAATCTGGTTATTGTTGTTTATTTACTAATAAACTGTTTCTTTACTTTTCTTTATTGTTTTGTTCTATAGTTATTAATTAAACTTCACTTATTTATTATTGTTTACTTTGTAAAATCATAGAAAATAATTGAAAATAATATAATATGTAACTGGTATTTGAAAACTTAGTGTTTGCCAAACTGGTGTCAGATAAAAAAAAAAAAAAAAAAAAAAAAAAAAAAACGCGCTAAGGTGATGCGTATATAAAAATGGAAAAAATGATTATAATAATGTAAACAAAAAAAAGTAAACAAATAATTAAAAAATTGCCTTTCGGTTTAAAAAAAAAAACACCAAGCAGTCGTTAATTCTGTAGTTGCATCAATAGTAAAATTTCTTTTCTTCGTTTGTTTCATAATGAAAAAGCATAAATTTAATAATCTCAAATAAAATAATCTGACGAATTTTCTATAACATCGTTGATGATCTAGAAGTCTCCTTAATACATAAACAAAACGGCAAAGATGTCATATGCGCCGTGTTTGGCGCGATAATTTTTTATGCTAATTTGGCGGAAACATTGTTTTCGAATGCCACATGTGTATATTTAAATTATTTTATATTATTTAAATAGTAATAAAAATTAATGAAAAAAGTTTAATTAATAAGTATATAACAAAGCAATTTATATAATTTATAAAGTAAATAAACATTTTATTTATAAATAAATATTAATAGTCGGGTTAATATGTCAGACAAAATAATGCCAATTTAAAGTCTATTACTTACCTCGGTGATATATAATATCTGTGCCAGTAAAACTTTCAATAATATAGTACATATGCTACTTGGCGGTGTTCAATTATCGAAGATTCGTCCAATATCATTTTAAATATTATCTAACGCAGGAAAAAAATATGAAGAAAAATGAAGAAGAAATAGCTAATTAAAACAGATTTGTAAAATATTTTGGCACATATGCCATATATGCACCACATTTGTGCATTTTTTTTCTTTTTTTACACAAATTTGGCGAAAACTTCGTTTTTAAATTCAATTACACATATATTTTTTAATTGTTTCCTATTATTTTAAAAAGGAAATAAAATAAATAAATAATGTTTTGTTAAAAATTATAAAAAAAAAAAACAATTTACATCATTAAAAAAATAAATAAGAGTAAATAGTTTATTAATAAATATACAATAGCCGAGCTACCATATGAACATAAAATCGACGTTTTGTTGCAATCGCGCCAATGTGGTGCATATATGACATCTGTGCCATTTTTTTCAGCAGGCAATTTTTATTTCAAAATGTTGAATTTATCGATAGTAATAACGCGAAATTGCATAAATTTCATTTAAATTGCATAGATTTCCTTGTTCAGTTTGTAAATTTTAAAACTAATTTTCCCTGGAAGAGAATTTGACAAAATGGCGCAAAAAAAGTATGTTTGTTGATTACAATTTTCAAAATTACGGTTAAAAATTTTTTTGAAAAAGAATGACATTATTTTACAACATATATGTGTGTGGCAGAATTTCACACTGAAGCTAAAATTTAAATATCTGATTACAATTTTTAAAATATTAACATATGTTTATTGAACTTACAATTGAATACTAAAATATACTCAAAAAAAATCTCCTTTTGGAAAAAACAACTTTATTGCGACCTAATGTTAGACATATGCATTTTTGGCTTAATTCTTTGCCGACAAAAGTAAAAAAAAAATCTCAAAGAAACAAACAAATAACTCACAATTACTTTTATAATTAGATCTGCCTTTCTCTAGAGTAAGTTATATACTATCGAAATTTGATAAAAAAGAGAAAGGAAATAATAGAAAGGAAAATAAATATCGTTCAAAATTCATTTAATGAAATTTTCAAGTTATTTTTTTTTTTATTCTAAAGTAAGGATAAGTCGCCAAATGTTGCACCAAATGTAATAGTTCACGTTATTTTTTAAGCGTTACAAATAGGGATGGGACGAATAGTGATTTGGCCGAATAGCCGAATACCGAATATTCGGCCAAATTTTAGGCCGAATACCGAATATTCGGCGGCCGAATAGCAAATTTTTTTCCAATAAAGAAAATAAATTTTAATTATTTATAATTAAAAAAATAGGAGCTCATTAATAATTATTACTCTTAAATGTGCTTTTAAATGTATTTTTAAATTTAAAAAACTTGGTTTAACACAAAAATATTATGAAATTGCATTATATTCTTTTATCCTAATGTACATCAAATTGATTTTCAGTAAGCCAGATTGGTAAGCTATTTCCATAAAATATGAAGAATGTACTTTTCTTTTATTATCATATGATACTTTTACCCTTTCTTGCATCCAAAATTAATGATACTTTTACCCTTTCTTGCATCCAAAATTAATGATATTCTTAATCTCTCTCTCTCAGAACTCGCGAGGAGATGTTTTCTGAAATAACCTTTAATGAAGTAAATTTGATCACTTAGAGTTTGTGTCCCTAATGATAAGCAAATTCATAAGAATGAGACTGTTCTGAAATCAATTGCCAAGCTTTAAATTACAAATTACGTTAAAGCAAAAGGTTATGCTTAAAGTAGAATGCATATGTTAATAAAATCTTTGACATTTAAAACGGCACATACTATGTTCAACTTCAATATTCCACTTATTCAACAAGCTTTAAAAGGATATACAGAAATTTATAACATTATGAATGAAGGAAGATGTAAATTAAAAATATATACATAATAATGTTACATATTTAAGTCAGTAATTAAGCAAAAAATTATTTAAAAGTGAAAACTATTGAATAAAAAAATTATTTTTGTCTGTATTTAGAATGTATGTTTAAATATTTATAAAACTATCTTCATAAAGCAAGTTGTATTATCTAATGTGTATCTAGTTTGACACCAGTTCTGTTTTCAGATGTACCATTGTATTTGAAATAATGGTATTTTATATTTAATTTTCACAATGAATCTTTGTTAATACACCTAGTGAATGATTTTTTTTCATTTCTTACTTTATAGAAAATAATTTATGAATTTCATAAGAGCTTGTTTTATATGTACATGGAATTTGCAAACATTAATAAATATTTGAGTGTTTTAGAATGAGGCAGTGTTTTTTTTCCCCCATAAGTGTTTTTAGACCTTGAATTGTAATGTATCATTTTCTAATGAAGACATTTCCCGTACAATTAAATCTCCAACTTGGGTAGCATTTTCTAAAATATCACCAACTTTTATAGGAAATACAGAAAGGCTGTACATTTTTTAGTATCTGAATAACTGTATATTTTGTAAGTAAGGATGAGAATGATTTCATAAATGAAGTAGCCAATTTGGGTTAGAAAAAAAAAATTGCAAGAAATGAAATTCTTTAAAGCCTAAATTTATTTGGCAAGATATCTTTCACTATTCGGCCAGATTTTAGCAATATTCGGCAAAATATCTCTAAATATTCGGCTACAGGTATTCGGCCGAAGTATTCGGTCAACAAGCCTTCAATATTCGGCCAACCGAATATTCGGCAAAAGAGCCGAATAGGCCGAATACCGAATAGTGGCCGAATATTCGTCCCATCCCTAGTTACAAATATTTCTTTTATTTTTAAGATAAATATTTTTTTTATGATATCATGTCTCATTAAATGGTTTATTATTATTATTATTATTATTATTATTATTATTATTATTATTATTATTATTATTATTGTTATCTATAGTTATTTTATTATCAGTAAATATTTTCTGCCTTTATTTGCAAGATGTTTGTAATATTTCTAACAGATATATCCTTTTTAATTTCTTTAGTAATGATAATTTTCGCCAAAAAATAAGTACTGGCAACCCTTTCGTCAAAAATAACCGAAAAATACGAAATTTAGTACGAAAAATCAGAGTTATCCCTGTATATTTGTATCATAAACCTCCGCAAAAATATTTCCTATCGAATGATATAATCTGCAAAAAGATCCATCGGGTAGTTTTTGAAAACACCCGTTTGGAAGTTTCAGAACTTCTGCTTTATAATATATATGATATGATATGATATGATTTATAATAGTGCTTTTATAAATTTTGTTTCGGAAAACAGTTTTTATATTCATAGGCTCATAACTCAAATGAAAACACACTGCCGGCAATTATTATTCATATGTCCAATTATTGCCTATTTTCTTCTATAGGCTTCTTTTATCTTCTATGTGTCCCTGTAAAAAATCTTTTTGTGAACTTTAGAAATGTACTTTAATTTCTTTACGTTTAAAATATCATTAAAACACACAGCAAACGATCTCTGCTCCAAAGATCTTAATGCAAGGAATTCTTTTGAGTAGCCCTGTAAATGAACTGGTAATGATTCACACTTCATTTTCAATACCGAATATGCTACAGTAAACCACAATAATATGCATCAATTTCGTAGCAATCGGATTATATTTGCGCGAGATAGAGCACGAATAGGCAGACTTACGAACAGACAAACTGAATTTATAAGCACTGTTACTATGTTGGAAAGTATTGTAAATGTAATGTTATTAACCTAGATTATATTTGATGCAAATCTAATTTGCACACCACATTATTAAAAATTAACTAGCCTTTTTTTTCTCCCCTGCAGATTTTCTGCTTAAATTTTCTTATTCGGAATTATTTAAATAATTTATTTTTTATCAGCTAAGAAATGCATTGCTAAGCAACTGAAAAAGAAAAAGGAAAAAAATGGAATATGTATCATGCCAAATACGCAAAAGGATAAAACAAATGGCTTTTATTACTGGAAAACATGTTTAAATTTCTACAAAAATTGTACACATAATTTAAAAAAAGATTGAGAAATACATTCTCCGAACGAATGAATAAAACATAACAAAAAACTATACAGCTAAATCCGCGTAACTTATGAACAGGCTTACTTAATTTCAAGGAAATCGGATGCTTTTTATGTCAGTTATCGTGGAACAGACAGACAGACGGACGGAAACCCAAAATTTTATGTCTCCAAAATAAGCCTTCACTGACGTTTCGGCAATTAGGAGCGCACCTAAAAAGGAAGTGACACCAAGAACAATCATATTATAGAGTGGTGATTAATGAATTTTTTATAGTTGGGCACAGATGTTATATACTCTCCACACTGGTGCTATTGCAGTAAAACTGCAATTTATGACTCATATGATAATCGGGCTATTGTTGCTTATGATATTAATAAACTACAGTCGAGTCTCTCTACATCGAAACTCCATACATCGAATTTCTCTATATAACGAATTTTCAGTAGGAACGGTCCCCTTTTCTCATGATTACATTAAAAACAGTCTTTATTATATAGCGAAATAACTCCATATAACGAATTTTTCCATAAAATATTCTTTATTTATCCAATTTTTAATAAGTTTCAAAATAACATGAAATGATTTTCCCATTACTTATTCCTGATTTTTTGTCCAGAGCTGAGTTTTTTATATTACTTCTCTACTTTTAATTTCCTTGTTCTTTAAGGCCAACCAATTCACACTCCCCCTTTCCCATGCACCTTCCATTAATGGCAGTCTTCCTCCCAGTCTAAAATTACTGTAAGTTTTCCTTAAGAGATTTTCTTTAAGATTTCAAATAAATGTCTGTTTTCTTTTTTGAAACTGTTTACATAATTAAGAAATGGAATATTAGGTTGATATTTATATTTAAACATTTCAAATTCTTAATTAAACATATCAAAAATAATATTTGTTCCAAAATGTACACATTAAGTAGGAATTTTAACGTCATAATCTATACAACGAATTTCTCTATATAACGAATTTTTTACTGGAACTATGAATTTCGTTATATAGAGACTCGACTGTATTTATTTTTATTTTCTTTTTTTAAATGATCTAAATTATTTTGTTCTATAATTATAACTAATTTTTTTGTCTATTATTCTTTCCTTTTTAAAATGAGAAAAAAAATAAATTATATATATATATATATATATATATATATATATATACAGGGTGTATCTAAACTACTGGGCAAAACCTTAAGGGGTGATAGTACATATAAAGACAAATAATATTAAATGGGAATCTAAGGGTCCCAAACGTCTTCCGAAGGAGATAGGCGCCATCAAAGTTTAGGGTGCAAAATTTGAAATGATTATAAAAAACGGAAAAATTGATCGATTCGTTTGCGGTTTTCACTAAAATAATTATTTATGTCAGTATTGTCTTGAAAATAAATTATAAAGATAAATTTCAAAAAATGCCGATAGAGGGCGCTTTAGACTTTGGAGTAACGAACAACTATTTTTTACCGTTATTTTTTGCAATCCATTAAATTTTTTTAGAAGTTTAGACACAAATTTAAATTTTGAGCTCAAAATCTGTGGTTAACTAGCGCAAACTGAACTGTGTTCAATCGGAGTGGGTAGATTGAAATTTCAAATGATTATAAAAAAACAAATAATTGGTCAATTCATTTGCGGTTTTCACTAAAACTATTCTTTATGTCAGTATTGTCTTGAAAATAAATTATAAACATAAATTTCAAAAAATGTCGATAGAGGGCGCTTTAGACTTTGGAGTAACGTACAACTATTTCTTACCGTTATTTTTTGCATCTCATTAAATTTTTTTGAAGCTTATAAATAAACTTAAATTTTGTGCTGAAAATCTGAATCGTTGAGAGTGGTTAAGTAGCGCTAACTGAATTGTGTTCAATGGGGGGTGGGAAGATTCAAATTTCAAATGATTATACAAGACGGAAAAATCGGTCGATTCGTTTGCGGTTTTTTCTAAAACCATTCTTTATGTCAGTATTTCCTTTAAAATAATTTTTAAAGATAAATTTCAAAAAATTCCGTTAGAGGGCGCCTTAAACTTTAGAATAACCAACAACAATTTTTAACTGTTATTTTTTGTATCTAATTAAATGCTTGCAAAAAGCTTAGACTTAAATTTTGAGCTCAAATTCTGAATCGTTGGGAGGGGTTAAGAAGCGCAAACTCAACTGTGTTCAGGAGTTGAAATGTTACCCTGCCCACCCTACGAACACAGTTCAATTTTACGCTACATAATTACTCCCAACGATTCAGAATTTGAGCTCAAAATTTAAGTCTAAGCTTTTGCAAGCATCTAATTAGATACAAAAAGTAACGATTAATAATAGTTTTGGTTACTATAAAGTTTAAGGCGCCCTCTAACGGAATTTTTTGAAATTTATCTTTAAAATTTATTTTTAAGGAAATACTGACACAAAGAATAGTTTTAGAAAAACCGCAAACGACTCGACCAATTTTTCCGTTTTTTATAATCATTTGAATTTTGAACCTACCCACCCCCATTGAACACTGTTCAGTTTGCGCTACTTAACCACTCTCAACGGTTCAGATTTTCAGCTCAAAATTTAAATTTATGTCTAAGCTTCTAAAAAAATTTAATGAGATGCAAAAAATAACGGTAAAAAATAGTTGTACGTTACTCCAAAATCTAAGCGCCCTCTATCGGCATTTTTTGAAATTTATATGTATAATTTATTTTCATAACAATACTGACATAAAGAATAATTTTAGTGAAAACCGCAAATCAATTGACCAATTTTTCAGTTTTTTATAATCATTTGAAATTTGAACCTACTCACTCCCATTGAACAAAGTTCAGTTTGCGCTACTTAACCACAGATTTTAAGCTCAAAATTTAAGTTTACGTCTAAACTTCTAAAAAAATTAATGGGATGTAAAAAATAACGCTAAAAAATAGTTGCTCTTTACTCCAAAGTCTATAGCGCCCTCTATCGGCGTTTTTTGAAATTTATCTTTATAATTTATTTTCAAGACAATACTGACATAAAGAATAGTTTTCCTAAAAACCGCAAACGAATCGACCAATTTTTCCGTTTTTTATAATCACTTTAAATTTTGGACCCTAAACTTTGATTGCGCCTATCTCCTTCGGAGGACGTTTGGGACCCTTAGTTTCCCATTTAATATTATTTTTATTGATGTGTACTATCACCCCTTGAAGTTTTGCCCAGTAGTTTAGATACACCCTGTATATATATATATATATATATATAACTGGCATTTGAAAACGAAGTTTTCGCCAAATTAGTATCAGAAAAAATTCGCGCCTATGCGATGCGTACATGACATCTGTGCCAGTATTTGATGTGGTTTTGTAACTCATATCAAAGAATTTTTTAGAGCATAATAAGAATACATAAAAGTATAAAATAGAATAAAAGTTTTGTAATAAGCATTTATCTTTTTCCTTTGCGAATAAAATGCTTCAAAATAGCC
Source organism: Maratus speculifer (assembly GCA_964019185.1). Lineage (NCBI taxonomy): Eukaryota > Metazoa > Arthropoda > Arachnida > Araneae > Salticidae > Maratus > Maratus speculifer. The sequence continues at coordinate 64,663,958 of OZ025298.1, read as the reverse complement.
CTTGTTTTCATTTTTTAATAAAACGTATTCTAATTTTAAATTTAATGTGAAAAACTTTGAAATTGAATCCAACAAAGAGATAATAAAAAGTACTTTTTCAAGTATAATAAAGAAATTTTTTGTGAGTCTTTTTACTTCAAAAATGTTTAGTAATTTATTTTAGTCTTCCTTTTCTCGCACATAAAAAGAAAATACTTATCACAAGAGAAAATAAGAAATAAAGAAGATGACTGTTTTTTATTACATTCCAATTAATTTTTTGATTAAAAAAATATATATATTCTTATTGCATAAAAAGTTTTAAAATATGTATAATTATTTTCTCATTTAAAAGCTATCGTGGAATAACATTTTAAAAAGCTTTTAATAGAATCTCTTACAAAAATAGTACTCAACTCTCTATAGAGATTTGATTCAAATTTAAATTGATTTTATTTGTTGAAAGCTCAACTTAAATTAACAAAAATATTTTCAAAGGAAGACTTTTGTTAAAATTTAAGGCGAAAAAAATACGTTTCAACATAAATAATCAATTAATTAGAAGAACTTTGATCTCTGATCTCAAATATCGCAGTTACTGAATAATTCGATTCTCGAAAAAGATATTCGAGCAAAATTTGATTCGGTTTTCGAACAGAAAGAGTTTGATTGTCGAACAGAAATTTGAATCTTTAACTACTTAACTGATGCATATTTTTGGAAAAAAAAGTTTCAAATAATGAATTTTAATGTAATTTTTTGCGTCTTTTACTGAGTTTTTAATCTTTTATCCCAGGTTTTTCAAAACAGAAATTTTTTGCCTGATTGAATCAGAAAATGCTCGGATTAAATAATGAAAAATTTACAATAAAAATTAATTGGTGAGAATAATTAATCATGATAGTCAAAAAACACATTGACTGTATGACGTACGGGCAGATCAAAAAAGCGGTTAACAGGGATAATGTCGATGTTAAATTGACCTAATGAAAATAAAAATAGCAATTGAAACAAATGTGTTTCTTTTTCTTTGGAGGTAAAGCGCATATACAAAAGGTACATAATAAAAATATACAGATGTTTCTTAATTTAGGAAAATATAATGCAACCAGGAACAAACATACAGTCCTGGCCAAAAAATAAGAATTTTTTTAAACATGCACATTTGATCACTTTTGTTCATTTTAAGATAATTTTAGTAATTGAGTGACATTTTTGCATTTATGTATTGAATGAGGATGATATTACTGATCTTTCGCAGTACACCGCCCTCTGAACATTTTGCCTAAGCGCTGACACAGAGATAACGGCTGCCAAAAGCGTTTTTTTTTAAAAATGAAAATATGGTTTTACAAATTTAGCCTCAAGTATTTTATAAAAGTTTTCTTTGACTAGTTTAATCTCAGAAAAATGAAATGAAAAAACTTTAAAAAAATGTTTGTACCAAAATTTAATGGACACACATAGAGCGGGCGGCGGCGACACAAATGACTACGTCATCGACTTACGGGATGAAATCATGATGTAGGACAAGATTATTAGGTGCTGATTAAGGAATGACTGGTCTGCCTCGTCATTTCTTGGTACGATATGAGTAACAGCGGGCGCCAACTCGTCATTTTGGCGTCACTTTCACGTCATCGAGTTACGGGATGAAATTAGTGCCAAATTAAAGGTAAAATAAAGTATTTTAAGAATATTTCGATCTGCCTGCCCTTATCCTGGTACAAACCCTCGGCAGACTGAAATTTATAACAAAAAAAAAAGTTATAATGTAAAATTCAACATGACAACGTCATCGAGTTACGGGATGAAATCATGATGTAAGACAAGATTATGAAGCATAATTTGTTATAAATTTCAGTCCACCGAAGGTTTGTACCAGGATATGCGCAGGCAGACCGAAATATTCTTAAAATACTTTATTTTACCTTTAATTTGGCACCAATTTCATCCCGTAACTCCATGACGTGAAAGTGACGCCAAAATGGCGAGTTGGTGCCCGCTGTTACTCATATCTTACCAAGAACTGACGAGGCAGACCAGTCATTCCTTAATCTACACCCAATAATCTTGTCCTACATCATGATTTCATCCCGTAACTCGATGACGTAGTCACATTGAATTTTACATAATAACGTCATTTTTTGTTATAAATTTCACTCTGCCGAGGGTATGTACCAGGATATGCGCAGGCAGACCGAAATATTCTTAAAATACTCTATTTTACCTTTAATTTGGCACCAATTTCATCCCGTAACTCGATGACGTGAAAGTGACGCCAAAATGGCGAGTTGGCGCCCGCTGTTACTCATATAGTACCAAGAAATGACGAGGCAGACCAGTCATTCCTTAATCTACACCTAATAATCTTGTCCTACATCATGATTTCATCCCGTAACTCGATGACGTAGTCATTCGTGTCGCCGCCGCCCAGTCTAACATATACTTGAAAAAAAATTCATTTTCGGCACCTGCCATGTTTGTATCGGCGCTCAGATTTAGTATACGGGGTGCGCTGTGCCGCAAAAGACAGTGCATTGGCATTCAGCAAAACCACAATTCAATACATAAACGCAAAAATATCATACAATTACAATTCTTATCTTAAAATGAACAAAAGAGGCGAATGTGCATGTTTAAAAAGATCCTTTTTTGAGGGGGAGGAGGGGGGGGGGGTAAGACTGGATACTTTTTCTTATTTTCAAAAACATTCCCGAGTAGATTTTCTAGTATATGTATCCATTTTCTGAAACCGGAAAGTAAGTTTTTCGACGTTATCGATTTTCAAGAAAATATTTTCATGTTCAAAAAACATGTTCTACAGACAAACTTGGAAAATTAACAACAGTAGCTTTAGTGTTAAAATTAGCATTATTCTGGGTCTCTTGTACATATAAATTCAATAACGCAACCGAATATCTTGCATTGAGAATTAAAAGAAAACCATCTTAAAAACAGATATTCCGGTTTGAAAATTCTGATTTAAACACTAGTAAAACTACTAGGAAGCATTTCCGAAAATCAATACAAATATCTTTTTATAAGTGCTTCTTCAGACCTCAATATTATAATGGCTTTCGAGAGTTTCAGTGATAAAGAACGCTTTTCAGAATGTTAGTTATCTAAGATGAGATTATCGTACATTTTCGTTTGTGACTGCACTATAATTTCTTTGATAAAGAAACGTGTCTTTTTCTACAGTATCAAACAATTTCCGACTTGTTGCTGTTTTGTTTCCATGGGCATCAAACCTGAGATATAGTGAAGTTTGTACTAACGAATTACACACATTTTGGGATTCAAAAACAACGAGTTAATTTAGTGCTTCTATAGTTTTAAATCAAGTTGGAAATTGCACGTCAAACGTAGCAAATGAGGTGTCGATTTATGAACTGTAATGTTTGATAAATTCTAATATAAAGGCAAAAATAGTCAAATAATACGAAAAGTCTAATAAAAAAAAAACAGTTCCTTTAGATACATATATATATGGGAAATCTCCTCCACTATTAGATCTGCATATTATTTTCTACGCATCGCAACTCTGATGAACAGGCTCTCAGTGAGGCAGACAATTTTGAAGAAACTATTAATTCCTAAGAAGCCAGACGATTTAAGCGGTAAAAAAAAGAACGTAAGATGAAGACGAGTTCCCGTATAAGATGTAATTGATTAATTAGAGTTATGATTGTTTGCTTTGTAAATAGTCTTATGTAAATATCTTTTTTGTAAATATTAACGTTTAATATAAGTCATTTAAAAGTTTAAAAACGGTGTCAGAATTTAATTTACCTCCGAGTTTATTTACTTATGTGTTCAAAAGAACTTTTTAAAGAAGAATCTCCATAAATTTTGGTATTCAGAACTGGGATATACGAACGCCCACAGAGATGGAAATATATATTTTTTAATATCTTGGAAGCCGATATTTTTTAGAACTGTGATGGAATGTCAAGCCTACAAAGCTATTTCAGAAGAGGTATAAATTTGCGACGAAAGTGCTATCAAAGTGTGTGAAGCTGAGCATCTGATTATGAAGTGAGTTTATTATTTCATTTTTCTTTTCAATAATGGAAAAATTAGTTGATTTAAAGGAATTAGAGTTTTCTTTGAAAACTGAAAAATCAGCTAGTATTAAGACATTGCACAAATTAATTTTTGGAGAAATCGGTGACAGAAATAATCGACGTAGAATTCGGAATTTTACTGGGTTTACGTTTGAAGTAGATTCCGATGAATATCAAACTAAATTCAAAGAAATTAAAGATAATTTTTCTGTTAACGACTTAATTACCATTTGCAATGTTTTGTGTATAAATAATTCGGGAACTTTTGATGAAATTGCTGCCAGAATAATTTCTAGTTTATGTGATTTTAATATTTTAAAAATTAATATGATAACCGATGTAGGTACTCTTAGTGATGGCGAAAGTGTCGATGAATTTAATGATGATTTACAAGATAAAACTAAAAATATTTCAACTGTTTTTGAGAATAATATGAGAAATGATTCTGGTAGTTCTAATTGTGAAAGTAATGAAAATCAGAAAATTCTGATTCCTGATTATGTTATTAAACCAAGCATTTCTATTAATGATATTGAAAGTATGATTACAATGTTTGAAAGTACTCAAGTACAAAATATTAATAAATGGATTGCCGATTTTGAAGATATTGTTTTATTATTTAACGTTAGTGATTTGCACAAATTGATTTTGGCTAAACGCCGTATGACAGGCAAAGCAAAATTATTTCTTGAAAGTGAAACAAATATTAATTCGTGGTCTAAATTAAAAGCCCTACTCATATCTGAATTTGGTCAAACGTGCAATTCAGCTGAATTACACGAATTGCTGTCCAAAAGAAAAATTAGACCACATGAATCGTTAGATGAATATTTTTTAAATATGAAACAATTATGCTCAAAGGGCAATATTGAAGATTCTGCCCTTATTCAGTATGTAATAAATGGAATTAATGACCCCATTTCTAAAAAATCTTTTTTGTATGGTTGTCCCAATATTGCTGAATTTAAACAAAAATTAAAGATTTATGAAAAAATAAGATCGGAGTATGAAAATGCAAAATTTCATAAATATGAAGGAGCTAAGCCTAAAATTAAATCCGAAGTTGAAGTTAAGAACAAATTTAAGCCTGTAAAGCCAAATATGCGTTGTTTTAATTGTGGCGGGAATAATCATAAGAGTATTAACTGTGTAAATAAAGATAAAGGGCCGCTTTGTTTTGCTTGTAACGCTTATGGTCATAAATCATTTCAATGTAATAAATCTAAAGATACAAGTGTTAAAAATGCTCAGTCACAAGTAAACATCATTACATCCCAAGATTTAATTCTGAAAGAGATAAAGCTTTATTCTTTGCGTTTAATCTCTTTAATAGATACTGGTAGCCAAAAGACTTTGTTAAAGAAAAGTATTTATGATAATTTGAAAAACTTTGTAGAATTAAAACCTACGAGTATCTCTTTGACCGGTCTAGGAAAAGCCTCAATTAAACCAGAAGGTTGTTTCAATTCAGAAATCGAAGTAGATGGTTCAAAATTTAAAGTTACTATTTTTGTCGTTAAGGACAGTTGCATTAATTTCGATTTAATTATTGGCACTGATGTTATTCATCAAGGTACATTAACTATTTCTGAGAATAAAGTGAAACTGTTTAAAGCTGAAGTTCAGTCTAATGACTTTTTAGTTAATATTGTAAATGTTTTAGATGAGCCTAAAATTGATTTAACTCACATTGCTGACAAAAAATTACGTTCAGAGTTATACTCTTTAATTGAAAATTATGTACCAATTAAAACTAAAACAGTAGATGTTAAAATGAAAATTAATTTAACTGACGAAATCCCAGTTTGTTCTTCTCCTCGAAGATTACCGCCATGCGAGAAAAAAATAGTCGAAAACCAAATTGAGGAGTGGCTAGCTCAGGGAATAATTCGAGAAAGTTCTTCTAATTTTTCTTCGCCGGTTGTTTTAGTCAAGAAAAAAAAATAACACAATGAGACTTTGTGTTGATTACAGATGTCTTAACAAAAAGACAGTACGCGAGCATTTCCCCTTGCCAGTTATTGATGATGTAATAGACCAATTACATTCTGCCGAAGTATTTACCACCATAGATTTGAAAAACGGTTTCTTTCATGTAGATGTTGAAGAAGACTCGCGGAAATACACCTCGTTTGTTACTCATGAAGGACAATACGAATTTTTGAAATGTCCATTCGGGTTGACCAATAGCCCTAGTGTTTTTCAAAAGTATATTTATAATGTATTTCGAAACCTATTAAAAGATCACATTGTTGTCATTTATATGGATGATTTAATAATACCTGCTAAAAACGAAGCTGAAGGTCTAGAAAAATTAAAACTTGTACTCGAAACCGCATCGGAATATGGATTAGAATTAAATCTAAAAAATGCAATTTTTTGAAGCGTGAAATTGATTTCTTGGGGTATAGAATCATAAATGGTAAATAGTATCCCTCTCCACTGAAGACTAAAGCAGTAATAATTTTTCCCGAACCAAAGTGTACCAAAGATGTTCAAAGTTATTTAGGATTGACAGGATACTTTCGAAAATTTATAAGAAATTATTCGGTTATAGCTAAACCGTTAAGTGACCTGCTAAGAAAAGATTCAAAATTTAAATTCGATATAGAAGAACAAAGAGCTTTTAATGAACTCAAACGTATTTTGTCGTCAGAACCAGTACTTTTAATTTACAATCCCAAAAGTGCGACCGAAATCCATTGTGATGCCAGTATTGATGGCTATGGAGCTGTTTTAATGCAACAATCTCCAGTAGATAATCAATTTCATCCAGTTTATTTCGCAAGTAAAAAAACCACCGAAGCTGAACGGAAGTACACTAGTTACGAATTAGAAGTTTTAGCTGTAATTGAAGCCCTGAAAAAGTTTAGAGTATATGTGCTAGGTATCCCATTTAAAATTGTAACCGATTGTAATGCATTTAAAATGACTATGGATAAAAAAGAAATGAGTACAAAAATAGCTAGATGGGCAATAATGTTATCCGATTTTGATTATGTTATTGAACATAGACAGGGTAGCAGTATGAGACATGTCGATGCATTAAGTAGGTATCCTATTTGCATGGTAATCCAAGATAGCTTAACTTTAAAAATTATCCAAGCTCAAGAAACCGATGACCATATTAAAACAATAAAAGAAATCCTAAAGGTGAAATCTTATGATGATTATCTAGTTAAAAATGATGTTCTTTATAAATGTGTTAATGGTAATGATTTATTAGTTGTACCGGAAGACATGCAAATGAATATAATCAAGGCCGCTCACGAAAAAGGTCATTACGCAGTTGCAAGAACAGAGAAAAGTTTAGAAAATGATTTTTACATCCTTAAAGTTAAACAAAAAATTGAGAAATGTATAGCAAATTGTGTTCCCTGTATTTTAGTTAATAGAAAATGTGGTAAACAAGAAGGCTTACTTCACCCAATAGAAAAAGAAGAAGCTCCATTACATACGTACCATGTTGATCACTTAGGTCCATTAGAAAGCACTAATAAAAATTACAAACATATCCTTTCGGTCATTGACGCATTCACAAAATTTGTTTGGTTGTATCCCACAAAATCTACCGATGCTGCCGAAGTAATTTCTAAATTAGAAATCCAAAAATCTATCTTTGGAAATCCAGTTCGAATTATATCAGATAAAGGTCCTGCATTTACCTCTAAAGCTTTTGAAGATTATTGTATCAATGAAAATATTAAACATATCCCGATTACCACTGGATTACCCAGGTCTAACGGCCAAGTTGAGCGTCTAAATTCTGTCATAATATCTGTTCTGTCTAAATTGTCTGTCGATAATCCTAAAAAATGGTATACACATGTAAGCAACGTCCAACAGGTGATAAATTCGACTTTTCAGAGAAGTATAAGCACAACTCCTTTTGAATTGATGTTTGGTACTAAAATGAAACTAAAAAATAACATTGAAATTACTAGTCTTCTGAATGCTGAAATACAATCTGATTTTACAAATAATCGCGAAGATATGAGAAAAAATGCTAAAAAACAGATTTTAAAAGTCCAAGAAGAGAACCATAAAACTTACAACCTCACACGAAAGAAAGCTAACAAATTTAAGATTAATGATGTGGTTGCTATAAAATGCACACAACAAGGTCCAGGTTTGAAGTTAAAACCAAAATATTTAGGTCCGTACAAAGTCATAAAAGTAAAAAATAATGACACCTACGATGTAAAGAAACTTGGATTCAACGAAGGACCCATGGTCACCAGTACATGTGCAGAGTACATGAAGCCGTGGACGGACGAAGCTTAAAAAAAAAAAGAATTTCACCGATTGTGACACTATACCAACTATGACAAACCTCTGGACTGACAACTAATAGAATTTTAACTTTATTCTCGAAAAGACGAAAATACGTAAGGTAAAAGAAGATGAAAAGACGTATGAAAGAAGACGAAAAGACGTAAGATAAAAGAAGACGGAAGACGTAAGAAAGAAAAGACGAAAAGACGTAAGGTAAAAGAAGATGAAAAGACGTATGAAAGAAGACGAAAAGACGTAAGATAAAAGAAGATGAAAGGACGTAAGAAAGAGAAGACGAAAAGACGCGAAAAAAAATATATGAATTTTTTCAAGAAATAATCTAAGCTTTGATAAGCAATTTGGATGATGACTTCTTTTTTTCAATTTAGACTTTGGATGCTGCTGTGTTTTTTTTTTCTTTATCTTTTCAGATGATCCAGCTGCTGTTTCCAGCCAACAAGAATACATTCGAGGACGAATGTCTCATCAGTATGGCCGAAATATGGGAAATCTCCTCCACTATTAGATCTGCATATTATTTTCTACGCATCGCAACTCTGATGAACAGGCTCTCAGTGAGGCAGACGATTTTGAAGAAACTATTAATTCCTAAGAAGCCAGACGATTTAAGCGGTAAAAAAAAGAACGTAAGATGAAGACGAGTTCCCGTATAAGATGTAATTGATTAATTAGAGTTATGATTGTTTGCTTTGTAAATAGTCTTATGTAAATATCTTTTTTGTAAATATTAACGTTTAATATAAGTCATTTAAAAGTTTAAAAACGGTGTCAGAATTTAATTTACCACCGAGTTTATTTACTTATGTGTTCAAAAGAACTTTTTAAAGAAGAATCTCCATATATATACAATCTTGAATCAGGATTGAGACCATACTAAAAATATTTCGAATAAAATGTGGACAAATACCACTCGAATTAATTCCATTATGTGCATTATTCTATTTATCTATGTAAACATAGATAAAGTAATAAACATTATTACTAACAACAATATTTAGTTGTCGAAATAGTTAACAAAAATGAGGGGATACTCGACGTTCTAATGTAGACAAGCAAACGAAAAAACAAAAGTAGTTTGACTGTTGCCAAATGATTTAACAAAGTTGTGAAAGAGAACGCGCCAATGCTGGCGTGTTGCCATAGTTTCCAAGATGAGCCATAAATACCGGCCCCCATTGACATGTTTTACTAAAATTCAATCATACAAAAATACAAATTATTAAATACTAATACTAAATAAATAAATTACATGCAATGTAACAATAGTGTAACACATTAAGATATATACCAACATAACAATAAATAAATGAGAACAATACAAAATAATGTGAAATCTACAACAAAGTTACTCATTTTCTTTGATAAGAAGAAGGCATACATTCGAAATTGATCGAGCAAAGATCCCTTATACAGTTTTTATTTCTAATACTCTAACCTTCCCATCTGAACCAGGTATTACCTTAAGGATTCTGCCCAAAGCCCATTTCCCTGGGGGTAAAATTTCATCCTTTAATATAACCATGCATCCTACTTTCAGATTTTTTTTTTCAAGGAACCATTTGTTCCTTTGTTGCAAATGATTTAAATAATCGTACAGTCATCTTTTCCAAATAATTTGCGTCATTTTGTTGATTTTCTGCCAATTACTTAACTTGTTTTCATTAATATGGGTTATGTCAGGTTCGAATAAAGAAGTAATTTGACGCCCAATCAAAAAAATTGGCTGTGTTAGTACTTCTATTTCATTAGGGTCCGAAGATAAAGGTGTCGCGAATTTAAAATTCCTTCAATTTTACGCTGTTAGAGTCTAGAATTCTTCTAAAGTAACTCGAGAATTACTTAAAGTTCTTTTAAAGTGATACTTAAAAGATTTCACCCCCATCTTCCCATAAACCACCAAAGTTGGATGATCGAGGGGGGTGGGGATGAATTTCCATTTTATCCCTTCAGACTCCAAATAATTAGTTAACGCTTTATCTGGTTTAATTAACATAGCATGTAATTTTTTTAATCTCACTATTTGTTCCTACGAAAGTTGATCCGTTGTCTGTCATTATAGAAGAAATTTTACCTCTACGCGCCTAAAATCTTTTAAGGTCGCAATGAATGACTCTGATTTTAAGTCAGTTACAATGTCTAATGTCTTGCTTTAGTTGCGAGAATAATATATATTATAATAAATTCCCTTTCTTTGTTTTTTAACACTTTCCAACAAAGTTGAAAAGTGTTTATGCATTTGGTTTGTCTAGCCGTCTGTTCGTCTGGCCGTCTGGCCGTCTTTCCACGCTTTAATTCTCGTACATATGCTCGGATTTCCATGAAACTTTTAGACGTTATTGACTTTTACCCTAGCATGAAATCTATTGAAAATGAAGTTTCTACCATGATTGGTTTATTTACAGTGACAGTCAAAAGTTTCCCGTTACGTTGGGGAAAAATTGTTTCAAATGAATTTTAAAGATATTACACTCGATAAAATTTATTCTAATTTATTTCCTCTACGAAATACACTGTATACACTGCATTCTGTAAAATATGCAGTTAAAAGAAAGTTATTGTTCATTTACAGGGCCACACGAAAGAATTCTAATACATAATAATAAAGGAGGAAATTGTTCGTGACACATTTTAATCATGGTAAACGGTTGTTTCATATGCAATCAAATTTATACAAGTCGCGGAGACTTAATATGGGATACTTCATGTATAATATGAAGTGCATTAGCATTTAGAGGGACACACAAAAGATTTCAAATAATATTTTCTATCGGAAGTATTGTACTTATGGATGATAACTGTTCTATGGGTAAAATGCATTTTTAATAACGACATGCGCTCTTAAGTTTCACTAAATGTGTGCACATTTTATGGTGTGTATAAATGCTAATAGTTGCGCAATTTAGATATACAGAGTTACACAAATGAGCTCGGAAAGGTTACTGAATATGAGTGTAATTTGCTTAAAAGTGGTTTTTTAATAAATTCTGCATTTTTACATTGAAATGCATTTAGTTTATTATGCAATATTTGTATAATATAGATAAAATGATATACAGAGTCACGCAAAGAACTGGATATGGGTGATAATTTCTAAAAATATGATTTAAGTAGTTTAAAAAGTATTTTTGTTTGAGTTAAATTTCAGCAAAATACTTTCGTGTAATAAAGGTACTAGGTAAACTACAGGGCTGAAGAAAAATATTAAAATTAGTTTCCATCTATTAGTATTTTGCTAAAAGAAAAATTTCAACCAGCTAGGCGCTTTTTGCTAAACTAAATTTCTCCATTATATAGTATATATATCAACCAACAAATCAAATACAGGGCTTTCAAAAGTATTGGAATGCATATATGGTTATGGATAGTAACACCTCATTTCCCTGGATAACGAAGTTTTGTTAAAGGTTTCAAGAAGTGTTTAACAGTGTTTCATAATCTATGCTTAACGCATGATTTTCTTACTTGTTAAGTTTGATAAGAAAAGGTTCGCAAAAATCTATAGCCTATTGTTGAAAGGGAGGGCTAGGGTTTACTCTTACTTGAGGCAAATTATTTGCCATGATTTGATCAAGAGCTTTTGGTTTGTTTCTATAACAAACTACGCATTTATGAACTACTTTTCGAGCTAAGGCGTCCACTTATTATCCAATAATTCTGTTTCACTTGATGCAATAAAGCTTGAGGCCCTAGATGAAAAAACTTCTTATGAATATTTTCCAATATCATTTCACTCAATTTGTGGTTAACTGGCAAAACAATAGGCGGTTTTTCTCATAAGCTAAACTAGAATTTATTTTCTTGACACCCGCCTACTCTTAAGATTTTTTTCAGTCAATAAATGGATTAAAAAAATTTAACTTACTAATCCTTTTTAGGACTCTCTGGTTTTGAAGATTCTTTATCCACTAAATCTGTACAATCTAATGCGCGTGAAATCTAATCACGTGCATTGCAACTAGATGGAACATGTTTCCAAGTAAAGTTCTGGGTATAACTTTATATTTTTTGCAATATGATTACTGACAAGGATTTTTAATCTCCATGGTGGGTCTGAATCCCGGTTAAGGCTATCTGCGAATCTGTGTACAAAAAAAAATCTTGAATAGCTAACTTCAAAGCTTTCAAAATTTTGATTACTAATTTGGCTACTAAAAGGCAGCTCCAGACGAGGAATAGTCACTGCATTTAATGGTGCTATTTGTGACTTACTACTAATTAAGTTACATGTTGTCTCAGAATTATGTGAAGATTGAACGTAGAGAGTTGCTCCAAACGCAATTGACGAAGCATCAGCAAAGCAGTGTATGGCAATATACTGTGCACAAGGGTTTAAAATATAGCAATTAATCTTCTAATCTTCTAAATATTTTAAAGAATTGGTCCATTGAATTCAAAACTGAGCTATAAAATCAAAAATGGGATCATTCCAGTTTAATTTCAATTTCCAAAGTTCTTGCATGAAGGTCTTGGCTCTTGTGATAACAGGTACAATGAGACCAAGTGGATTAAAAAGTCTGGCGATATCTGATAGACCTGACCTTTCGGTTAATGTTTCTTGTTGGTCGATCCTAACCTTGAAAGTAAATGCATCTAAATTTGGCTTCCATGAGACCTAAAACCTTTGTTTCATTTTCAGGAATAACCTTCCAACTTTTCATTTTTAATATTTTCCAATAATTCAAGATGATTGGCATTCCATTTATGTAACTGCATTCCACCAGAATTTAGTAATTTTACTAACTGAGACTGTAGTTCTTCTGTAACTTTCCAGACTGTCTTCTCGACTAAGAATATTATCCATATAGGTGTCATTCAAAAGAACTTTGCATGTTTTACCATATTCTCCTACTTCTTGCGCTAGTTGCTTCAAAGTTCTAATAGCTAAAAATGGGGCACAAAAAATCCTATGTGTCACAGTGTTCCATTCATAAGTTTCTACTGGAGCATTAATATTTTCTTTCCATAATATTCTTAAGAATTTTCTTTGATCAGAATTTACCAAAATTTACCGGTACATTTTTTAATATCGGCGAAGGAAAAATGTATGATATCTAAAACTAACCATGATCTCATATAAATCTTTTTTCACTTGTTTTTTAAAAATGACGTGGTGGAACCCGTCGAATTTCGACGAAAGAAAATGTTTAGGAAGAAACATCTTCATTGATTTATGATAAACCCACAAAATTAGATACAGTGAAAATGCATCTTAGATTGGTCAGTCTAACTCCCAAACAAATATTATTTTAAGATTAACAAAAATATATTTTTATAAAACTTATTTGTGCAAATTATTAAAATTAAACTTTAATCGCATATGTAATCAGTAAAGTATAACAAAGATCAGTTATTATGATGAAATTATCGACTGAAGCTCTTCTGTTTGATATAAAGCGAATAAAAAAAATATTCAAAATGAGCATGATCATAAAATTCCCATGTAAAATCTAAAACCGTCATAATTTTCATCGTCTCAAAATTCACATACATGCACTTCTCAAAGTAGTTTAATTTGATCATTTTAAAATCACTTGCTTTTTTTATACATATAAAAAGGCGTTATTTTCATCCAATAAAAACATTCCACTTTTACGGATCCAATCAAACATCTATATAAAAGTATGCATATGACGTCATTAGGACAGAATATTACACGAACGCAGTAAAAACAATATTCAAGACACTCGGCAAAACAAATCGGATATCTGATGATTCACAAATCTTCACTTCTTTATTTATAATGGCTCCATGTTTTATCAGAAATCCTTCATTTGTATTTTTTTTTTTTTCAAAATTTGGAAAATATCATTACATACACACGGACAAATAAAATTGCACTCGTTTAGCTTTCTGATGTGAACTGAAGAAATACAGTGAAGTCACTCGAATATTATTTAAAATATATTTTTGAAGAGAAAGCGTTGTATCCTTTGTAAATTAAGTTTGCAATAAACTAAAAAAACATTTAATTTATGAATAAAACCGCAATAAAACCAAAATTCATCGGATTTGATATCAGACGATTTCTTTTGACATGATATTTTTATTTCAGTTTTTATCAATTTTAAGAGAAAATTGCGTATTTCTATTGCCACAATTTCGAAATTCGTATTAAAATCTCTAAAAAAATTAATAACTCATAAATAAATTGAGATACAGCTTTCAATCAAATCGCATTTAAAAGTATTTTTTTCTTAATACAACGGTGTAAAAATTGAAAATGTGCGATATTTAGAAGTATAAAATTTGTAGTACCGAAAATTGCAAAACCGAATTGCATGCGAAAGTGTTGTCATTCACAAAATGACGCATGCGTTACGCACTGATACGTTTGGCCTTTATAATATATATATATATATATATATATATATATATATATATATATATCATTCAACGATTTACTATTAACTGTAGGACTCGAAGCATTAAAGACCACGCGAAGCTTTGTTGTGGCATTTTCTGGTCGGTATACGCCATCATGAGGAAGGTAGTAACAAAGCTTCATCAACCATCTCATTAACTTTAGTCATATGACCTAAATTTAAATATTCATTCATAAAGTCACAATAGCATTAGTCACAATAGCTCGCATTAACGGAGTTTTTGTTAATCGATTCCATAGCTGATTCAGTCTTTCTTTCTGCGATTACCCTCGAATCTTCTAGAACAATCAGATCTTCTTTTAAAGGCATAGTTACAATGAATCTGCCTGTGCTATTATAACGATATGTTTGAATAATATTTGAATAACATACATCCGACTTGTGTGTGCACGACATGAAAGTTTGCTTATAAGGCATCGTCAATAAACAAGGACGAGATACCACAAGGAAATTTACAACACATGAGAAATACAACCAGGAGCTCCGCACAAAGTGTGTTGCAATGGAGCCAGCAGGAATCGAACCCATAACCTCCAGGTTCGCAGAGCGGTGCCTTAACCACTTGGCCAACGAGGCCCCACGATATGTTTTTAAAAAATGAGACTCGCAGTATTGATCATCAGGACTAAGTGGTATCATTTCTTCATCAACACTCTCAATTTTACCAAAATTTTTGAAGATTTTCTTCTATTTTATCTTCTATTCTCTTTTCGAATATTCATGAGACGATATAACGAAGACAATATTTTGAAATATTAGTCGAGAAATTTTGTAATTCCCTGGTTTTAATATTTCATAGAAAAGTTCCGCTCTAATCAATAAATCTATTTTAGAGTATTTTCCAAAATTAGGATCGACTAAATCTATATTTTCAGGAATTTCTCTGTTTCTTTCATTTATATTACTTGCTTTTAGTCTATTTTCTATTTTAGGAATAATTAAGAATTCTATTGTTCTACTAAAATATTTGTCTTTATTTGAAATGGTAGTTTTAACTTTCAATTTATTTCTGAAACTTTCCCAGTAATTACCGAAATCAAAATTTTCGTTTTATTTTTCTTTAATGATAAAGACCGATTCTATTGCTCATTAAATTTATTTCGCTTCCATTATTTAAGATAGCACGTACTGAAAATCTAGAACCATTCGAATTTTCAGCATAAATAATACAAGTTGTTAATAGCACTCTGCTTTCATTTTTATTATATGAGCAAATCTCACTACATAGGAGGGAGGCTCTACTTCTGAATTCAGTGATATATCGAACGGCAAACGAAAAATACTGAAAGCAGCACAACAACGAAAGAAAGAAATACAGATAATGACAAATCTGAATCGAATGTAAAAATTGAAGCTGTGCAAAGAACTACTAAAGCAGTCAAACGACTGAAATTGGATTAAGCCAGTCACTATAAGTAAACTATGCCTACGGGAGAAACCCCAATAAAAAAACACGCTAAATGCTTTACCTCAAAAGTAATGTGGAAATAAGCATAAATGTATACTATGTATTCACTTTTTCCATTCAAAGGTGAAAATTTCAGATCTGTTTACATAATTCTTTTTAAAGTAGCAGCAGATTTTTCGAAATTTTCTAATTTTACTTTTAAATATGTTGCTTTTTTTATATTTTTGACAGGGAAGTGTGACAAACAAATGTTAATGACACTTTTTATAGGAAATTAAATTATCTACAAATTTGTGATTGAATTTTTTTTTTCTAAATGTCATTGTTCGTGAGATATTCACAGAAAACCGATTTTCAAGCTCATTAGCGCCCCCTGGCGGCGAAAGCTCACATCGGATCGATGGGGACTTTTAGTATGTTTAACTACATAACCTAACTAGCACCTATGCAAAAATCCAGCTTTGTTCTAATTTTTTCTCCTATTTTTGCTAAAATGACTGGGCTAGGGGCTGTTGTTCAGAAAACATGTAATCGAGCTGTTTTTTCAATTTTCTGCAAATGCAACAGATCTTTCATAAAATATTATCAAAGTGGGTGTTTTGAACCGAATTTTCACGCAAAAGATAAAATAACTACTCAAGAAAGGGTAAATAACGTCTTTGTCGCGTGATCAAAATCGCTTATTATTCAACAGTTAACTTATTTATCAGAATATTGAAAACGCAGTTCAGGTAAAATTAAATATATAGATTTTATGAATGTCTCGTTTTAACGGCCAGATTATGAAAAAGTGGGCCACAATTTTTGACACGACACTTTTTAGTTTGTCTGAAAAAAAATAGCATCGGAGGCTAAAAAAAATCTATATAAATATCTAGAATATGTACAAAAACAACATGATGCTGAAATATTTCATAATTATCCCGAAAATATTACAATAAAAAATTCCATAGCGCGTTGTTTATTTTTTTTTATCTCGTTTTTCACGCGGGTAAAAGCTTTGAATTTGTTTGAGAAAATGGCATCAATTAAGTAAAAAAAAAAAAAAAAAAAAAAAAGATTATAATTTTCTGGATCTCAGTTGCTGCAACGACCGCCCCCAGGAGAATCGTTTTGAAAGCAAGCAACTATTTTGTGTCGGAGCGTCTTTGACGCCTGAAACGACACGTAACAATTTCAAGCGACAAATATCGCCTCCGTTGTTTCATTTTTTAAGCATTTCATTGGCTGTTCGAGAAAAGGCTTTAACACCGTCCGGATTTCCAAGCATTTGAATGACTTATACTGGCGACTACCTTGGTTTCAGGCGTCAAAGACGCTCCGACACAAAATAATTGTTTGCTTTCCAAGCCACTCCCCTGGAGCCATAGAATAACATGGAGACACCTGGAATTTGAAGACTCTCATCCATGGTGTGATAAGCACTTTTACATGTAATAGCTCTTTTAAGCTTTCGAACATGAGAAGATGCTATCGCCATGAAAAGCATGATAGCATCATAGACAGGAAATAAATGATAATGACTTGCTTTGAACAATCGGTGAGGTAATATGGCTTTTTAAGTTTACTGCTTGATCTTAAGATAAGCATAAAAAGTGAAAATTAAGCTATTTCAACGCAATTGTAGCAATTTTTTTTATTTATTAATTTATTGATTCTTTAATGCATTTTCCTTGCTGACCATGACGTCAATATTTAGCCACGGAACTATGACTATTAATATAAGAACATAGACGCTTTCAGTGTAACTTTAGTCAAGGCATTTTGGATGGAATCTGTCACCAAAGGAATGGTTACCATGTTTTATTTCTTGTTAAAATAAATATAAATAGTAGAACATTTTACAACTACAGATAAAGTATTAAAACTTTTTTTGTGAGATATAGTTATAAGATATATCTATAACGGACAAACAAAAGAGAAAGACAGTATAGCAATCGTTTGTTTGGAATCAGTTACCAAGCAAAACTTCATGATTGGCCTCACGAAAAAAAAATATCTGATGGATAACTTCGTGATTACTTTTAAAACATTATGCAAAGATTACTTACATATTAACATTATATCTTATTCTAATTTATAAAAATAAAATATGATAAAGAGATTTTATTTTACTTGAATGAAAAACATCTAAAGCGTAAAAAGAATATTTTATGTGCTTTTAAAATACTAGTTCATACAATTTTATTTTTATTTTGATTGAACAAATTTAATTAAAACCCTTTTTTTACGATTTAATTTATATCCTCCGTGGATTATAAAGAAACGTGAAATTTAGCATTCCACGCTATTTGAATTTCTTATAATATTAGTAAGTGGCATAACAGCTCAAATTTTGCAACGTTCGTGGTATTTTCAGTTTTTCGTTTTCTATAAATCAGTTCAAAATTAATTAAGTATAACAGATAGTACAGCAGCAGTATACAGCTTTAATTCCTGGCAATATTAATGATGTTTTCAGTTTCTCTTTTTCGTTAAATCAGTTTATGATAAATTATTATGTCGATTTCGATCTTAAGAAGGATTCCCCTTCGCTATATTAACTTTGGATGTACCCTGAGTCGCATTCGATTTCCAAGTTTGTTTTACTTTGTTCGCTCTTTAGCGAAACTCCGACAGGTAACAAAGGCACGTTTAATAACCAGAACTCACCAATCTTCCCCTGGAATTTTAACAGTGGAATTCAATGATGCCCTGTGTGCTGATTTCCATTATGCTTGGCTTCGGGATAATTGTAGATGCAGATTATGTGTGGATCCAAAAAGTCAGCAGAAACTTCTTGATACGATCACTCTTAATTTAGATGTAAAACCAAGATTCCTCCATGTTACAAAGAACGGTTCGCTGAAAATAGTGTGGCTAGAAAAAGATACTTGCAATGATCATGTCAGTATGTATGATCCGTTTTGGTTACACAGGTATGGTTTGGGCTTTAAAAATGGTTTGTATGAGATGGTCCATGAAACATTGCCTCCTACGGAATGTTGGACACCTAGAAAGCTGGAAGAAAATCTCCCTGAAATAGAATATGATTCTGTTATGCAGACAAAAATTGCCGTTAAATTGTCGTTGCAAAGTATTCATAAATTTGGCATTCTCTTCATCAGAAATGTTCCATGTGTACCTGGAGAAGTAGCTAATGTAATGAACAGACTTACCAACACTGAGCGAACTAAAAGGGGATCGTCTATACACATAACAACCGAGAACACATTTCGTAATCCACCTTGCATTGTACAAACCGAAGACGTTGCAAACCTTCATACAGATATGGATTACTTAGAGAAATCGCCTGGAATTCAAGCTGCTCACTGCTTGAAATCAAATTATGACAGTTCCACTACAGGTGCAATGAAGAAGTTAGATCGGAAGTACTTTGCCGATGGTTTTTATATAGCTGAATTGTTAAGAAAGAACCACCCAGTATATTTTAATACACTTACTTCAGTTCCTGTAAAGTTCAGATTGTTTCTGCAAGGTATGGAGTACTTCAACTACCATTTCATACTGAAGCTCAACAAATCACGAAATGTAACCGAAGTGCATTTTAATAATAGTATGATGTCTCCGTTAGAAAGCTCTTCAAAATCTGTTTTAGACTTTTATGCTGCTTACAAAGTATTCGGAGAAATAGTACGAGACCCTAAAAATCTATACAGTTGTTCTTTGAAACCTGGGGATATAGTTATTTTTAATAACAGACGAGTTTTACATGGAGCTCATAGTTTACTTTCCAGCAGTGTGGAAAAACAGTTAGAAGGCTGTTTCGCTGATTTAGATGAAATACGAGCACGATACAGATCCTTTTTGATGCGAAAACGTGATGTTTCAGAAAAATAAAATTTACATGATTTTATAAAATTGCTTTCTTAATCCAAAATTAGGTCTATTCCGTAATCGGGTTCACAACCGCTTGGCATAATTCGGAAATGGATTTTGGCTCAAAATTAATTTAATTGTTGTAACCTCGTAGTAACTCAACGCGTCTAAAACTACATCATCGCCAGCATTGTTCATGTTTGATGTCAGTCTTGGCTGTGGACCCAATTACGAAAAATCAGCTTAAAAAAGAAAGGGTATTTTACTTGGTTATCCCGTCGACCAATTTCGCCAAATTATACAAATCGTCAAACTAATAACCAAAATATACGTATTGACATAATTTTTATTTTAAATAACGAAAAAACCAATAATTAGTAGAATATATATATAAATACAAATAAAAAGTCGAAATAAAATCACTTAATGATGTTTTAAACACCTTTATCGTACTTAATGTCATTGAATGTGACATTCACGGTCATCCATTATTGGCATTTAATCTTATGGTTTGGCGAAAATTTTTTGGTCTACGGGATATCCAAGTAGTACCAAAAAGGGTATGCTTTTTCTATAATATTTCAAATATTAATTGCGTAAAAGACTTAAATCGAGCAGAGTGAAAAAGTGTCGAATCCGGGTCATCGCAATAGTACCAACCTTTTACCAACTGAGCCACTTGGTCACACAGTGTGCGATACCCAGGTTGGCTCTTCTCACTATCATGTGTTGGCAAGGCTATAACTACAGCATAAAATGGAATATTTTTTCGTGAGCCACCGACTCTATTGGCAAACACGAAATTAAATCGAACCCAACATTGATGAAATTGAATAAATCTGTATAATTCTTGAAAATTTTCTGTAGAAAATTTCTCACGCCGTGCATTCAATATTTCAAATTTTAATCGGTTAAAAAACATACAGACAAGAAAGTGAAAAAGTGTCCAAGTCGGTACTCAAACCCGAGTCATCGGTAAATCTGGTTCGGACACTTTTTCACTTTGTTGGCTGTACGCCTTTATAGCAATTAAAATCTGAAATATTATTAAATGCAAGGCGTGAGAAAATTTCCAAGAATTACATAGGATACTTTAGTTTAACGAACGCCAGTACCATTTTTGAAATTGAAAGTTTTACAATCGAAATTCAGAGACAAATAGTATAAACTACTTAGTTCTCATAATTAAGATTAATAAATTCATTATGATTGTTAATATATTTTGTCAGTTTATAAATCATGTTTTCTTTCCTCTTTTGATTACATTTTTTTTTAAAAAAGCAGATTATATTTTTTAATTCAATTTTGAAAGCAACATTCGAAGATGTTTGTTTGTTATATCTTCGCTTGTCTTATATTTTGTCAAATCATGTTTTCTTTCCTCTTTTCATTACATTTTTTTTAAAGCAGATTCAATTTTTTGATTCAATTTTGAAAGCAACTTTCGAAGATGTTTGTTTGTTATATCTTCGCTTATCATCAAATTTATAAGTTAAAAATTTTAAAATATATTCTTGTGCCTCAATTCTAGTAATTTCATGCAACATTCTATAATTTCTAGCATATGGATTTATTTGTCTGAAAAGTTTACATAAATATATTGTTTTCTTTTACATATATAGATAAGCATTGAAAATTTCAGGTTTTTGCGCCGAAGACATCGCCAAATTAGGAAAATGTGAATTATCTCACGAACTACTGGATTTAAACGAGTTTGCTCAGTGCCATTCGCTTCAGAATGAAAAAATGCACTAAAATATGTTATCAGTTGAAAAATATCTACAAAAGCCGATTTTAAAGGAATTTTTTAAAAGTTCGTTTTTTTTACCCTCCTTAGGGGGGGGGGAATTTTCGAAAATCCCTTCTTAGCGGCACTCGATGTTATAAGAAGTATTTTTACCCCAATTTTCAAGATTTTTGGTTCGGTAGATTTTTTTGTGCTGTGATTAATACGAAATCCAGACTTTCTTTTATATATATATCACTTTTAATTAGCGAAAAATCACTAAATATTAGTTTTTGCCTAATTACTAAAAAAGTACTGAATCAATTTCGATGAAATGTGAATCTAAACCATAAGTTCGATGAATAGAGTGCGGACGGAATGTCCAAGCGGTCTAAGGCGCCAGATTTAAGCTCAGCTTCTTGAAGAAAGAAATCACGTGTTCGAACCCCACTCCTGTTCGAACCCCACTTCTCGGGAAACGTGTATGCTTTACAATAATATTTCCTGTATTATAATTTTGACTAGCATGCTAAGCCCGCTGCGCTGGTCTATTTTTCAAAACAAAACATGAATCAAACAAAATATTGAATGTGATTGTGCTTTTTAAAGCAACTTCACCTCGAATGGTCTTTTACATTTCTGAAAATCATACAAAACGCCATTGTATTTAAAGATAGAGAACCAACGATTATAAATGCACCAAAAATGCATTAAAAGTTAGCAAACAGCTGTTTCGAATCTACTGTCGAGATTTTCATCAGTGCAAAACTCAGCGAGCTAGAAAAAAACAAAACTGAGCCAAAAATAAAAACAACAACAATGGAATCAAGGCCCGTTGACGCCAAAATATATTAAAATAATAATAAAATATTATTTTGTTGTATCAGCTTATGCATTCGATAAAATTTAGGCTTTTAAGAAAAAAATACTTCAGTTGACCATTTATTGTAGAGTTTGATAGATAAATGAGGCAATTATGAAAAGAGCAATTTAAATATTGCCTATTCACCATACTTCTAAAATAGCGAGCATTATGATAGCAGAGATTGACCATTGAATTTAAACAATTTTCAAGTAATTCATTTTCATTTGATAGTTTTTGAACTCTAAACCTCTCAACTTGAGGATATGGGTATCTGTGGAAACCTTAATACATCGTCTATCAATATAAAAATATATTCTTAGGAAAGGCTTATTACGAGAATTTGTAGAAGCTGCACAATCTATTTAATTTAAAATAAAATTTTACTCAGAAAAAAAATAGAAACAATATTTAATATCACTTCCATGAATACGTAGAAGTAAT
The DNA here is from genome assembly GCA_964019185.1 of Maratus speculifer. Lineage (NCBI taxonomy): Eukaryota > Metazoa > Arthropoda > Arachnida > Araneae > Salticidae > Maratus > Maratus speculifer. The sequence goes on along the minus strand of OZ025298.1, from coordinate 64,640,971 downwards.
CTTGGCTTCCTAGGCTATTTCCCCTAAAGTCTGAATGGAATCGGCTTGGCATTCTGCCATATGAGGATCTTGCTAAGATGGTTTATCAGTATTATTGTCTGAGCGTAGCGAAGTCTTATACTCAGAGTACGTAACGATATTAAAAGTAAAAAAAATTCTTTCGTCAAGCAGATCTCAAAAAGTACTTGTCGGATTTCGATTCTGTTTGTACCAGAAGGTACCTATGAAGGTAATCTGGTGAATGCACCTACTTTTAAAAAATAATTCCAAATAGTTTAAAAGTTATATTAAAAAAACTGATAAAAAAGCACAATTTATTTGCATACGTCACAGAAATTTGGAGTGCGTGATTTTCAACGGCTGGATATTTTCGTAGATAACCGAATCAGTACATGGAGTAAATAGTAATCATTTACGCATTCAGAAATATTGAATGCAATAAAATATTTTAAAATTTAACGAGGACTTCCCTCAGAGGGATTAGTCTGAGCGATATTGCTGAGAATACAGATTTTTCGCAATCTTTTAAAGAAAATTACCGTTTTTTGTTTTACTGTTTTTCGCGAATGTTTCGACAAAATTTTCTGTTTTATCACGATTTTTGGACAAAACTTGTCATTTCTTCGAGGAAAGCCGACTTTTTTTGGGGATTTTTTCGCGAATTTTTTAACTAAATTTGCCGGAAATTATTCGTTATTTCGCGATTTTTTAACGAAATTTGCCTTTTTTGCGATTCTTTGACGAAAATTACGTGTCCCGCGGGGCGCGTAAGCTCCATTTTTTAACGTCCGGTCGCCGATTTTTTGTGTACTTTACGCGTCCGCGACATCCCTGTTACATATTTCTGAAATCCGCGGAAAAAAGCGGAATTTTTGGGGTGAAAAATCTGAAACTTATCAAAATAACAAAAAAGCGGAAACCCGCGGAATTTCTTAAAATAACAAAAAAGCGGAAATCCGCCAAAAAGCGGAAAATTCCCATCCCTGTATTACTTCAAAAAAAAGTTTTTGCACTTTAATTTGTTAAATTAATGACGCTCTCTTAATCCGATCTTCATTTTTGAGAACACTTTTTTCATGTAGTTGTCTGAGCGTAGCAAAGTCTTATACTCAGAGTACGTAACGATATTAAAAGTAAAAAAAATTCTTTCGTCAAGCAGATCTCAAAAAGAACTTGTCGGATTTCGATTCTGTTTGTACCAGAAGGTACCTATGAAGGTAATCTGGTGAATGCACTTACTTTTAAAAATTAATTCCAAATAGTTTAAAAGTTATAATAAAAAAACTGATTAAGAAGCACAATTTATTTGCATACGTCACAGAAATTTGGTGTGCGTGATTTTCACGGGCTGGATATTTTCGTAGATAAACGAATTAGTACATGGAGTAAATAGTAATCATTTACGCACTCAGAAATATTGAATGCAATAAAACATTTTAAAATTTAATCATGCAGGAAAATAAAACTGTTATTTTTTTATATTTTAAAAAATGTCATAAAAACTTTGATTTTGAGATTTTGTGATAATCTCTTATTAGCATTTTTTGATCGCTAAAATAATGTTTTATATATTTCGCGTGTGAAAATTAGAAACAATTACGTTTTTAAATAAAAAGTTTCTTTTATGACATCATTTTCCCTTTATATTTATTTTTATTGCATGTTTTCTTTTAATTTACTAGGGGGCCCCGCCCCCCTGCTCGCTATGCTCGCCAACCCCCCCGCGTAATCGCTTCGCGATTCCAAATTATTGGCTACCCCTGCTTGCTGCGCTTGCCAATACCCCATGGTATGAATAAGCAGTTGCAGACCTTTCAAATGGTGTGTCACACGACTGGTGTTGTAAAGAAATTAAAAATGTGCCCCCCTGGGGGGGCAGAGTGGGAGGCGACACAAAAGACATCCATAATATGAATAAGCAGCTGCAGACCTCTCAAATGATGTCACACGACTGGTGTTGTAAAGAAATGAAAAATGTGCCCCCTGGGGGTAGAGTGGGGATGACACACAAGACATCCATAAAATGAATAAACAGTTGCAGACCTCTCAATTGATGTGTCACACAACTGATGTTGTAAAGAAATTAAAAATATGCCCCCCTGGGGGGCAGAGTGGGGGATGACACACAACACATCCATAATATGAATAAGCAGTTGCAGACCTTTCAAATGATGTGTCACACAACTGGTGTTGTAAAGAAATTAAAAATGTGACCCCCCTGGGGAGAGCAGAGTGTGGGGGTGACACACAAGACATCCATAATATGAATAAGCAGTTGCAGACCTTTCAAATCTTATGTAACACGACTGGTGTGGTAAAGAAATTAAAAATGTGTCCCCCCTGGGGAACAGAATGGGGGATAACACACAAGACATCCATTATATGAATAAGCAGTTGCAAACCTCTCAAATGATGTATCAAACGACTGGTGTTGTAAAGAAATTAAAAATTTGGCGAAATATTACAGTTATCGCCAAGTTGGCGTCACTTTTGTCAACTAATTTTGGTCGCCAAATTTGGCGATATATCGCCAAGTTGGCAACAAACTTGGCGATTGTTGGCGATGGTAACCTTTCCTCTCTTTATGGTACCCATACGGCGATGCATAGACGGAGCCCCTTCCTGATTGGTCTATTCGACTCATGGAAGGAGTGGACAACCCGGATTCGTTAGTTCCGGAAATCTTCCACATCAGCATCATTCCAGGAGTCATTCCTTTTAAGGCTAGTTTTTTTTTACTATAGAAGGATATTTTGTTTGTGTGTGGAAGTCAATTCTGGTCACTAATTTTTTGGCACGGATACCACAAGCGCATCAGATTTGGCGCAATTTTTTTCAAAGCCCATTTGGCAAAAACTCCGTTTTCAAATAAAGCTTACATACACATTTTTAACCATTTGAAAAATGGTTGTTGTTTTCGGGAGAATGGACCCGATGATGTTACCACTTTTGAATGATGTTACCACTTTTGAATGATGTGGTCACTTTTGAATTTAAATTATTTTCTTTACTTTTAGAAGAGTTTTTATTTGAATTTAAATTAAATTCTTTACTTTTAGAAGAATTTTTATTTGAATAGTAAATTAAAATGGTTAAAATCATTGTAATAAAGGAGAAAACTAACAAATTTAAAAATGGGTAGACGGAAATTAACAGATACGGAAAAAGCCGAAGCCAAAGAAATGAATGAACGTGAATATCGCATTCAATGATATTAAACACAATACGCGTACTTAAACAATCATAAAGTGATTTTTATTTCTTCTTTTGCTATTTAAAATAAAAATTTAGTCAACATGTATAAGTTGCTTATTAGTTTGGCGATTCGTATCATTTGGCGAAATTGGTCGACGGGATAACTGAGTAATACTGTATTTGGTTTGGCGCAAAAACGTCTTTCAATGCAGAAAATGATAAAATCAAAAGATTATTGAGCCGCTGAAAACCAATTACGTGTTGAAAGGCGATCACGAAAAAGGAAGCAATTTAATGCCGAACCGATTAATTGTAAAACATCATGTCGCCAGGGCGACCAATCCACTAGCCATGGCGTTTTACTATCGGTCGGTTCTAACCAGGAAAATTTGAGTGCCAATAGTGATTCTAACAAGCCGGAAAATGTTATAGCTATTACTCTTGATTTTCCACCACCTAAAAAGAAAACTAAAAAGCAATCGGCTTGGGAAAAACTGGGAAAAAACTTTTTTGATTCGATGTCTGATGGACCCATTCACAGATGCATGTGCTGCGATCGATTTTGGTTTAAAACCTCCATCACCAAAATTCTGCTCTGTAAAATCAAACAATATATGCCAAAGTCTTACAAGTATAACAGTATATGCCAAAGCTGTATTTTAATAATGATTACTTTTGCACCAACAATGTTAAATAGTTTGAAATGTTTCTTTCGTCGCCAACTTTTATGCTTGGCGACAATAGAGTGATATAACTTAAACGAACCGTACCTTCAAATTGCAGCATGTATAAAGTCATTTATAGCAGTGGCACGGATAATACACAATAAAACAACTGGTATTTAGCTTAAAATGATAGATGAATGTATCGAGTGAAACATTTTTCAAATGGTTGGGGTAATTTCTTAAATTACAATTTTTTTTAAATTATTTTCTATTTTCAAAAAGAACTTACGGTAAATAAAATAATAATAATAATTAATAACTATAAAAAGAAATATTTTATATAATTAAAAAAAGGAAATGAAAGTAAATAAACATTTTATTTTTAAATTATTTTCTATTTTCAAAAAGAACTTACGGTAAATAAAATAATAATAATAATTAATAACTATAAAAAGAAATATTTTATATAATTAAAAAAAGGAAATGAAAGTAAATAAACATTTTATGAGTAAATAAACAAATAATAAATAAATAAAGCCGGGTTACCATCTCAGGTAAAATAATGCCAATATGACGCCAATTATGTACCCTGGTACATATGTGACGTCTTTTTCCATTTTTCATCCATTTCCTGTTGGCATACAACTTTGAAATTTGGGAAATGTATGCATACCTGGGAGCAATACTGGAATTAGACATTGAATTTTTTTTAATTCGATCCAAAAAGGGGCAACGGGGGCTATTTTTTAAAGATTTATACAATTTATACTGCATAAAGGAGCCACTTACCTATTTTTATATACAAGAAGTAAGTGATATGTAAAAACAATTATAGTATACATAAATAAAATACTTGAGGTAATATACTAGAGATATAAGACCGGGTTTGGCGAGATTTTTTATGCCAATTAGGCGAAAACATCGTTTTGATTACCAGATACATATAGCATGCTATAATAACACGTTATTTATTTATTTCAAAAGGAGAAAAAAAAAGGAATAAACGAAACATTTTCTGTTATTAAAAAAAAACAATCAATAAATGATAATATTTTTAGAACAAACAATTTATTATAACATTTATATGATAACCAGCATGTTAGGCAACTGACCGCCATTTTGGCACCAATTAGGTACCTCGGTGTGTATAGGGCATATATGTGCCATATTTATTTGTAAAACTGAGCATGAACATTTACCAAGTGTGTTTTCATAGTCGCTTATATCTTTTCGCAACATAGCGCACCTTTCGAAGCCAAAACTGCACAAAAGAAAAAAAATCAATATTTGCAGTATTTTTTTTTTTTTTATTGTAATGCACATTTTGTAAACAGTAGGCTCGATAATCAGACCTCGTTTTTTTTTTTTTTTTTTTTTTTTTGCTTTAAAAGATGATATTTCATACGATGTCTTTTTTGAATTCGTCGTTTTTCTATATTTGATAGTATGCGTCTACTCGTTTTGTAACTTTTTTTTGTAACTTTCTTCTTTATTAACAGCGACATTTGGATTTCCTATTTAAATAAAAATTCTTCGAAATACAAAGAATTTTGTTAAAATAAATAAATAAATGAAATGCGGACATCTATTGCTCAAAGCACAAAATTTTTCCTATTGAGTTAATAAAAATCAGTAAAAACTTAATTTTTATGATAATAAAAAGGTGACTTATGTAATAACAGAGTCACATATTATGTACGTTATGGATTAAGTATGAATATTTCTCCACCATTTATAAATAATAATAATAATAAAATAAAATGCAGACAGACCAAAGTGTATATTTGACTGAAAACAACAACCATTTTCTAAATGCTTTAAAAAATGGCCTGTGATGACACCCATGTGGAAAATATATAATCAAAATAAAAGTTTAAGTTTATCCGATCTGTATTGTAATCATAGATTAGTGTACTGACTCTGTGTCATATGCAAATTTCCTCCTTGCACCCCAATCGAGTTTTTTTATAAAGGGGGGGGGAGGATTCGCAGAACGGTTTTTTGTGCGTGCATAACATGTCCGTTTCTTGCGATACACGTACGGTTTCAACGCTCTTTATGGTTTTCGCATGCGCTGAGCATTTTGCGATGAAAAAAATGGGTGTTGCCATTGGAAATTTTCGAGTTTCTGTAACTATAACCGTAACCGTGAGCGCCATTTTGTTGTCGTTCACAGAATCTCGAGCTCATACCTCTGAATAGCTATATCTGAAATTTCATTTCTATCGGTTGAGCGGACTGGCCGCTAGAGCTCCGTATATCGGCAAAGTTTTCTTTATGACCACCCTGTATTATGAAATTAGTTAAAAACCATTTTTTTTTAAACTAAATGAATAAAAGATTTATATTTTTAATGAAATAAATGGGATTTGAAAAATTATTGGAAATTCATCACCATAGATGTATTAGTATTGTATGCAAAATGGAACAATTAGCAATACTTTTTGTACCCGAAAAATGGTCGTCGCTTTTTTTAAAGTTGAAAAGTAGATAACGAAATATTCTTATACAGAGATGCCAAGCCCTCGCTTATTGCACAGCAGAATTTTCTTATAGAAAAAGTTATTTTTTAAATCCGCAGAATATTCCAATTTAATGAAACATTTCTGCATTAAAATACCGGTATCCAAAATGCCGGAGACTTGGCAGCTCTGCCTATAACATTTTAATTAATCACGGTACTTTTTTTAATCGGATTCAAATTTAGTGAAGACAACGTTTTTTGGCCAAAAGCAGCTTTTTTCCACATGTGTAACTACGATACAATTCCTTGATGCTGAAATAAAATGTTTTGACTTATGCTATTATTACTTCCTCTTATTCATTTACTTGAATTTTAAATAAGATGACTCAAAATCGTGTTTTTTAAATGCACGGAAAAAATGCATTTCGAGAGAGGGTGAAAAGAACAATATTTGGCGATTTATTACCTGCGTTTGGATAAGTGTCTTACTGCCTTGTATTTAATACTCTTCACAATACTTCGCTGTTATATGGACTTAGGCGCTTTTATAAAAAGTTTGACGTAATTCGGGCTTAAGAAAGTGAGTTTTTTACTGAATAATACAAATAAATGAAAAATGAATACTAAGAAATACTAATAAAAGAAAAATGAAGCATTATATTGATCTATGTATATTTAAAAATGCATCTGCTAGCACTAATTATATAATTTATATGTATATAATAGGAGATAAATAGCTTTTCATTCTGTATTTCTATGCTATAAAGCATTAACGTTTGTGTGTTTTTCGTTATCATTGGAAGTACCTAGCCGATTTAAAAAATAATGTGGGCAAAAAATGTTGGTAACTATCTTTGCTGCAAAATATACTATATTTTGCGTAGGAACAATAATCACCATCAATGCACGAGCAAAAAAAGTTCTAAAATTGAGAATTCTTTGATGTTGATATGACTAAAAATTTTAAATCTTTTTTTTTTGTGGCAACGTTTAAGATATAATATTCTCGTTATGAACGATTTCTAAAACATTCGACAATTTAATTTCACAAATTAAACTTTTTTTTTTTTTTTTTTTTTTTTTTTTAGAAAAAGTTTTAAATCCAATTTATTGAGAATGTTGCAATTTCTAGGATACTGTTGGGGTCAGAAACTATAACTTTGGCATCACAGTAACTTATAAGATGTAAGTGCTCGTTTAGGACAATTTTTTAAAAAAGGATTCCTTAACTCTTATCGACAATCTCATTGCATCCGTGGAAAACAGATATTCAACATTATAAACTATTCGGACGGATTTCACACCATATAAAATACACTCCATTCTCTTCAAACATAATAGTTTATGTTATTTATAGTTTCTCAAATCGGTGCGAAGCTTCTGTTTACGCTCATGACATCATTTCAAAAAGTTGTATTTCCAATATAGGAAAATTTGGTGTTTTATTTTTCTGTATTACTTTTATCATTTTGCATATTTCCAATTTTATATCCATGCATGGTTTGCTTTTCTTTTATAAAAATAGTATATGCAACTTTATATATAAGATTTTGTAATTCTATGATTCAATATGCTTATTTTCATCATATTTTATCACAATGAATGACCAACTAAAGGTAACATCTCATTTTCTTTACTTATCGCAAGTTATTATATGTATATTCTCAGTATATCGCTCAGACTAATCCCTCTGAGGGAAGTCCTAGTATTATATTTCGCAACGTACATCTGCTTTTGACAAATCTATTACAGTGTTCCGTTTTTGGAATGCAGCAGAATAAATAAAGTTAAATAAAGTTTTCCTTAGAAAAATAAGATGAATGTTTTTTGAATGTGTGAAATTTATTTTAACTTTAAATATAATATTTGACTTTAATATTAAAAATCAAAAAAATTCTTTCGTCAAGCAAATCTCAAAAAGTATTTGTCGGATTTCGATTCTGTTTGTACCAGAAGGTACCTATAAAGGTAAACTGGTGAATGCACCTACTTTTAAAAATTAATTCCAAATAGTTTAAAAGTTATATTAAAAAACTGATAAAAAAGCACAATTTATTTGCATACGTCACAGGAATTTGGTGAGCGTGATTTCCACCGGCTGGATATTTTCGTAGATAATCGAATCAGTACATGGAGTAAATAGTAATCATTTACGCACTCAGAAATATTAAATGCAATAAAACATTTTAAAATTTAATCATGCAGGAAAATAAAACTGTTATTTTTTTATATTAAAAAAATGTTGTAAAAACTTTAATTTTGAGATTTTGTGATAATCTCTTACAAGGAAGGTCTCCATACGGGCATACTCAGAAAAATCTAAAAAAATTACAGAATGTTCTTCTCATATAGTTATATATGTTTATAAAAAAAATTTCGGCGGAACCTCCTTATAACGTCCGTAAAAAAATAAAAAAAAAATCGTTTATTTGGCGATTTATCTCCGGTTGGCGAAAAAACGAAATTTTGAAAAATACGCTTTTACGCTTCGAATACTTTTTAACTAAAAAACTTTCTATGTTCAGTTTATTTAAATAAGTTTAGTTTAACTAATTTTAGTTTTGCATTTTTACTTTACTTTAAGTGTAATTTTGTCATATACGTTTATATGTACTTATAACAAAAATGAAATTAATATATTTTATCATTTAAAACACAATTTAAATTGATTTAAATTGTTCCAAATTGAAAAATACAATGTAAAAAATCTGCTGCATTTTGTTGCAACGCACTCCCTTGCTTGTATAGAAAAAGGTTACTTGGCCGTGAAATGGAGCTTTCTCATTGGTTGGAATAGAGATATTATATACAAGCGGTGGAGTGGGTTGCAGCAAAATGCAGCATATTTTTAACAGTGTTGCACAAGCTACAACACCGCTAAAAATCTGTACCATTTTCTGCAGCGTCACACCACCGCTTTTAAAAAAACGGTCTATTCACCGTGCTATGGAACATTCTCATTGGTCGGAAGAGAGATATTCTATTAAAGTAGTGGAGTGACGTTGCAGTAAATGCTGCAGATTTTTAACAGTGAAGTCAATTAAAATCAATTTTCAGATTCGTTAAAATCGTCTGCTTTTGGCGAGGAAATGCACTGCTCGCCAAATCCCGCGTCGCTTTCAGCTTTTCACGCCAATTATTCCAAACTATTTTATTTTTTTACATATCTAATAATGTAATTCCGCCGCTAATTTTCACTGATCCTTTATTACCTACATGAGTAGTTTATTTCGTATTTTTTTCACAAAATTCTGAGTATGCCCCCAATGTAGACCTTCCTTGTTAGCATTTTTTGATCGCTAAAAGAATATTTTATATATTTCGCGTGTGAAAATTAGAAAAAATTACGTTTTTAAGTAAAAAGTTTCTTTTATGACATCATTTTCCCTTTATATTTATTTTTATTGCATGTTTTCTTCTAACTTATATTTTGTTTGTGTGTGGAAGTCAATTCTGGTCACTAATTTTTCGGCACGGATACCACAAGCGCATCAGATTTGGCGCAATTTTTTTCAAAACCCATTTGGCGAAAACTCCGTTTTCAAATAACGCTTACATACACTTTTTTAATTTTTTTTTCTATTTTCAAAAAGAATATAGTAAATAAAATAATAATAATAATTAATAACAATAAAAAGAAATATTTTATATAATTAAAAAAAGGAAATGAAAGTAAATAAATATTTTATGAGTAAATAAACAAATAACAAATAAATAAAGCCGGGTTACCATCTCAGGTAAAATAATGCCATTTTGGCGCCAATTATGTACCCTGGTGCATATGTGACATCTTTTCCCATTTTTCATCTATTTCCTGTTGGCATACAACTTTGAAATTTGGAATATGTATGCATACCTGGGAGCAATACTGGAATTAGACATTGATTTTTTTTTTAATTCGATCCAAAAAGAGGCAACGGGGGCTATTTTTTAAAGATTTATACAATTTATACTGCATAAAGGAGCCACTTATCTATTTCTATATACAAGAAGTAAGTGGTATGTAAAAACAATTATAGTATACATAAATAAAATACTTGAGATAATATACTAGAGATATAAGCACCGGGATTGGCGAGATTTTTTATGCCAACTAGGGGAAAACATCGTTTTGATTACCAGATATGTCGGGCCATTATATGCCGACAGTTGGCGATACTGGTCCAGCAAAAATAACTGGAATCATAAGCTGGGTTGCATCGCAAATAGTAACTTTTAAAATGATATTCATCTTTTCAAATTAAAATGTTTTATAATAATTCTTTGCTAACATAATAATTTAAAATAATGTTTCTTTACTTTAAAATGCATTTCTAATATTTAAAATAGTTTTTGAAAAATAATTTGTATTTTTATATTTCACTTATTTAACTGTGTATTATTTTATTGTGCATCTTTTGACTGTAACTGTACCTTCTACCAGTTAACATTTTTTACCTAATAAAGTTTGCGTGCTTGTTTTCTCTCGCTCGAGCACATGTTCTAAAAACTTAATTTTATCGTTATTTTTATTTAAAAAGTATGTAATGTGAATTAGTCTTGGTAAAAAGATTACCGCTGTGACGATCGAATAAGATTGGTTTTAAAGATGAGTTATAAAAGTTATTTACTCTTGTTAGCTACATGTACTAAAATCGGTAGCTACAATTGGTGACCCTCGTTGACATAACTTATTCAAAATGCCTCTTACCGACCAAAACTCCGGATCAGCAGAAGCTAGCAAAGTTAGCATCAAAATTCCCCCATTTTGGACAGAAAAACCTGAAATGTGGTTTGTTACAATTGAAGCGCAATTCAAGATAGCCGGAATTACGTGCGACGAAACTAAGTTCAATTATTTGATCGCACAGTTGGACCCGAAGTTTAAGGAGAATATATGGGACATAATTCAAAATGACACTCCAAATAAGTATGCAGCCGCGAAAGACAGACTTTTAAGCACTTTTAAAGAAAGCGAAAATTTGCGCATCAAACGACTTCTCACTGGACTGGAATTAGGAGATTTGAAGCCCAGCCAACTCTTACGTAAGATGCAAGCATTAGGCAATACGAAGGACGTTTCAGACAAAGTGCTCAGAACTCTCTGGTTAGAAAAGCTCCCGGATTCAGTGAAAAACATAATTGTTGTCAGTGATGAAGATTTAGAAAAATTGGCCAAAATGGCTGATAAAATCACTGAACTGAACCCTAATATGGAACTTGCCAAAGTTGATAAAGAGACTCCCAGCTATGCAGCCCTCTTGGATAAGATCTCCAGCTTGGAGCAGCAGATTGCAAGTTTGCATGTTCAACGATCTCGTAGTCGTACTCCTCATCGCCGTGCTGGCAGATACAGAAGTCAATCCCGCAAGCGTTATGATCCTAATGGTAAGCTTTGCTATTACCACTTCAGATTTGGAAAAAAAATGTCTTCCTGAGAAATGTAAACAACCCTGTAGTTGGCAACAAGCGGAAAACTCCTCCCAGCAGTAGAGTCAGCGGCAAGTCCTGCTTCAAAGAACATAGATTGCCGCAACTACAGACTATTTGTTCATGACAAAAAAACTGGTGTGCGCTTCTTAGTCGATAGTGGTGCTAATGTGTCCTTGGTTCCAGCAAACGTAAAAGCAGAACAACCATGCTCATATGTGTTATATGCTGTCAATGGTACTGAAATACCAACTTATGGTATAAAAACACTGACACTAGATCTTGGTTTACGACGTGCATTTCAATGGCCATTCATAGTAGCCAAGGTGAGTAAAGGAATCATTGGTGCTGATTTTCTGCATCATTTTCATTTGCTTATAGACATACATAAACGTGAATTAATTGATGGCATCACACAATTGTCTGTAAAAAGTGAAATTTCAACAATTTCTGATGAGTGTTTTATAACTACGTTTGATCGTACATCCCAATTTAGTTATTTATTAAATTTATATCCTGATATTACGAAACCTAATATTTTAAATAAATCAGTTAAACATGAAGTTAAGCATTACATTGAAACAACAGGTCCACCAGTGCATTCCAAGGCACGACAACTAAATCCTGAAAAGCTTGCATTGGCCAAACAGGAGTTTCAATTCATGCTTGACAATAACATAATCCGACCTTCAAAATCCCAATGGGCCAGTCCCCTTCATTTGGTTAATAAAAAAGATGGCACCCTAAGACCTTGTGGGGATTACAGAAGATTAAACGACAAAACCATTCCAGACAGATACCCCATACCCCGAATTGAAGATTTTTATAACATATTAAAAGATATAGTTATTTTCTCTAAGCTTGATTTAATCAAAGCATATTATCAAATTCCAATAGCTGAAGAAGACAAGCCCAAAACTGCAATAATTACCCCATTCGGATTATTTGAGTTCAATGTCATGAGTTTTGGCCTCCGGAATGCTCCTGCCACGTTCCAGCGATTTATTAATCAAGTATTTCAGGGGTTAGATTTTTTGTTTCCCTATTTGGATGATGTGCTAGTTGCTTCGAGCTCAGAAGCCGAGCATAAGGAGCACCTAAAAATAGTATTTGAGAGATTAAATAAGTATGGCCTGCGCATTAATGTTGCAAAATCAATAATGGGAGTTAACCAAATTGAATTTTTGGGATACCTCATTAATGAGAAAGGTTCCTCACCCCTTCCAGCTAAAGTCCAAGTTATCCTAGATTATAAATTGCCAGAAACCCTGCACGATCTACGTACCTTTCTTGGTATGATTAATTTCTATCGCAGATACCTGAAAGATGCAGCACAAACCCAAGCACTGCTTCATGAGATGTTAAAAGGTGCAAAGAAAAAGGATCGCAGAAAAGTCCCTTGGACAGATGAAAGTATCCAGCAATTTGAAAAGTGCAAAGCTGATCTAGCTAATGCTGCACTTCTGTGTTTTCCAAAACCTGGACTCCCATTATCTCTATGCACAGATGCTTCAGACTGGGCAATTGGTTCAGTTTTAGAACAATTTGAAGACAACATGTGGAAGCCAATTGGTTTCTATTCGAAAAAACTTTACGAAACTCAGAAAGAGTACAGTACGTATGACCGTGAGTTATTGGGAATCTATCTTTCCATCAAACATTTTAAATACCTTTTGGAAGGTCGCGAATTCACAATTTGGACAGATCATAAGCCTTTAATATTTGCTTTCAAACAGAAAAATGAAAAGGCTTCTCCAAGACAGTTACGCCAGCTCCAGTACATCTCTCAATTCTCTACCAACATCCAACATATTAGTGGCAAAGATAACGTGGTTGCTGACACCTTGTCCAGAATAGAAACAGTCTGTGTTATCGACTATGATGAAATAGCTCAAGAGCAAAGTAATGATGCAGAATTCAAAGAATTATGTTCTAGTGACACATTTTTGGACTTCAAACCTTACACTCTGGCATCTGGAAAAACATTATGGTGTGATACCTCCCACAACAAGATTCGCCCATATATTCCTCTCAAATTCAGGAGAGAACTCTTTCATCAAATCCATGGCTTGTCACACCCAGGCATAAAATCTACCGTTAAAGAGATGGCTGCCAGGTTCATTTGGCCAGGAATCAACAAGCAAGTAAAAGAATGGGCTCAAACCTGTATTAATTGTCAAAAGACCAAGGTAAATAGACATACCAAATCTAAATTTTCTACTTTTCAAGAACTTGATGAAAGATTTAATGTTGTGCATATTGATTTAATTGGACCTTTGCCTCCATCTAATGGACATATTTATTGTTTAACTTGCATTGATAGATTTTCTTGTTGGGCAGAAGTTGTCCCTTTGCCTGAAAATAGTGCTGAAACAGTTAGCAAAGCATTTTATGAACATTGGATTTGTAGATTCGGTGTGCCAGGAACAATCACAACAGATCAAGGTAAACAATTTAAGTCTCGGTTGCTCAAAAACTTAGCAGAAATTTGTGGTGCAAAACTTCGAACATCAACACCATACCATCCACAGTGTCAGGGCAAAGTTGAACGCTTTCACAGAACTTTAAAAACAGCTATTAAAGCACACAACAATGTGAAATGGACTGAAATTTTACCAACAGTGCTTTTAGGACTAAGATCAGTTATCAGAAGTGACACGAATCATTCTGTAGTGTAATGTATTCTCACTCCATATATCAACCTCCATATGTTTTATATTTATTGTTCAACTCAACTTGATATAATATTTATTTATGTAACTTACTTATGTGAATCTGGCAATTTCCACGGTTGTTAAAATTGTAATAAAGATGCTGTGAGTACGCAACTTTTGTGTCTATTTTATTTATCTTAATGGATTCGTATGAATTACTTAATTATGTATAGTAAAGACACTACAAATGTGGCGACGAGTCAACATTTTTAATTGAACAGCATTATTTTTCGGAAAAAGTTCTGATATTTCATTATATTTTAATTCTCAACTTGAGATATTTTTCATCACTGTGTGGTTTCATAATGGCACAGGATCCGACCAATGTGACTGTAGTAAATACTGGCATTGTTGCAAACATCAACCAGTATAATTTACATGATGACTGGAATATTTTTATTGAAAGATTGGAGCAATATTTCTTGGCTAACAGGGTGGAAGAGGAACGCAAAGTGCCGGTTCTTTTGACGACGGTCAGCGAAGCTGTTTACAAGATTCTGAAAAATTTGTGCCATCCTGTTACACCATCGTTAAAAACATTTGCTGATTTAAAAAAACTTTTAACCGAACAATTTCAACCTGCTGTTTCAGTGTACCGCAAAAGAATCATATTTGACTCATTAAGGCAGTCTCAAGAATCTGTGCGAGAGTGGTACGTGAAAGTAAAGACGCAAGCGGCAGAATGCGAGTTTGAAGCTAGCCTGGAAGACAGAGTTCGCGACAAATTTGTGACCGGAATGAAACCTGGGCCTATTCTTGATCGATTGTGCGAAGAAAAACTCACCACCACATTGGCTAATTTGCTGGACATTGCTCAAAGCAAGGAAGTACTTCTTCAAGAAGCTAGGCTGCAGGAAGTAAACAGACTGCAAGGCAAATCTCCAAAAGAGAGGATGACACAGCCTACCAAAAAGTTCCCCAAAGTTCCCTCGAAAGTCAATCATAAAAGAGACGATAATTTAAAGTGCTTTCACTGTGGTAAAACTAACCATGATTTTAAAAAGTGTAAATTTAAAGACTTTAAGTGCAACGCGTGTAATCGAAAAGGGCACATAGCTAAGGTATGTAAATCTAAAGTTACTGTAAATTCAGTAGATGATGATTTTGATTATATAGATATGTATAGTATGGATATCTCTTATGTAAATCCTTTATTTTTAAATGTTAAATTAGAGGGAAAAGAAGTTAAAATGGAAGTGGATACGGGGGCAGGTGTTTCGTGTATTCCCTTTTCATTTTATAAGAAAAATTTGAGAAATATAGGATTAGAAAATACAAATATTAAGTTAAAATCTTATGGGGGACATATTGTAATACCTGTTGGGCAAATTAATGTTACTGTGGATCTTAATGGGATTTCAAAAGTAGTTAACATGATTGTGGTGAAAGAGTCTGAAAAATTATTATTGGGACGAAATGTTTTAAATGATTTTGGATTAAATATTATAGTAGGAAACACTAATGTGAACAGAGTTTCTATAGCGGAAGGAAATTTAGACTTACAGTCCTTATTAACAGAATACTCTGAGTTATTTAAAGATGAATTGGGTACTTATAAAGTAGAGAAAGTACATTTGCAAGTTGAGGGTAATATAAAGCCTATTTTCCATAAACCACGACGAATTCCTTTTGCTTTTAAAGACAAAGTTAAGTCAGAGTTAGATAACTTAGAAAAAAAGGGAGTAATTACAAAGTGGATAATTCTCAGTGGGGCACACCTCTTGTTCCTGTTATGAAACCTAATGGTAAAGACATTAGGGTTTGTGCAAATTATAAAATCACGGTGAATAAATATTTGAAGGATGATAACCATCCTTTGCCTAGGATTGAGGAACTTTTCTCAGCGTTACAGGGAGGACAAAGTTTTAGTAAATTAGATTTATCTAATGCATATAATCAGTTAGTCTTAGATGATTCAACTAGAGAATTATTAGCATGGAGCACACCTTATGGTATTTATTTAGTAAACCGCTTACCTTTCGGAACTAAGCCAGCTTGTGCTATTTTCCAAAGAATAATTGAGAAAACTTTACAAGGAATTGGGGGTACGGTTAATTTGTTAGATGATATTTTGGTCACTGGTAGTAATGAACAAGAGCATTTAAAGAATTTAAAAGCAGTTTTGGAGAGATTACAGACTGCTGGGTTTCGTGTTAATTTAAAGAAGTGTGAATTTTTCAAAGACAGCATTAAATATCTAGGACACACTATCAGTAAAAATGGTTTGCAAAAAGATAATACTAAAGTTAAAGCAATTTTGAATTTTCCTAAACCACGTAATGTTAATGATGTTCGAATATTTTGTGGGATGGTTAATTATTATTCAAAATTTATTCCAGATTTATCACCAAAAATGAAACCTTTGTATGATTTGTTACAAAAAGATGTAGATTTCAAATGGTCTACCAAATGTCAACAAGCCTTTGAAAATGCTAAGAGAGAATTAACATCAGACCGAGTTCTGATTCATTTTGATAGGTCTAAACCTTTAAGATTATCATGTGATGCTAGTCAAAATGGGATAGGGGCTGTATTATCACATGTATTGGACGACAAATCTGACAGACCAATTTGTTTTATATCCCGAGTTTTTAGTCCAGCGGAGAAAAATTATTCAATGATACATAAGGAAGCTTTAGCCATTTATTGGGCATGTCAAAAGCTTTATCAGTATCTGGTAGGGACTAAATTTGAATTGGTAAGTGATCATAAACCACTATTAGCTTTATTTGGAGAAAACCGTACTTTACCACCCATGGTGGCAGGACGGCTCCAAAGGTGGTCACTATTTTTATCAGGGTTTAACTATACTTTTCGACATATAAAAGGTAACCTAAACACACAGGCAGATGCTTTATCCAGATACCCAGTATTTGATAACAAGTTGGTAGAACCCGAAGAATATGATTATGTCCATTTTATAGAAAATGATGTTCCGATTGATTTGTTTAAAGTTCGATCTGAAACTAGAAGAGACCCAATTTTAGGAAAATTGTTTAATTATATAACGTATGGATTCCCTAAAAATGTTACTGATGGTGAGATTAAAAAGTATTTTAGTCGTAAAGATGAATTAAATGTGGATAAGGGTGTAATAATGTGAGGCTATCGTGTTGTGATCCCAACAAAGTATAGAAAACAGCTACTTAATGAACTTCATAGTACTCATGAAGGTATAGTTAAAATGAAATGTAATGCTAGGGCTTATTTTTGGTGGCCTGGGTTAGATTCGGATATTGAGAACTTTGTCAAAAGTTGTAGCGTTTGTTCTGAATCTAGACCAGAGCCTAAGAAATGCAAAATCATTTCAGGGAACAAAGCTAATTATCCGTTTGAAAGAGTCCATGCAGATTTTTTAGGTCCTATAAAAGGGAAAATGATTTTAATAATTGTAGATGCATATTCTAAATGGGTCGAAGCATTTGTTATGAAAAATATGGAGGCTAAAACATGCGTTGAAAAGTTTAGGGAGTGTTTTGCTCGTTTCGGTTTACCTAAGATTGTGGAAACTGATAATGGAAGACAGTTTGAATCAGGAGAATTGATTAATTTCTTGCAAATGAATGGGGTAAAATTTCTAACATCTCCACCATTTCATCCGGCTACTAATGGACTTGCTGAGAATGCTGTGAAAAACTTTAAACTTGGCTTAGGTAAATTATTAAAATCACCAACTAATAGCAATGTAAGCTTTGAAACTTTAATGAATAGGTACCTTTTCCACTATAGAAATTCAGTTCACATGACAACAGGGTTTACACCCACTAGTTTAATTTTTAAAAATAAAGTTAGAACTAGATTAGATTTGTTGAAAGATACAAATAAATCGGGTATGGTGGTTAATAAGAGTACCAGAGAGGAAGTATTCAAAGAAGGGGATAGAGTATTGTGTAGAGATTACCGAAATCCAAACAAGAAGGGTTGGGTTCATTGCACAATAGATGAAGTGTTGGGTGATAGAATATATATGTGTAAACTAATTAATGAGGATTTAATTTGGAAAAGACATTTGGATCAAATTATTGCAGATAAAAGTACTTATGATTCTGGAAGTTATATTAATAGAAAGGACAGTAACAACTTCAGTTCAAATTTTGATACTACTAATTTTAATAACAGAAGAGTTATGGATAATGTTGATAACCAGTTTAGAGATAATGAACTTCCATATCCAAATACGGATGTTGATGTACCATCAGACGAACCTCAAAATGATACTGCAATTACTGATCAAAATATATCATTAAAACCAACAATCTCTCATCCAAATGAATTAAAATGTAATAGAGACAATAGTGATTCACAAACAGTAAAATTAAATATACATGAACGCCCTAAGCGTCATATAAAACCAGTTGTACGTCTTAACTTGTAGAGGAGGGTATTGTAATGTATTCTCACTCCATATATCAACCTCCATATGTTTTATATTTATTGTTCAACTCAACTTGATATAATATTTATTTATGTAACTTACTTATGTGAATCTGGCAATTTCCACGGTTGTTAAAATTGTAATAAAGATGCTGTGAATACGCAACTTTTGTGTCTATTTTATTTATCTTAATGGATTCGTATGAATTACTTAATTATGTATAGTAAAGACACTACATGTAGCACAGATGGTTTATGGTACAAATATCAGACTGCCAGGTGAATTTTTTGATAAACCTACAGTCAGTACAGATTCTGACACTTTTGTGACTCAGCTACAGAATTATATGGAGCAATTAAAACCTATGCCTACTAAACAGGCAACACAAAAAACAATATTTGTACATAAGGATTTAAAATCTTGCTCCCAGGTGTTTATTAGGGTAGACCGAGTAAAAAAACCCGCTAGAACCGGCCTACCAAGGACCCTTTTTGGTAGTCCATAAATATGATAAATATTATACTTTGAAAATAAAAGGCAAAAATGTCAATATCTCAATTGACCGGCTTAAGCCAGCCTATACAGTGGGTCACAAAAGTGTTCGTACACTTAGGAGTTTCAATGAAATCGTGCTCTATCCATTAATTAAAATTAATATTTTAGAATGGGTATTTAAGAGTAAGATCTATGACCCATTCTTAACAAAACCATATAAAATATTTTAAAAACATAGCAAAATTTTATTTTGAAAAAAATCATTATTCAAAAAATAACAAAAAAGTTACCACACAAAAGTCTTCGTACACTTTAAAAAAATCGCTGTATATTTGTAAATATTGTAATATTTCGCTAAAATTGTACTTAATGGGATATTATTTAGCATCCACAATAGTTTTTTAAACACCTGGGATTGTAATTCATTAGTATTTTTGTAATTTCTGCATGGAAATTGATTCCTTCATCGAACATTGCTGTTTTTACTTCGCTTTTCGTTTCAATGCTGTTCTTCGTATTCTAGCTTCCAGTTATCTCCGGATATGTTTTACTGGATATAAATTCAAAAACTGAGGGGATATTTTCAGAACTTGAAGACAATTATAGAGACACCAGAAACGAACGTTGAGAGCCATGTACTTTGTATCATTATCCTGATAAAAACAAAGTTGTTTGTTACCCAAATTTTGGGCTCATAATTTTAAATTGCCTTTTAAAATATTTGAATAAAGATCGTGATTTATTATGCTATCAATATATACCAAATTACCTAATCCTAATGCTGCTATGCACTCTCACACAAGCACAACTCCACTATCATGGTTAACTGTTCCAACTAAGTTCTTTGAATTAAATTCTTATTTTTTTCCCTCCATAGTATAATGCCCCTATTAGAGCCAAGAATGGCATACTAGTTTTCATCTGTAAGTAAAACGTTATTCCTATACGATTTGGGTTTATTTATCATTGATTTTGCCAAAGAAAGTTTAAGCTTTCTGTTTTTCGCCTTAACAAAAATTTTACTACGGACAGAACGTCTATATAATGCAGCTTGGCTTACCACTCGTCGAACAGTTTCAGGTGAAAATGAAGTAGAAACTGTTTCATTAAATTCTGTAGCAACTTTTCCAGCACTTAAACGTGGATTTTTTACGACTTTTTTAATTGTAAGTATTTGATCTCATTGCGTTAACTTAGATTGACGACCTTTTCATACATAGTTTTCAATCCTTTTTTTTTTTCTATAAAGCCTTTTATCGCATACTTCACCGTAGAATGGAATAAATTAACTAATTTTGCAATATTTTGAATTGATTTACAACTATAATATTGATTTACTAGAAATAACTAATTTTCGGAAGGCTATTAGTCATGACGTTATGATTACAAACAATTTTATAATTAATAAATACAATATTACGGACCAATTCTGCAAAATGTAAAGCCAAGCGATTTTTTAAATGTCATCACAATGCAAAAATAAAAATAAAGTGACAAACAATATTTTAAATAATTATTTTAACCGAAAATCTTTCTGTGTACGAAGACTTTTGTGGCGTCTTCTTTCTGTAGCATGTTCCGTTTTCATTTTTAGATTTAAAAAAATCCCTTAATTTTAAACAAAAAAGGTTGTGTGTTATTTAGAATAACTTGGAGATAATATAAAAAAATTACTGGACTTCATATACGAATTTAATTTCAGGGAAATTTCTTTTTAGTACAAATTTTTAAAGTGTACGAACACTTTTGTGAGCCACTGTATGTTGATACATGATGAAATTCCAGAGAATACTAACATGCCTAGTCACTCCCATACTCCACAAGTCATTTCTGATGATCAAATATTGCCTTCAACAACACGTTGTGGCAGAAAAGTTAATTTGCCAGTTCGCTTTAAAGATTGATTGTCATTTTTTATTCTTGATAAATTTATGATTGTGTTATAATATTTCTTAAATTTTTTTATATATACTTTTTATATTTCTCCTATTCTTGCTTAGTTTATGATATGATTTATAATATTGAATTACATGTTTAAATTAGCATGGTTTCATATAGTATTTAAGTCGAGTAAATAGTCTTCAATTTTAGTAACCATTAATATTTATAATCTCATAGATTTCAGATAATTTTCTTTTATATGAGATTATTTAAACTTACTACAAGACGTTACTCTGAGTAATAACAATTTTATCATATAATTTATAAATATTACTTTTTTTTTCTTTTTCTTCCCCCAATGGTGGATAAAGTTGCATTTATAGTTGTTGCATTTAAATTAATAACAATTCTATACTAGTTTAAAATTAATGTCTCACTGAAAACAGAAATAGATTTTTGTGGATATATACGATTATTGTTATTATTTTCATTAAATTATTTCCATTATTATTTTGAAATGTAATTAATTATTCTCTACCATGATTTCTGTTATCGTAACTTAGTTACTGGTAGGGGAGTAATGTCGGGCCATTATATGCCGACAGTTGGCGATACTGGTCCAGCAAAAATAACTGGAATCGTAAGCTGTGTCGCATCGCAAATAGTAACTTTTAAAATGATATTCATCTTTTCAAATTAAAATGTTTTATAATAATTCTTTGCTAACATAATAATTTAAAATAATGTTTCTTTACTTTAAAATGCATTTCTAATATTTAAAATAGTTTTTGTAAAATAATTTGTATTTTTATATTTCACTTATTTAACTGTGTATTATTTTATTGTGCATCGTTTGACTGTAACTGTACCTTCTACCAGTTAACATTTTTTACCTAATAAAGTTTGCGTGCTTGTTTTCTCTCGCTCGAGCACATGTTCTAAAAACTTAATTTTATCGTTATTTTTATTTAAAAAGTATGTAATGTGAATTAGTCTTGGTAAAAAGATTACCGCTGTGACGATCGAATAAGATTGGTTTTAAAGATGAGTTATAAAAGTTATTTACTCTTGTTAGCTACATGTACTAAAATCGGTAGCTACAGATACATTCCAGTGGCGCAGCCAGAATTCGGCTCTGGGGGGGATAGAGTTGCTTCAGGGATGATTCTGGTTGAAATTTTTTTTTCGGAAATCGGCGGGGGGGGCAGTTACACCCCCCCGCGAGGGGGTTTATCCGCGGTTTTGAGACGAAATGGGCGTTTTCCTGCGACCTTCAGACGAAATCAGCGATATTTTAGCAAAATCGGCGGTTTTTCCGCGATCTTTTGACGAAATCGGCGTTTTTCCGCGATCTTTAGACGAAATCGGCATTTTTCCGCGACCCCTATACGAAATCAGCAATTTATCTGCGATGTTTTAGCAAAATCGGTGATTTATTGCGATCTTTTGTCGAAATCGGCGGTTTTTCCGCAATCTTTTGACGAAATCGGTGTTTTTTATGAAATCGGCGTTTTTTCGACGATCTTTAGACAAATTTTGCAATTTTACGCGATCTTTTCTTGAAAACGGCGCTTTATCCTCGCGGTTTTTCGACGAAATCGCCGTTTTTTCCGTGATCTTTTGATGAAAGCGACCTTTTCTTTCAATGATCTTTTGACAAAATATTTTTAATCAATCTTTTATCAAAAACGGCGTTTTTTTCCCGATTTTTGTAACGAAAATGGCATTATATCAGAAATCTTTAGACGAAATCGACGTTTTCTTGCGGTCTTCAGACGAAATCAGCGTTTTATCTGCGATATTTGGTGAAATTGCCGTTTTCTCCGCGATCCGCACAGGAAATTCGCGTTTTTCGGCGATCTTTTGACAAAGTTCGTTGACAAAAACATTGACGAAACAAATACGCCATTTTTTTTCTTTTTTATAATAAGTATATTAGTTAACGAGTTATAAGCGATTTTGATCGCATAGCAACCATTTTTTCTCCTTTTTGTGCTACTACGTTGTAAATTCGTTTCAAATCATCCACTGTAAGAATCGTCTTCTGTAAGATCTTATCAATGAATGAAGAACATTTTTCAGTTACATAGCTTTTTAATCATGATATCTACTTGCCTGAATCTCGGAAAAAGTGTTATCGGAAAAAAGTGACAAACTACAAAAGCGGAAAAAAATGACACGGAAAAAAAGTTACCGGAAAAAAGGGACAAGATAAACATGTTACTGGGGAAAAAGTGACAAGGAATTGATTTTGGGGATTTATTTTTGATTTTCAAGATTTATTGGCAAAGCATGAAATGGAAGGGGGGGTAGGGGGTCGGCTCTTAATTTAAGTGAATGATTTTTTCATGCTGAATTAACTGTTTTGGTTCAATTTTTGGATATACGCTCATACTGAAAAGACGCTTGCCTGATTAGTTTTGGGAACGGACGATTACTTCCCCCCCCTCCACCCTAAATAAAATGAATGGTTTTTTAAGCAGAATTATCCAACGTGTGTCAAATTTTTGATATAGGTTCTTTCTGATAAGGCTTATATATAGTATTGTGGTGTCACGCCCTGAGTTTCTCTTTACTAAGTTGGTTTACTTGTTAAGTTCATCAATAACACATTTTTAATTCCTCAAGTTCTTTATTAGAACCATAGATCAATTATTAAAAAAATAAATAAAACGACATTACAACTACATAGGAGCCACACTCAAATATTACATTTCGCTTAGCACGTCTAAGCCATCTTACATCAATGTATTTTCTTGTACATTACCAGCACATGTCTCTCTTCCAACTACCTTCCTTCCCTCTCGGTGCTCAATAATCCCAGTGTCCCCCTCAGCTCACTGCCACTAGACCAGTGCAATTATTTTCTAGGTATGTCCCTTGAGGTTAATAGCACCTATTCTTCTCAGCCTTTGAATGAAGATATTTTCACCCCTGCATCCCTTTTCACAATAAGACTTCGCTATCTATCTTCTGCCACGATTAATGTTGTCAGTTAGTCGTCAGAGTGTATAATGCCTGAAGAATTTTGGGAGTTTAATGGTTAAGTATAGAGGGTGCATGGGGGGATAACCTCTCTTAAATTAAATAAATGGCTTTTTACGCAGAATTATCCGATTTGCTTCAAATTTTGAATGTAGGCTCATTAAGATAAGGGGTATCCCTGATTAGTTATGGGGTTCTTTTGCTAATAAAAAGGGGGCCGCGATTATTCCCCCCTTAAATTAGATAAATTGTTTTTTATGCACAATTATCTGATGTATTTCAAATTTTAGATATAGTTTCTTTCTCATAAAGTGAATCCCTGAATAGTTTTAAGGATTTGTTTATATATCCTCAATAGCTGTTTGAATTGAAAACTGTGAGTAATGTTTCTGCGTAGCATTTTTCAGTATTCTATAAACATCGTAACAAAGAAAAAAATATCCTATTTTTCTTAAAATCGTTTTTTTTTTTTATTTAAATCCGATTATTTTTTTAAGCGTTCAAACCTGAAGATCTATCAAGAACTACAGGTTTTTAAACAATTAACTTTCTAATTACTAACATAAGCTAGTAATAAAAGACTATTTTTATTACTACAAATTAATGAATTCACTAGTTCATTCGTTCGTGACATACAACATAGTTTGTACATTAAAATTTTCTAACATATATTTTTAAAATGTTTTATATTATATTTTGTGATGTGTAATATGGGACATTAATTAGTAAAAATCCAGTAAATGATAAATATTTGGCGTAAATTAAAATGACAATTACAACAAATAATTTAGTATATTACTTTTATCACAAATAAAAAAAAATAACACACTAACTTTTTTCACAGATAAAAAAAAAATTTAAATAAACCAGTTTTAAGTGCAAAATGAATGGAAATTAATCATTATCAGAAAAAAGATAAAATGTGTTATAATGTTTTCTGACATAATAGTTTTCAATCATTAAATTAAAAAATAAAGAAAAATTGTTTTTATTTCTTATTTGCGTTCAGTTGCATTCAACTCATTTTTTATGTTACTTGAGTATTTTTGCGGCAAGCCTTTACCGGGAAATCCCCTGATCAACAAATTTCCTAAGAAACTAGCCGCCCGCGATATCTACCGGACATCCCCCTCCGTCGAATGGGGAAAGCAAGCTTCTTTCCCCGAAAAGGTTTCCTGAATGGACTGCTGCATCCCTCCCTATTTTAACTATATTCATTAGCTTATACGCCTTACCATAATGAAACTACATCTAAAATTTGAAGCAAATCGGATAATTCTGCGTAAAAAGCCATTTATTTAATTTAAGAGAGGTTATCCCCCCATGCACCCTCTATACTTAGCCATTAAGCCCTTACAATTATTTAGAGATCCACTTTATGAGAAAAAACCTATATCGAAAATTTGAAATACATCGGATAATTATGCATAAACAATTTATCTAATTTAAGGGGGGGGGGATAATCGTCCGTTTCCCTATTTATACTTAGCAGAAGAACCTCATAACTAATCCGGGATACACCCTATCATAAAGAACCTACATCCAAAATTTGAATAGTATTCTTTAAATCGGATAATTCTGCATAAAAAGCTATTTATTTAATTTAAAGGGGGGCGAGGGTTATCCTCTGTTTTTGCCTTTATACTTAGCCATTAAATCCTTAAAACTATTCAGGGATTCACCTTTTCAGGTTGAACATATATTTAAAATTTGAAATACATCAGATAATTCTGCATACAAACTAATTTATCTAATTTGAGGGGGAAATAATTGCTTGTCCCCCCCCCTTTATAATAAGGAAAAGAACCCGTAACCAATCAGAGATACGTTTTATCATAATGAACCTATGTGCAAAATTCGAAGCAAATCGGATAATTCTGCGTAAAAAGCCATTTTATTTAATTTAAGAGGGATTATCCCCCATCCCCCTCCCCTTTATACTTAGTGATTAAATTCTTAAAACTATTCAGGGATTCATCTTATCAGAAAAAATCTATATCTTAAATTTGAAATACATCGGATAATTTTGATCCGATCTTAAAAACCAATCTATCTAATTTGTGTGTGTGGGGGGGGGGAGTATTTGACCATCCTCCCTTTGTAATAAGCAAAGGAACTTTATAACTAATCAGAGATACGTCTTATCATAATGATCTTATGTCCGAAATTCCAACCGAATCGGATAAATCTACCTAAAAAAACTATTAATTTAAATTGAGAAGTTATGGATGGGGGGGGGCTTATCATATGTCCAAAAACTGAACCCCTGATATCCCCTAAAAACTTAACCAATGAATCCTCAAAATCAATAATGAATTCCCAAAATCAATTCCTTGTCCCTTTTTTTTTTCGGTAACTTCTTTTCCGCTTTTATAGTTTATGTCACTTTTTTTTCCGATAACTGTTTTTCCGGTAACTTTTTTTCCGTTTACCTACTTGCCTATTTCGGGCGTTTTTTAAATATGAATTAATATTAATTAAAAAAACTGTCTGAAAGTAGTCCCTTTAAAATAGTAGTAAGTAGAAAGTAGTTAGAAATTTGGCACTCCCTAAATCCCTGCGGCCGCCCTCTACCCCCCCACCCCTCCTTTCGCACGGCGCTGTTAATATTTTTCCAGAGACATAAATATAAACGAATTATATACTTTCCAAACATACATGGATTTTAAGAATGCTTGAAGGAATTCGAAAGATTTTAAAAAATGATCTCTTATGTCCATCTTTTTCATAATTTTTTCTCTGAATAGGATTTAATATCCATAGCGAAACGCACAATAAAGGAAACCTTAGCATTACAGCAACTAACAACAGAATGTTTGTGAAATTAAGCCTATCCTTCAAAGCATGCGTTTTTGTGTTTTTCTTGGAATTGGAGTGTCCAGTCCCGTTTCCAAAAAAAGAGCAAGAAACAGATGTAACTAATTAAGACCCCCCCCCCCCAATGGTGCAGTATTGAAAAACCCGAGACGGCATTGGCAGTGACAGGAAATGACCATTCGTTTTAGCCTTCGGCTGATTTCTAATAGTATAAATGAATGTCGGCCTTTTCCGAAATGAGTGACTAGTTTTCGATACTGATACCATGTACTTTCCCCATTTTTAAAAGAAAATACAATACTGCCGCTTAAACGAGTCAAATTTTTAAATAAAATTTGATTCAATAAAGCGGCAGATTTCGAGAACAAAACAAATAAAATTCTAACTTTAGTTTTGATTTTTATGATTCAGCTCATAAAAATGGAAATTTCTGTATTTTTGTCATGGCTCTGGGGGGGGGGGGGGTTTAACCCCCAACCCCCCCCCCCTCGCTGCGCCACTGTAGCATGCTATAATAATACGTTTTTTATTTATTTCAAAATGAAAAAAAAAGGAATAAACAAAACATTTTCTGTTATTAAAAAAAAAAGAAATAACAATCAATAAATGATAATATTTTTAGAACAAACAATTTATTATAACATTTATATGATAATCAGCATGTTAGGCAACTGAACGCCATTTTGGCACCAATTAGGTACTTCGGTGTGTATAGAGCGTATATGTGCCATATTTATTTGTAAAACTGAGCATGAACATTTACCAAGTGTGTTTTCATAGTCGCTTATATCTTTTCGCAACATAGCGCACCTTTCGAAGACTAAACTGCACAAAAGAAAAAAAAATCAATATTTGCAGTATTTTTTTTTATTGTAATGCACATTTTGTAAACAGTAGGCTCGATAATCAGACCTCGTTTTTTTTTTTTTTTTTTTTTTTTTTTTTTTTTTTTTTTTTGCTTTAAAAGATGATATTTCATACGACGTCTTTTTTGGATTCGTTGTTTTTTAATATTTGCTAGTATGCGTCTACTCGTTTTGTAACTTTTTTTGTAACTTTCTTCTTTATTAACAGCGACATTTGGATTTCCTATTTAAATAAAAATTCTTCTAAATACAAAGAATTTTGTTAAAATAAATAAATAAATGAAATGAGGACATCTATTGCTCAAAGCACAAAATTTTTCCTATTGAGTTAATAAAAATCAGTAAAAACATAATTTTTATGATAATAAAAAGGTGACTTATGTAATAACAGAGTCATATATTATGTACGTTATGGATTAAGTATGAATATTTCTTCACCATTTATAAATAATAATAATAATAAAATAAAATGCGGACAGATCAAAGTCTATATTTCACTGAAAACAACAACCATTTTCTAAATGCTTTAAAAAATGGCCAATGAAAAGTGATATTTCAAAAGTATTATGAAATTAGTTAAAAACCATTTATTTTAAACTAAATGAATAAAAGATTTATATTTTTAATGAAATAAATGGGATTTGAAAAATTATTTTAAATTTATCACCATAGATGTATCAATATTACAATCAGTACTTTGTATGCAAAATGGAACAATTAGCAATACTTTTTGAACCCGAAAAATGGTCGTTGCTTTTTTTAAGGTTAAAAAGTAGATTACGAAATATTCCTATACAGGGATGCTAAGCCCCCGCTTATTGCATAGCAGAATTTTCTTATAGGAAAATTTATTTTTTAAATCTGCAGAATGTTCCAATTTAATAAAACATTACCTTTATAAAATACCGGTATCCAAATTGCCGGAGACTTGGCAACTCTGCCTATAACATTTTAATTAATCACGGTACTTTTTTTAATCGGATTCAAATTTAGTGAAGACAACGTTTTTTGGCCAAAAGCAGCTTTTTTCCACATGTGTAACTACGATACAATTTCTTGATGCTGAAATAAAATGTTTTGATTTATGCTATTATTGCTTCCTCTTATTTATTTATTTGAATTTTAAATAAGATGACTCAAAATCGTGTTTTTTAAATGTACGGAAAAAATTCATTTCGAGAGAGGGCAAAAAGAACAATATTTGGCGATTTATTACCTGCGTTTGGCTAAGTGTCTTACTACCTTGTATTTAATACTCTTCACAATACTTCGCTGTTATATGGACTTAGGCGCTTTTATAAAAAGTTTGACGTAATTCGGACTTAAGAAAGTGAGTTTTTTACTGAATAATACAAATAAAAGAAAAATGGAGCATTATATTGATCTATGTATATTTAAAAATGCATCTGCTAGCACTAATTAGATAATTTATGTGTATATAATAGGAGATAAATAGCTTTCGATTCTGTATTTCTATGCTATAAAGCATTAACGTTTGTGTTTTTCGTTATCATTGGGAGTACGTAGCCGATTTAAAAAATAACGTAGGCAAAAAATGTTAGTAACCATCTTTGCTGCAAAATATACTATATTTTGCGTAGGAACAATAATCACCACCAATGCACGAGCAAAAAAAGTTCTAAAATTGAGAATTCTTTGATGTTGATATGACTAAAAATTTAAAATCGTTTTTTTGGTGGCAACTTTTAAGATATAATATTCTCGTTATGAACGATTTCTAAAACATTCGACAATTTAATTTCACAAATTATTTTTTTTTTCTAGAAAAAGTTTTAAACCCAATTTCTTGAGAATATTGCAATTTCTAGGATACTGTTGGGGTCAGAAACTATAACTTTGCCATCACTGTAACTTATAAGATGTAAGTGCTCGTTTAGGACAAATTTTTAAAAAAGAATATTCCTTAACTCTTATAGACAACCTCATTGCATGCGTGGAAAACAGATATTCAACATTATAAACTATTCGGACGGGTTTCACACCATATAAAATACACTCCATTCGCTTCAAACATAATAGTTTATATCATTTATAGTTTCTCAAATCGGTGCGAAGCTTCTGTTTATGTATGACATCATTTTAAAGAGTTATATTTCCAATATAGGAAAATTTGGTGTTTTATTTTCTGTATTACTTTTAACATTTTGCATATTTCCAATTTTATATCCATGCATGGTTTTCTTGTCTTTTATTTAAAATAGTATATGCAACTTTATATATAAGATTTTGCAATTCTATGATTTAATATGCTTATTTTCATCATATTTTATCACAATGAATGACCAATTAAAGGTAACATCTCATTTTCTTTACTTATCGCAAGTTATTAAATGTGCATTCTCAGCAATATCGCTCAGACTAATCCCTCTGAGGGAAGTCCTAGTCTAGCTTTGTTTTGACGTGACAACGTATTGTAAATTGGTTTGCCGGGAGACACTTCAAGAAACTGCGTTACGTTACGTTACGCTCCGCTCACGATACGTGCTCACTTTTCTCTTAACTTTTTCCGGTCACTTGTGGGACCATTTTCTGAACGTGAATGTGAATTCGCTGCAAGGAAGGGGCGGTGCTTAATAGGAATTTTAGATAGTATCAAACTAAGACGAAATACGTTATGTATTATTTATTAGTATAAAGTACAAAGAAAATAAGTGTAGTTTATTTCGTAATTCGGTGGTATATTATGGAAAACTAATGATATGTGATTAGTGAAAGCCATTTTACTTTAGTTATATTCTGCTCATTGAAAAATTCTTTAATATGCTGTTTACAAAATTCAACATTTGACATCAATAAACATGAAGTAAAATGTGTTTAACAAACCACAGTTAATATGAAATTCAGTGCGAGATTCTTTGTATAAATTAATGTTTTAAATATAATTCTTTGTATAAATAAATGTTTTAAATTGTTACTATTATTTCATCCTTCTTCCTATATACGAATGAATATTCACATTAAAATTATTTTACAACTCAAAGTCGTTGTCACGTAAAACTTTCGCCCGTATACCGACTTTACAGGCAAACAATTTTTTTTTTTTAAATTTATTAATGAACTATTTATTTACTTTCATTTGCATTTTAAAATGATACAAAATATTATGCTCTATACATAGAAAAGTAAAATAGAAAATAGAAATGTATCTAATAATATATTTAAGAAATGTATCTGTCATTTGAAAACGAAGTTTCCGTTAAAGTGGCGCCAGAAATGTATCACCCCAACGTGGTGCATATATGATATTTGTGCCTCTTTCTTACAACATGGGTGTGAGCATTTGCACCTAAATTTAGTTATTTAGCTCTATTTTTGTAATATTAACTGGAGTTTGTACAATGTACGGTACTACTTGATTATTCTATCGAGAAAAAAATTAATAGCAGATTATAGGAATAAATGTCAATAATCGATGATCTGTGATCGTAAGTATGATAGCAATTGATATTACACGTGATACACGTATTTTTTTTCGTCATCATAAGTACTTTTTAATTCGACTTTTAATTTGTATCTTTTATTTATGTTTATTGTTGTTTCGTTATTTAAAATGAATTTATGTAAATTTGAATAGTTTGGCGAAACTGGCCGACGTATTAATCAAGTAGCACTCAATTTACATTTGAAAATGTCATATTTCACAAAACACTCCGGTACAAACCCGGATTTGCAAGATTTCCTTCCAATACCAATGCGGCAAAATCCTCATTTTAGAATAGCGAAGAAATGTGCATTTTTAGAAATTATTTTCATTATTTTAAAACGAAAATATTAATAAATAAAAAAGTTACTATAGCACAAAACAATTTATAGAATTTCTAAAAAGAAATTGAAAGTAAATAAACAATTTATTAATACAGAAACAACTATTGCTGGGTTACCATATCAGGCAAAATAACACCGTTTTGGCGGTATTCAGATACCTCGGTGTGTATATAATATCTGTGCCAAACATGTTTGGAAAAAACAATAATCGTTATTTATACAGCATGTTTAAATACTGTAGTATAGTGAAAAAAATGTATACATGACATAAACGCACCACATTAACGCGTTTTTTTTTTTTTTCTTCTGATGCCGATTTGGAGAAAATTTTGTTTTCAAATACCAGTTACATATATAGATTACAATTATTTTCTGTTATTTTAAATAGAAAATAACAATAAATTTTAAAAAGTTTAGTTAATAATTATAAAACAAAACTATTTATATCTTTTAAAAAAGAAAATAAAAATTTATTAATAAATAAACAACAACCAGGTTACCAAGTGAGGCATAAAATCGCCATTTTATTGCAGTCGCTCAAATGTGGCGCATGTATGACAAATGTGCCTAGATTAAAATAGTTTATATAATTGAAAAAAAAAAAAAGAGAAAATTGTAAATAGACAATTTATTAATAAATAGACAATAACATCCGGGTTGCCATATCAAGCAAAATAATGACACTTTGGCGTCAGTTAATTACCCAAATGTATATATGGTACTGGCGTAAAAGACAAATCGCACCAATGTAGTGCGTATGAGATATCTGTGCCAAAAAAAAAATAAATAAATAAAAAAAAAATAAAAAATAAATAAAAGTTGCAGATAAATTATTTTACAATATCTAAGTATGTGGAAAGACATTTATCCTAAAATTTAAATATTATTCATTTTTGTGGTATTAACTGCTATATATGTATTTAAGTTAAATGTAAATTTTTTTCCTAAAAATGCTCTCACTCATTAAAAGAGAGAGAGAGAAAAAAAATAGTTCTTGCGAACATCGCTCCGTCTTGTTCTTTTTTTGGTTTAGAATCGCATTGATTGGCGACAAAAGTAGATTGAAACACCCAATTGAACAAACAACATACAAATAACAATTAGAGCCTTTTTAAAAAAAAATAATTCTGCGAGTTTCTTCGCAAAGCACACAACGGGAAAATTAGATTTAAAAATATTTTTAAAAAAAGAAAGAAAAAAAATACTTATGTTTTACCTAATGAAATTTTTGAGATGTTGTTTTCTTTTAAATTGGCTCGATAGAAATAAATAGCCAAATACTGAGTCACTTCAAAACTTTCTTTCACATTGAGTTACTTTTTAAATATTATAAAAATTCTTTCTTTTTTTTTTTTTTTTTTTTTTTTTTTTTCGTTAAAGATAAATATTTTCCTTTCATAATATCATTTTGCATTAAACGGATTTTTTTTTCTTTTTATCATTATTTATTTTAAATCAATGAATTAGCAGGTTTTTTTTCAAAATGTTTATATTATTTTCCATTAGAGAAAGCATTTCATTTCTTTTTAGCTCACAGGCTATCATAGCCTGAGAGCTTATGTGCCCGTCCGTTCTGTATGTTCGTGCGTAACGCGATAACTCATGATAAAAATATCGGATCCACTTGAAATTTTGTATATAGGTATATCCTGATAAGGCGCTTCCCTGATTAGTTTTTGGAGTTCATTCGATATGTATAAGAGGGGGAACGGGGGGCTCATGCCCCTCCCCTTAATTGATATAAACGGGATT
Source organism: Maratus speculifer (assembly GCA_964019185.1). NCBI lineage: Eukaryota > Metazoa > Arthropoda > Arachnida > Araneae > Salticidae > Maratus > Maratus speculifer. The sequence continues at coordinate 64,607,567 of OZ025298.1, read as the reverse complement.
TTCATGTAGAATTAACAATTTTCGTTCAAAATTTAGATATAGGATCATTCTGATGAGGCGATATCGTGACTGTTATTAGGTGTTCATTGAATAAGTATAAACAGGGGGAACGGGGGTCTCATGCCCCTCCCCTTAATTGATATAAACGGGATTTTCATGCAGAATTAACAGTTTTCGTTCAAAATTTAGATATAGGATCATTCTGATGAGGCGATACCGTGGCTGTTATCAGGTGTTCATTGAATAAGTATAAACAGGGGGAACGGGGGGCTCATGTCCCTCCCCTTAATTGATATAAACGGGATTTTCATGCAGAATTAACAGTTTTCGTTCAAAATTTAGATATAGGATCATCCTGATGATGCGAGTCCGTGGCTGCTATTAGGTGTTCATTGAATAATTATAAACAGGGGGAACGGGGGTTCTAATGCCCCTCCCCTTAACTTGTGTAAATGGATTTTTCAAACAGAATTGTCAGATTTCGTTCAAATCTCTGAATAGTTTTGGAAGTTTAATGGTTAAGTATAAAAGAGGGGAATAACTCCTCTTAAGTTATATAAATGCTAAATGGGTGTTTATTAAGAATTATCCGATTTGCTCTGAATTTTCGATATAGATTTTTTATATGATAAAGCATGTCCTTGATAGTTTAGGAGGTTCAATGATTAAGTATAAAAAAGGAGAAAGGGGAGAGCTGTTTCCCCATCTTAATTTTTTTTTCGAACGGAATTAACGAAAATACAAGGTTGTAATGTACAATTAGTATGCGTAGCCTGTGAGCTCAATGCCATCAGTTTAACTGGGCAATATTCTTTTTTTTAAATTCAAATTTCTTGATTGACACCACTTTTTTTTTTTAGAATATTAAAACAGAAGAAAATGATTTTGTATAGTTAATAATCTGTGTGAATTTTCCCCGCAGCATCCTATAGCCCATAAACAATTTAGCACATTTATTCTGTATATATCTTGTCGTCGATATAAACAACAGAGTCTCAAGAGCGTAATAAATTATATTTACTATTCAGAACATAATTTTTCTGGTATCCATAACTTTTTTTCTTCAAAAATGTTTTCTAGCCGTATGAAATTTATTAAAAATTAAAGAACAGGCTAGTATAGCCTGAGAGCTTATGTGCCCGCCCGTTCTATATGTCCGTTCTATACGTTCGTGCGTAACGTGATAACTCATGATAAAAACATCCAATCCACTTGAAATTTTGTATATAGGTATATCCCGATGAGGCTCTTCTCTGATTAGTTTTTGGAGTTCATTCAATATGTATAAGAGGGGCAACGGGGGGCTCATGCCCCTCCCCTTAATTGATATAAATGGGTTTTTTCATGCAGAATTAAGTTTTTGTTCAAACTTTAGATATAGGATCATTCTGATGAGGCGATTCCGTGGCTGTTCATTGAATAAGTATAAATATGGGCGCGAAGGTTCTAATGCCCCTCCCCTTAATTTATGTAAATGGGTTTTTCAAGCAGAATTGTCTGATTTCGTTCAAATCTCTGAATAGTTTTGGAAGTTTAAAGGTTAAGTATGAAAGAGGGGGAAACTCCTCTTAAATTATATAAATGCTAAATGGGTTTTTATTAAGACTTATCCGATTTGCTCTGAATTTTGGATATAGATTTTTTTATGATAAAGCATGTCCTTCATAGTTTAGGAGGTTCAATGATTAAGTATAAAAAGGGGGAAAGGGGAAAGCTGTTTCCCCTTAATTTTTTTCGAACGGATTTAACCCTTGAAAATACAAGGCTGTAATGTACAATTAGTATTCGTAGCCTGTGAGCTCATTGCCATCAGTTTAACTGGGCAATATTCTTTTTATTATTTTATTTCCCTTATTCAAAGATTATTATTAGCCTCCGATGCTATTTCTTTCAGACAAGCTAAAAAATGTCGTGTCGTCAGCCCTGGATTTTCTACTCAACCGATTTTGATATTTATTTTTTTAAATGAAAGCTGTTTATTTGTAGTTGTGCCCATTTTAGCTATTTTTTAATTTATTTCCATTTTTATATTTAATTTTTAATTTTAAATGCTTTTTACGATATTTCTTAAATATGGTGGCGACTCAGTTTAGCTTTTCTCTCGATAACAGAGCCATTGAATATATGAGCCTTTTCACTTCTATGGGAGAAATTTAGCGAGTGACCGTAGCGCCCTCCAGCGGACGGTGTTCTTAAACTTTGCATTTGATGTTCAGCTTTCGAAGAATAAACGTCCATTATTTTGTTCTTTCGCTCAAAGACGAAAACAGGTACTATTCTGTTTTAAACTTTGTTTTGTTTTTAACAAAACTTTTTTCATATTTAGGCTAGATCTAAAATTGTGATTCCTGTGTGTAGAATAGAATAATAATGTTTTTTTTGTTTTTTTGTTTTTGTTTTTTTTTAGTGTCTGTATAAAATGAATAGAATTTTCTTTTGTTTTTTGAAACTAATTATGAATTATATTTAATGTTGGAGAACAAACAATACCACATTTTAATGTTAATAAAAAGAAATTATTTATTCATTTACCTGTTGTTTAGTATTATATATTATTTCTTTTTAAGATTTTGTTCTTAATTACTATTATTTTGGTGGCTTATTTAAATCTTCATTTCTTACACCAGTTTTGTATGATTACTTTCTTGATTATACTATTTATAACCATAACTAAATATTATATTCGAATATTCTAATACAACAGAATTATGTAAATCTTCATTTGTTACGCCAGTCTTGTATGATTACTTACTAGTTTGTATTATTTAGAACCATATCTAAATAGTCTATTCCTATATTTATATTATCACATATTCTAATCAAACAGAATTATTTAAAATAAATGTAGCAATTTGGATGCAATTTAAATAAAATAAATTAGGGATGGGACGAGTTTCTAATTAATAATAACCAAAGCTGAAACTAAAATATATATTTGTAGACATTTTAAAACCTGATATTTTAAAAAGACTATATTATATCAATATTTCATTGTGTTAAATGTTTTTGTGAAATAACTATTAATCTTATAAAAATTTTCAGTTTTTTTTTTTTTTTTTTTTTTTTTTTTTTTTTTTTGAGACAAATTTATAGAATTTCGAAATAAATTTCATATTTTTTGTAGCAATTTAATACTTTGAAATATTTGCTTGATATGAATTAAAACCACTTAAAAAGTTTTATGTATACGGGCTAATAAAAGGGGAAAACTAGATAATTTTATATTTTATTGGGTTTTTAATATCTGTACATTTAAAAAATTTTTAATATTTTTTCAACTAATTCAGCCATATAATCTTAAATAATTTATATTGAACATATTTTTAGCACATTGATTTAATTACAAACATTTATACTTCGAAAATTTTATATAAATCAATTTTTTTACTAATTATACACTTTTTTTTGTCATATCAAATTTATGCTCACTAAAAATTTGCTTGAGATTCTATGGCTGATTTATGTGAAATAAATATTGTAAAATTTAAATGTAATAATGAAATAATGTTATAAGATATTCTTGTTAAATTATCAGGTTGAAAAGAAAACGAAACGATAGCAACGGCAAAAATCGTATAGAACACTGGTGGGTGGTTTCCCTGCAGCGCACACTGTTTCGCCCACCAGCCGCTGTGGCGCTGAAGTGCGCAAAAAAATTTAACACGTAATGACTGTGCTCTCTTATTCAATGGCTCTGCTCGATAATAAAAAATTATTTTCCATTATCACTTTCCATGAGTCAGAAGCTTTATTTCATCAGTGAACATGTCCTCGCATTTAAAAGAAAAAAAGTCAATTGTTTTCGTAAAATTTAACCACAAAAAATGATTGCGTATAATTATGCACTAATTGAGGTAAAAAAGATATATTTACTGAGAAATAATAATAATAATGTAAATAAAATAACAGAAAATAATTTATGTTAAAAATAATGTCAAAAGCAAAATAAGAAAAATTTTAAATGAGGAAAGAGATGTCATTCAGCAACCAGATAAATGGGAATTACGATATTATTACGGATGCCTTTTTCATATTACTAAGAACAGTAACTTTTAAAAAACATTTGAAGAGAAAATGACGTCACTATTTAAAACACCGCATTTTTACTCATAACGATATTACATTTCAATATTTCTTTTCATTATGGACACGGAGATTGAGATTTTACTTTCAGATGACTTCAGTTGATGAAAATAATGTCACATTAAAAATGAAATTAGTTTTTTTTTTAATAAAACTATTTTTCTGTGAATGCATATAAAATAAAATTTCTGGATTTCGCCGGCACTCAGATTACAATTTTAACTGAAGATGTGCGAATATTTGCATGCAAAATTGTAACTGGCAAACTTGACATTAAGTTTGGAAATATATTTATTATATATTGATTTAATAATGTAATTACTTTTGCTTTTTTTAAAACAAAATCGATCGGGTCTTTTAAATATTTCATTCGTCGAATTCGATGGGATTCCATTCCTTTTATTGTTAAAATGCATTTCCTTTTTCTCAGCGTCTATAAAAAGGCGTTTAAACTAAAGAAAAAATCCGTTTTTGATGAATCTAGTCAATGAAGAAGTAGCACGTCAAATTTTATCTCTTTATTATTCCGCAATTCCAATGACTCAGAGAGAAATTGCTAATCAATTGGGTATTTCACGCCGTTATGTTTGCTATTATATTGATAAACACAAGAAAAATGAAGTTAGTTCATTGCATTCTAAACGGGGTCGCCCTTCTAAAAGACCCTATCAATTTTTTTTTCTTCTAATCGGAGGCGAAACTGAATTCTGCAATGGCAGAATCTACATTCAACTTGTTATTATTATAGATTCTTAAAGCAAATAATTTTAAAAAAGGTTAACAGCAATCAAGGACTATTTGAGACAATGTTGAATTCAGGGGTTGGCCCAGGGGAACATTCCCCCCCTATCAAATGTTCCCCCGGAGCCATAGAAGTCCCTCCCGGAGAAAAGTGTCTGAATTCAACACTGCTTGGATTACCTTGCGTGAATACGGATTAGGTTCCCTTTGAAAGACCCCCACGGAGAGCAAGCCCCCCCCTCCCCCCCCAAAAAAGGGTCTATATCCCTCGTGTAGATAATCGGCCATCCCATAAAATAAACCAATAAACCAAACCGTTTTTAAATTAAATGGAGGCGTGAGTCAGCCCATATTTACAGAAGCCTTAACCTGCATTGGTGCATTCGAGCATCACGTGATTCCATTGGTCTGAAAAAATACGCACAGAACACCGCGGCAACCTTTATTTTATTTATTTATTTTCATTTGCCTCGATTCAACCTACAGTGATATCATTTTAGATCCACACTGTTAGAAATACTGTGTGTGGCGAGTTAACTGATGCGGACATTGTTGCTGAACTGGCGGAGAACAACCAAGCTGAGGACGGATTATCTGAAGATGAACAGAAAAAGAAATACAAGAGCAGCCCTTACCTAGTTCCTTCGAAGCTATGGTGCATATACATGAACTTCGACGTTTTTTTGAAGGTCAGCCCAATGCAAAAGATTCTATTTTTGTGTCAATTGATAAGTTGGAATCATATATTATGACTCAATGATTGCATTCAAAAAAGCAATAAAAAATATCTGATTTTATTTCTTAAAAGTGATAAATAATTAAGCTAGTAAAAAATGTTTGATTTAATAAAAAAAATGTAGCAGTATTCTTAGATAAAGTTTATGTGTTAAATATTACATTGTGGAGTTAATCTTTTTTTATTTATCTCTTCTTTTTAGAGAATATATTTAATTCGAATTTTTGGATATTTCGAGCTTTTCTTTTAGTCCCTTGATAGTCCTAGAGCCGACCGCACAAAACCCTAAGTCATCGAGCACAAGAAAGAATCCTTCATTTTATGAAAGAGTAGTAATAGAGGAATCTAATAATCCATGTCTGCCGGAAGCGAAGTGGTGCATAAGCAAAAAAATGATACCACTTGTGGTTGACTCGTAGGATTATCATTATGTTTTCCTGCACCCAGTTTTCCATGTTTTCCTACTTTTGATTGTACGCAAACACAATGCTAAACCTACGTGTCAACCACTAGTGGTACCAATTTTTGGCTTATGCACCACTTTGCTTCCAGCAGACATAGATCATTAGATTCCTCTGTTACTACTCTTCCATAAAATGAAGGATTTTTTCTTGTGCTCAATGACTTAGGGTTTTGTGCGGTCGGCTCTTGGACTATGAACTTCGAATTATCCAAGTTCGACTGTAAAAGACTATCTATTTTCTAACCAATGAACGATCTAAAAACGCTTATTGAACATTCTCATTGGCCAGAAAGCAGATATATTTAATATCAGAGGTAACTTTTCATGATTCTTTAGTGATGTTTCAACGGTTTTGTCAGATCCTTTTGTCCAAACTATGGCAAACCGTCATGGGGATTTGTTTTTGTCCAAATTTGCCTCAACCAATCATTAAATGCATTCGTTATGTTGCCACTCTTTATACCCAGATACCTTTACCGCATTTTATAGGGCAGTTGCAATCAGCTGATTAACTTTTCATCTGCCAATCAAATCTTGGCATTTGACCTTCAGCCGCATCCGTAATCCTCTCAACTACCAATCACAGCTGCAGTTCAACAGTTGTTTGAACTCCAGTACGCGATTTGTGATGTCTTATGAAATTGCTGTATTAACTTTGTACTCGAAACAAGAATATAAATTTAAGGTGTCAAATTCCAGATGATAAAAAAAAAATTACAAAGGCCTTTGATTATTCAGTTTAATTCACGAGATAGCAATAATTTACTATTTTGTTTCCATTGATTAAGTACATTTGTGTGGCAATAAGACATGCGGAAATTTCCTGTACTGCTACTGCTAGTTTGTTTACATTTTTAATTATATCAATATTTCTGATCCGTTATCTTTGTTGCTCTATAAATTTAAAGTTTTGATATATCAATTATTTATAATTTACATTTCAATCAAAAGATAATTTCAAATATGCTATCGACATCATAAATGACTATTAAAATTATAAATTTCTAGCAACATGCTCAATTACGGTAGGCGTTTTACATAGATGTCTCAATATATTTATTTATGTTACTTTTGATGTAATTTGTTGATTATTTTCTGTTTATGTAAAAAAAGTCAACTAGAGATCAATTAACTTTTTTGAGATTTGATACGTGATAGTTTATGCCTGTCCATCTGTGATTTCGTCATCGTAGAAATGTAACTACGTCTCTATAGGTAACATTTTGTAGTTTGCGCATAAAATACATTTTTCATTATGCATTTTTTTTTTTAAACCAAATCGTTTAGTTGTATAATTCTATCCTCCCACACCATACTTCGATTATAAATGTTTTTGTTATTATTTTGTACATTTTATTTTTCAATTATTATTATTGAATTTTACTGATTAAAACATTCTTGTAATGAAAAGCGTCAAGTTCTTTAGTAAAAAAATTAAATAAATAAAAATACGAAATCTAAATAGCAAGTTTTTCTATGTTTAACTCTAAATCCAGTATTTTGTAAGCAGGAAGAAAATGAGTTAGAAGAAACCATTTAGGGTCGAACTTTGAATGCTTTTTTAAAACATGCTTGTTTTTTATCTTTCTTGAAAGTAAATGAATGTATAGTTTTACTTTCTAGAATCACAATCTCTACAGCACAAAATTAGTACTCACCACTATCCAATCGTCAAATAACATTTAAAACTGGATGATTAACTTGATTATCTTCACTTGCCAAATGGGATGGTTGAAAGATGTAACAATGCCAAGAAGAAATGGGGTGAAATTTATTTGAAAATTATGACAATCCTCCCAAATGTAAAAAGAAAAAAAAAAGACGAATGGATTCTGTTTTGAATTTTCAAAAAATTTAATGCATTCATTTCGAAAATTTAAAAAAAAAGTAGTTCACAAATTAGAAAAATTCAGATGTAAAAATATCGCTAATTTTGACATGGGCGGCAAAAATATATTTTATCAATTTTTCGCAGAAAAAAATCCCCAAATTCATCAAGGTATTACAAAAAAAAAAAAAAAAACCTGGGTATTACTCTGTTATCTTGTCGACCAAAATATTATCGCCAAATTATAAGATTAAATGCCAATAATGGATGATCGAGAATGTGAGTTCAATGACATTAATTACTATACACGTGTTTAAAACATCATTAAGTAATTTTTATTTGTATTTTTATTAATATTCTATTAATTATTTGTTTTTTTTAATGTTTAAAATAAAAATTACGTCAATATGTATAATTCGGTTATTAGTTTGGCAATTTGTATAATTTGGCGAAATCGGTCGACAGGATAACAGAGTAGTACCAAACCCTGCAAATTTTATCAAAGAATTATGAAAAACATACAAATTTCATATAAGGATCTGAAAAAAATTGTTAAAAGATTGCAAAAAAAAAAAAGACAAAAATACAAATTATGTCAAAGGATCATGAAAGAAACTGCTAATTTCTACAAAAAAATGCGATAAAGCCATGAGTTACACCAAAAGATCCTATAATTAATAACTACAAATTTTGCCAAAAAATTGCAATAAAACTGCAAATATCATAAAAAAAAAAAAAAAACCTGAAATTACATCAAAGGATTCCAATAAAACTTCACATTTTGTTGAAAAACTACAAATTTTACCAAAAGATTACAAAGAAAAAACACAAAAATTTAAAAATGGTATTCCTAAAAGATTTCTTCTTTTTTCCAAAAACGTGTTTGTGTTTGGTCCAAATGCAGCGAATTTTAGAGTTATGCTTTTGGCGTCACCTCCAACAACCACATTTCATCTCATTTTTTTCTCTTTTCTCTATGATTAAAAATAATAATCCCACCATATTTTTTTTTTTTTTTTTTTCCAGTTGACAATAAAGCATAGACAAGAATGGTTTAGGGAGAAAATATAGAATTCTCTAAGCATTTATTTTAATTCCTATACAGGAAATATTATGAATTTCTTCTAAAAGTCTTTTGTATAAAAACTAAAAAAAGGGAAAAAGGAAACTAATAGGGATTATTACTGTATGATGCGGCGATGCGTATTAACTTAATTAATAAACTGACATGCTTTAGTAGACTGTCATCCTTTATTTTAAGATATAGTGAAAGCGTTGCTTACTCTTAGCAAATCAAAACAACAACTAACAAAAAAAACACGATTTGTGTTTCTATAGTTACATACATTAAACATTAGCGAACTTATGTAATGCCACATTTCAAAGATAAATTACAAATAACTCTAACATACCCGCCGACATTGAAGGGTCAACTTCAATAAATTATACAGTACAAAATATTAACATTACAAATGCTTAAGTAATATGATACAATACAACAATTTTCTTTTAACAATGAAAAATACAATTATGAACATACAATAATAGAAAAACTAAAAAGAAAAATACATAACAAAACCTTTTGTTTTTACATTTCGTAATTAATTTTCTGAAACTAGCTGTGGCAATACCGCAATTTTTGAGATACTTCTTTTAAGTATTCCCCTAGCGGTGTTGACTTCTACCACCCTAATCTTATCATCTGCACCTGGGAAAATATTTATAATGCGTCCTAGTAAGTATTTATTTGTAGGGAGGTCATCTTCCTTTGTCAACACTAGGGTTCCTATGTTAACATTATTTTTTTCAAATTGCCACTTGGAGCGTTGTTGGAGCGTATTTAAATACTCTTTATTCCAACGATTCCATATCAATTGAATGTATTTTGAAATTCTATGCCATCTAGATAGTCTATTTTCGTTAACATTAATTAATTCTGGTTCAACGATGGCTGTCATAGGCCTTCTGATTAAGAAATGGCCTGGTGTTAAAGCCTCCAAGTCATTCACGTCTGAAGACAATGGAGTGATTGGCCGTGAATTTAATATAGACTCTATTTGAGCAATTACAGTTAATAATTCTTCGAACGTTAGCCTTGCATTACCTACCGTTCGCTTTAGATGATATTTTACCAATTTTATTCCTGCCTCCCACAACCTGCCAAAATTAGGTGCTCTGGGTGGAATAAATTTCCAAATAATATTCTCTTCTGACAAATAATTCGCTAACTTCTCCTCAGGATGTCTTAGTAAATTATGGAGTCTCTGTAACTCGGCGTTAGCACCAACAAAATTTTTTGCATTATCTGAAAAGATTACTGTGCACCTTCCGCGCCTAGCAATGAACCTTTTTAAGGTGGCAATGAATGCATCTGTAGTCAATTCTGACACTAGTTCGAGATGCACTGCTTTAGTTACAAAGCAAACAAAGATTGCCTAATACACCTTATTAAGAATTCCCTTTCTCTGTCCCTTATATTTTATGAAAAAGGGGCCACCAAAATCTGTTCCCACGTAATTAAATGGTGCGCTAGGACGTACTCTCTCTCTGGGTAGGGAACCCATGATTTGTTGTATGGTTATGGGGTTGCTTTTACTACAAGTTACACACTCATGCGTTATTTTTCTAGCTAAATTTCTTCCCCGTAGCGGCCAGTATTTTTGCCTCAAGTAGCATAACAATGCTTGTGCACCTATATGAAGATATTTTTTATGGTAGTAAATTGCAATTAGGCTACACAATTTACCCTTAACTGGCAGAATATAGTGATGTTTTTGAGCAAACCTTAGATCTGCATTATCTAAACACCCTCCTACTCTTAGCACCTTATCGGCATCTAAAAAGGGGTTTACCAATCGCAATTTACTTTTCTTAGAAATTTGCTTATCTTCTAACAATGCTATATATTCTGCCTTAAATTCATGTTTTTGGATTTCCCGAATTAAAAATATTTCTGATCGTGATAATTCTTCTATACTTATGTGTCCCTTTCTTTTTTCAGCTAATTTTCAAGTGTTATCTAAGAATTTGAAAATATAACTTAAAGCACATAATATTTTAGTATAATTATTGCTGATACTTAAAATTTCATTTACAAATTCACTAGAATTTAAAATTATTAGTGCTGTATTGTTTTTCAATTTTAATTCTGATGAAAAGTCTATATTGTTTTTCACTTGTTCTAAATCAATGTTCTGTTTGGATTCATTGTCTCTTTCTCTCAAGAAGAGAGGGCCATGCCACCAAAGTTCACAATCAATTAATTTGTCAAAGGATAGTCTTCGAGATACAAGGTCTGCTGGATTGTCCTCTGAGCTTACATGTCTCCATTGAAAAGTCTGGGTCAATTCTTGGATTTTGTAAACTCTGTTGGCCACAAAGGTTTTAAGTAGATGAGGAGGAGTCTGAATCCACGCTAAGACGATGGTTGAATCACACCATAGTATTATTTTACTGATGTTCAATTTTAGTACAGTCACTATCTTAGATACGAGTTGAGACAATAAGGCAGCTGCGGACAATTCCAATCGTGGGATTGTCAAAGGTTTTAATGGTGCAACTCTAGACTTGCGGCACAGTAAATTTAAAGATGTATTAAATGTTGTGAAACAGCGTAAATAAATGGCTGCTCCATATGCGAGCTCGGATGCGTCAGAGAAACCGTGCAGTTCAACTTCCAAATGTCCTTCGTTTAAAACAAATCGATTGATTTTTAAATTATTTATAATCTGAAGAGTTCTGATAAAGCATCGCCATTCATCTTTAATGTCATCTGGAAGTGGGTCGTTCCAATCTAGCTTTAACAGCCACAGTCTTTGTATGAAAATCTTAGCCTTAGCTATTCCGAGTAATCCCAATGGATCATAGATACGCGCTGTCGGATAAAACAGTTCTTTTTGAGTATACAACTGGTTCCTTAGCTGATGAATTAAACAAAAAGCAGTCACGAACTGGATTCCATAACAATCCTAGAGTTTTAGTGCTCTGGTCCGCATTATGATCATTGAATGTATACTCTTGATTGCTAGTTGCGATTTTCAAGAGTTCGGGGTGATTAGCACACCATCGGTGCAACTTCATGCCACCACGTTCAAGCAATGCGATTAATTGTGCTTGCACTTGTTGAGCCTTATTTAAAGTGTTAGCTCCTGTTAATACATCGTCCACGTAGAAATCTTGAAGAACTACACGTGATGCTAGAGGAAAATTGTCCTTTTCATCAGTTGCAAGCTGATTCAAAGTCCGCGTGGCAAGATAAGGCACATTCGATGTACCGTATGTAATCGTCTTTAAATTAAATATTTTGACTGGTTCTTCTTCATCAGTTTTCCACAAAATTCGAAGCAAATCTCTCTGATTTTCCTAAATTAATATTTGACGATACATCTTTATGATATCAGCAGTAAAGACATATTTATGAGTTCGAAATCGACAAATGATATCGAAGAGCTCATCTTGGACTAATCCTCCGTTTAATAAAACATCATGTAAACAAACACCACTGGTAGTAGCTGCACTAGCATCGAAGACAACCCTTAATTTCGTGCTTGGTTTCTCGGGTTTGTATACCCCATGATGCGGCAAATAATATGAAAATTCAGGTTTATTTTCCAGCAAGATTTCTTCTAAGTGTCCCAAATCATTATATTCGTTAATAAATTCTTCGTATAACAATTTCATGGCTGGATTGTGCGCAAATCGCTTAAGTAGGTGATTTAATCGTTTAAGTGCATTTTCCTTTGATTCTCCTAAACATGCAAGCCCACCAGATTTAATTGGCATTTCCACAATATACCTACCATCTGCTCTTCTAGTATGTGTACGCAAGAAATGTTCTTCACAATACTGCTCTTCTTTACTTTTTATTGGGTTTTTATCATGGACCGCTTCAATTTCCCAAAATTTTTGCATAGCGTTGGATAAATCATCCACAGATCGAACAAGACCACAATAATTATTAAAATTCTGTTGGGGCAAAGATGTAGAACCACTGGCAACATAGCCAAAAACAGTTTCTTGATAAACCAAATTTTGCATATTTATTTTATTTTGACCAAGTAATTTAAAAAATACTTCGTTTGATAATAAAACATGTATTGGACCTGGTTTATCAAATTGTGGATCAGCTAACTGAAAAGTTTGTAAATGCGTAATAGGCATGATGTTTAGATATGTAGCTGGTGTTATGCGCATAATTTTAGGAACAACAAAAAATTGCAATGTTTCATTAAAACTTCTGGTTTTTTTTGCTATGATTGTTATAATACTTTCCCTTTTATTCATAACTGAACCATTTAGCCCTGAAACTGATGCGTTTATTTTCCTTCCTTTCAAGAACAATAACTCAGAGCACTCTTTCGTTATAAAGTTATTTTGCGATCCTGAATCTAACAATGCTCTAAGAGGAACTAATTCTCGTCTAGCATTTTGTACATATATTATCGCAGTTGAAAGCAGTACTTGTTTACTAGAAGAGGACGTCATACTCATTAAAGTATTGTTAATAGTTGAATGCGTGTTATCAAATGAATGTGTATTTTCACCCAAAGCGGTAACAGACATCTGATTATTTGTGTAACTATGAGGAGTAAATGCGTTTGTGGTTGGCGATAAATTACTTCTAATAGTATTTTCATCTTGAATTGCTATAGTCTGATTAGTATCAATATTTTCCTCACCGCGTTCCAGGTGGATCAATGTGTGATGACGTTTGTTGCATTTTCTGCACGTGCTTGAACTTTTGCACTGGCTAATGTTATGAACTGATGATAAACAGTTGAAGCATAATTTTTTCATTTTAACAATATTAAACCTTTTTTTTGCAGGTAAATTTAAGAATTGGGAACATCTCATTAAAATGTGATTGCCTTTACACATTGAACAAGTGTGTGGATTTTCTGCTAACAAAGTCAATGACTTAGAATTAAATGAATGTTTCTGATCCTTACTGAAAGGTTTAACAGACGTGACTGTATGAATATTTTCCAAATATTGAGATTGTTTTTCTAAAAATAAAAGTAATTCATCTAACTTCGGAACTTCTTTTGAACTTATCGTCATTTCATAATTTTTTCGAGTATCTCTATCTAACTTTTGGAGAATGATGTTCAATATTAAAACATCTGGAAGATTATTTCTATTATAATTCAAAATCTTCAAGGCACGAATGCTTTTTTTTACATTATCAACTAGATTTCAAAGATCTTTAGCGGAAGGCTGTGTAAGTTTATCTGCGTTTAAGAGTGAATTGATGTGTATTTCTGTTACTATTTTATCATTTTCATATCTGTCTTTTAATGCTTGAAATAAAGATGAAAAAGTGTCTGCTGTGCTAATCAAAGCTCTTGCATCACTTATTAATGCCGCTGATAAATAATGCAACTTTTGCGCATCTGATAGTTGCTCCTTTGAAGTTATTAAGTTGTTAAATTGTAATTTAAATAGACCCCCATTCATCTGGTTTTCCAGAGAATTTCGGAAGAGATATATCGGGTAATTTAATATTTATCGCGTTGTTTATTTGAGTAGAATTTGGTTGAATTTCATTGGAAACTTTACTTTGTTCTAAATGTTTAAGTTGCTTTTTAATTTGAAATTTGGCCTTTATAATTTTTTCCTGGTATTCTTTGCTAGCACTAATGTCAATATCATATTCTTTTTCTAAATTAATACCAGATTCTATTTCTTTATTTAGGTTTTTTAAAGTTTGTCCTCTGTCATTTAATTGTTCTGAAATTTCTAAATAACTATCAATATCAACATTTTTATCTTTTATTTATGCTTCTAATTTACTAATTAATTTCGTAATTGAAGTGCGTAATGTTGCACGCTTCTTTTTTAATTTTTCAATGTTTTCCATGTTCAAAAACTTATAGTAACAGCAAAAGGAATAATAAATTATTCATTACCTTGATTGCTGCGGTAGACGATTTTCTTTCTTTCTTTTTTCATCAGGCCAGCTTGTGGAATAATGTTCTAATAAAATTCAATGATGAAAACAGTTCATTATTGTTGAACTTTTCTTTTCAAAGTGAAGAAAAAAGATATATAGACTCCGGCTCGATGGACCAAGTGTATGATGTGGCGATGCGTATTAACTTAATTAATAAATTGACATGCTTTAGTAGACTGTCATCCTTTATTTTAAGACATAGCGAAAGCTTTGCTTACTCTTAGCAAATCAAAACAACAACTAACAAAAAAAAAAAACAGACGATTTGCGTTTCTATAGTTACATACATTTAACATTAGCAAACTTATGTGATGCCACATTTCAAAGATAAATTACAAATAACTCTAACAATTACTATTGATATGATTTTGTTATTTTTTTAATGACTTACACCTGCATTCCTGCAAGATGAAAAATCAATTTGTGGCAGAATCAATTGTAACGTCACGTGAAATCGCTCTTTCATATCCTATGCATTTTCGCATCTAGCAAAAAGTTCTATTCTGATTAAACAAATTTATAAAAAGAATAATTCAGATATTACATAGGAATTCATCGATTTTGTTAAAAGATCGTAAAATACAGCAGGTTTTGTTAAAAGATTGCATAAAAACGGCAGATTTTGCTAAAAATCGTGAAAAAAACGACAAATTTTGTGAAAAAATCGCGAAAAAACGACAAATTTTGTTAATAGATGACAAAAAAATGGCAAATTTCTTCAAAAGATCTAAAAAACCCACCAATTTTGTCACACTTAAGCATGAATAAATGAAAATTCCAAAAAAGGGGAGCAAAAAAAAAAGCACATAGTTTGTAACGGGAGTAGAATTGCCCCCTCTTTTTTCCCACCTGCATTGTGACCTTTGAGAAAATTTGCTGTAATTATTATTATTATTGTTTAGGATTACCTCTGTTATTCGATCAGATTTTTTCCAAAATTAAGGCAGTCATTTCCGAAAATTAAAAAAAGTCAATCGTAGCTCTAAAAATCTCCCATAAAATATATTGCGCGGTCGCCCCAGATGCGGAAATTTAGGGGGCGCCAAATTTATACTACAAACGTCATTTTTGGGTTGTCACAAGAAAAAGTTGAAAGGGGGGAGGGGGGAGGGCGTCAACTTATAATAATACCTCAGTTGCAGTTTTCTCTTTGCATGAAATATTGTGAATCAGGAAATATGCTTTTAGAACAATAAAGACACAATTTTGAAGCAGGAAAATTAGTTTTCAGAATAGAAAATTCATTTCTGGCATTAACTTTTTTTTGCCCCTTTGACAAAATTTGCATTTCTTGCGATCTTTTGACAAAATTGCTGTTTTTTCGGAATATTTTGACGAATTTTGCATTTTTTAAAAAAATTTTTGTGAAATTTGCCGTTTTATGTGAATTTTTTGACAGAATTTTCTGTTTTATTGCCGTTTTTGGACGAAGATTGCTGTGTTTTTTTCACTAATATTTTGATGAAATCTGTCATTTTATTGCGATTTTTTGAATAAAGTTGCCATTTTTCATGATCTTTTGGCAAAATTTTCCATTTTTAGTGAATCATTTGGACGGATTTTTGGACAAAATATGTTGTTTTTATCATGACTTTTTGAGGAAATCTGTCGCTTTTTCGGGATTTTGTGATGAAATTAGCCATTTTTCTCGAATCTTGCTGGAAATTAGTCTTTATTTTGCAATTTTTTAACGAAATTTGAAGTTTTTTCACAATATTTTGATGAAATAACGCGTTTTGTGGGACTTGTAAGAGCAATTTTTTGCGTTCCATCGCCGATTCTTTGCGTAATTTATGCGCTATAGCGCGTCTACATCATCGCTGAAGGGCTGCATTTTTTCAAGAAGGTTGCTATTTTTGAATAAGCGACAAGAGGGGCACTAGTTTTTGGATTAGTGACAAGAGGGGTGCTATTTTTTAAACTAAAGGGCAGGAGGGGCAGAGCGCCCCCCTGAAACCCTCTGGGGAAAACTCTGGTTCCCAAACTTTCTTGGTATGTGACCCACCTTTCCATGAAAATTTTTTTTTCGACTCACCTTTCAGTGAAAGAAAATTTCACGACCCACCCAAGATAAACTTGTATATCAGTATAGCAATTTTTGTATGATCTCTATACGTTTGGCCAGGGTCGTAGATACAGGGGGGTGTAGAGGGGTGCGACACCCCCCCCCACATTCGATATATTCATTTCATACGCTAAATTGATTTTCCTCCAAAAACTGTATCATTTCTCACTGCATTTTTTCTTTCTAAGAAATTTTTTTAAAAATAAGAAAAATATTACAAAACATAAAACAATATCAAATATACTTAAAATATTTTCAGAATACTCATACTCCATATTCACAATACTCATTGCATTCGGTAATTTCACTTTTGTTCAAAAATTGCTTTATTTCATGCACTATTTTTCCCTTATAAGAATTGCCCCACCAGTGGCCGAGAGGTTCTGCTCCCGAAACTTGTAGACGGTAGGTTCGAACCTAAATGCGACCGTTGGCTTGATCACCCTCAGTTTTCCGTGGTTTTGTTCGAACCTTGGATTTCCTTGAGTAAATACGAACTAGATTCACTTAGAAAGACCCCCCATGGAAGGCACCCCATCCCATTAGGGCTTATATTTCAAATGCTGATAATTGGCCGTCATAAACACAAAACAAAGTCCTTACAAGAATTAAAAAATTAAAGAAAAATTTATTACAAAACTTAAAACATATTTAAAACTATTAAATAGTTTTAGAATACCCATACCTCACATTCAGAATGCTCATTACATTCGGTGATTTCACTTTATTCAAAATTGCATCATTTTGCGCTGTATTTTTTCCCTTCAAAGAATATATATTTTTTTTTAATTAAAAAAATTATTACAAAACTATCAACAACTGACAATGTCAAAACATATTTAAAACTATTAAATATTTTCGGAACATTTATACCCAACATTCGATATACTCATTACATTCGGTAATTTTACATTGTTCAAAAATTCCTTCATTTCGTGCTGTATTTTTCCTTTCTAAAAATTTTTAAAAATATATTTAAAAAAATATTACAAAACATAAAACAATGTAAAAACTAAAAAGTGATGAACCGAAATTGTCAATATTTAAAACTACTGAATATTTTCGGAATATCCATACCCAAATTCGATATACACATTACATTCGGTAATTTCATTTTCGTACAAAAATTACATAATTTCGCCTGTATTTTTTTCCTTCTAATAATTTTTGAAAATATATTAAAAAATCATGAAAAACATAAAAAAAAATTTCAAAAATTTTTTTAAACTATTAAATGTTTTCAAAATACTCATACCCCACATTTGGAATACTCATTACATTCGGTAATTTATTTCATTCAAAAAATTCCTCATTTCATGCTATATTTTTTTCCCGTCGAATAGTTTTAAAAAATATATTTAAAAATTTATTATAAAGCATAAAATGATGCCAAAACATAATTTAAAACTATTAAATGTTTTCTTAATTATTAACACTCTACTATTTACATTTTGTTATTATTATTCATTCTGAGATTACACTTTTCCATCATTCGCTTGTAAAAATGCAACAAGATAGAGACAAATGTTTGTCTTGCTTTCAAAGCGGTAATGATCACTCCCATGGCCCCGTAATCTTCTTTCCGATCTTTTAACTAAAGTTTATATAAAAAAAAAAGTACATGCTTATAAATTAGGGAAGCACAATCTGTGGTCTGCCGGTTATAGGGCAAAATTGGGAAATTTCATTAGCGGCCACTGGCCGGTAGGACTAGTTTTTTAAGTGGTCACTTTCTTTAAACTAGTGGCCACTTTTTATTTAAAAATAATAAACAGTAAAAAAATTATATAAGCATTAATCTAAAACTAAATAGCCCAAATAAATATGTTAATATAAAATATATTAGAACAAAAAAAAGTAGAATCCTTCATGAAATGCAAGAAAATTTTATTCTCACCATATGAAAAAGTGGCCGGGAGGTGGCCACTGATAGTTAAATTTTCACTAGCCACTTTTTCTCATTTACTGGCCCTGTGGCCGGTGGCTAGTGCTAATTTTGCCCTTTACCGCCAGTCAAAAGAGGCCTGCGATGGGTTAATGTGCGGCCCGAGAATTTCATCAATTGGGTCATTCCATGTCAAATCAACCAAAAAAATTCAATATTCAACCTGACCATTTCCGATTTCAGTGAAACTGCTAGGGATCATTCTCTATGATGATATAAATTAGAGCCTATTTTTATCTTTTTTTTATTGCTTTAAATTTTTATACAATTAATTATTTAAATTTTGAAAAATCATCATTTTTTGACTTGCATAAACATTTTCAATTTTGAATTTCTCAAGTTCTATCAAACATAGAAAATTTTATGACCACTCATTTCAAAGAGGTGTTTATAAGGTTTAATTTGATATGAAAGTCGACTATGCATAGTTAAAATAAATAAAATTAAAAAAATTTTAAAATTTTAAATTAAAAAATTTTTTAGATAGTCATTTTTAAAATTTTTGAAAAAATTGTATGTTTGTTGTAATATTTTAAGCTTTAAATTCTGAAATTTTTAGAGTGGGATCTCAATGGGATCAGGAGTTATGAAATAAAAGCTGAAAATTACCATACAAATCATAAATAAATAACAAAATAGACAGAATTAAATTGCTATTTTAATGGTAATATTTGTTTTTATTTAATAACTCCTGATCCCATTGAGATCCCACTCTAAAAATTTTAAAATTTAAAGCTTATAATATTATAACAAACATACAATTTTTTCAAAAAATTTAAAAATAACTATCTAAAAAATTTTCAAATTTTAAATTTTTAAAAATTTAAAATTTTATTTTTTTTAACTATACATAGTCGACTTGCATATCAAATTAAACCTTATAAACTCCTCTTTGAAATGAGTGGTCAGAAAATTTTCTATGTTTGATAGAACTTGATAAATTCAAAATTGAAAATGTTTATGCATGTCAAAAAATGATGATTTTTCAAAATTTAAATAATTAATTGTATAAAAATTTAAAGCAATAAACAAAAAATAAAAATATGCTCTAATTTATATCATCATAGAGAATGATCCCTAGCAGTTTCATTGAAATTGGAAAGGGTCAGGTTGAGTCACTGGTTGATTTGGCATGGAATGACCCAATTTATAACTGGATAAAGTTGCAATTTTCAGCGTAGGTCTCATGGGAAAAAATCGTAAATTTTGTCAATTTGTGATATAAAAATTGAAAATTTCATCAGTTGCTTAAGAATCACAAATTTCATTGATTAAGCACGGAAAAATCATGAATTTTGTTCATCAAGTACGAAAATGTATTGAATTTTATCAATAAGGCGCAAGAAAAAATAGCAAATTTCACCATTCGAGTGCAAAAAAATTGCCGATTTTGTCGGTCAGGCTCGGAAAAAATCACGAATTTTGTCGATCGAACGTGAAAAATCTCAGATTTCGTTCATCGGACAAGAAAAAAATTCAAAAATTTTTTCATGATGCGTGAAAACATTGTAAATTTTGTTCATATGTTGTTCATCAGTTTATTGCAATAAAAAATCATGGATTTCATCAATATACAGTGAAAAAAAAGGATATTTCGTAAATCAGTTAAGAATCGCAAATTTCTTTGATCATACACGGAAAAATGCGTCTTTCATCGATCAAGGACGGAAAAAGGCGCTAATTTCGTCGATCGGGAACGAAACAATCGCGAATTTTTTTGATCGAGTGCGAAAAAGTATCGAATTTTACCGATGAGGTGCGGGGGAAAATAGCAAATTTTGCCATTTGGTCACTAAAAAAATCGCGAATTTTGTCCATTAGGCTTGGAAAAATGACGAATTTTGTTGATCGGACGCAGAAACTCTCAGATTTTATCGACCGGGCAAGAATAAAAATCTAAATTTTTTGATGATGCGTGAAAAAAATTGCAAATTTTGTTCAGAGGTTGCAGAAAAGTCGCCTGTTTCTGATGGAATCCCATCAACAGATGGTTTCCTCATCGCCTCCTATACCCATTTATTCATTAATTCATTCACTCATAATTTATTTTAACATTTATTTATTTATAATTTCATAATAACCATATTCAATAAATATTAACTTACCTTTCAAATCCTTTCCGGCCGTTATCAACTTTATAACATCCAATAATCTATTTAACTTCAATAGCCTTTCATAATTTGTTCCACGGACTCCATCTTTAATTTCAACCTACATCGACAATAACTTATCTCCGACTAATCATATTTTTCCGTAACGATATTTTCCCCGCCAGATGGCGACTTGGAATATCGTAATTTTAATCGAATCTTTCATTCGTTTTACCGAATCGATCTTTCGATTCGTACACATGTCGTCTTCTCATTGGCTCGTTTCGTGGGCGTGCTCACAAACGATATTTTCAATCCGGCTAGCTTAGTATAAATACACGATATTGATTTCTGTTCTTGGCCGCTTTTATCTTCCTACCAATGGAAGGATATCAAGTAACTGTATTGAAGCTGGACTTCAATCTGGACGTATAATTTATTTATACCTGTTTTATTTAGTTTACTTTTAATTGTTTTAACCTGCATAATGATGTCAACTATATGTTCAACCATCGATATGTTCATCTGTGCTAATGTGATAGAGTTCGCCGTATCAAGTCTTCTGTAATGCTGATTCAACTTCTCCAAGTAATTAAATAAATATCTTAGTTTTATTTTTTGACTTTTGTTTGCTGTTAATGAGATCGACATTTACATTGCTCAATTACATTTTTGACTTCCAAGAATATGTTAGGTGCCAGCTAAAGCTCCACAAGCGTTATTCTGCTAGTGTAAGGACTTTTTCAGCGTATATAGACCTTTAAAGGCTATATTACGCACATTAGTTTCGTCTGTTTACCGCTCGAAAAAAAACAAATTTCGTTGATCGGGTGCGGAAAATTCGAAATTATCGTCTACCGAACATGGAAAAATCGCTGATTTTTGTCTATCGGCCTTTGAAAACTCTTGAATTTTTTCTATAGGTCTCTGTAAAATTGCGATTGAGCACAAAAAACCCTGCAAACTTTGTCGATCTGGGACGAAAAAAATCACAAATTTTATTGATCGATCAGGCACAGAAAAATCATGAATTTTGTCGATTGGAAAAATCGCGAGTATAGACGATCGGTTTTGTAGAAAGTGCGAATTTAGTCGATCGGGAATGAAAAAATTGCGAATTTTGTCAATTGGATTCGTAAAAAGCGCGAATGCAGGCGATCAAGTTAAAAAAACTCACAGATTTTATAGATTCGCAACGAAAAAATCACTAATTACGTAGATAAGGTATGGAAAAACTGCAGATTTTTTTCGATGATGCGTGGAAAAATTTGAAATTTCTTTGAGCAGCTGCAGAACAATCATGAGTTTCGTCAGTTTATCGCAAGAAAAAATCACGTATTTCATCAATTTGCGGCGGAAAAGAATGCAGGTTTTTTCAGTCAGTTAAGAATCACGAATTTCTTTGTTCGTGCGCGAAAAAATGCGTCTTTAATCGATCAAGGACGAAAAAGACTAATTTCGTCGATTGAGCATTGAAAAATCACAAATATGGTCAATTGCCTTCATAAAAAGCACGAATTCAATTGATCAGGAACTAGAGATGGGAATGCTCGGAAAAAAACGGTTTTTTTCAGTTTTTTTCCGAAGGCTTATTTTTCAATTTTTCCGAACTGGAAAAATTGAAATTTCATTTATGAGATAATATAGTGAAAATTTTGTAATAGCTACATTCTCATACTTTTTATTTTATTTATTTTTATGTTCAGTGTTTGACATGAAAATTTTAATGTGGGAATCTGATCTCTGAGCAGAAATCTGTTTGAGAAGACTTGAAAGGATCCTTCACATTTTTTTCTTGTTTGAAACACAAGACCCTTTGCGAAATTTCTCTTGAAAATAGACATTTCAGAAAAAAGTTTAATCAACAAATTGAATCGTTGGCAAGTGCAGTGATTGAAGAAAAAAAAAAAATCTCATGCCATACAGCAGCTGAATCTTATTAAGTTGCATATATGTATGTAAATAACCTTATTAAAAATGTCTAAATAGGAACCTAAATATAGTAATAATTTCTAATTATTCAAAAATTCTGAATATATTTTGTACAAGTATATACAAAAAGTTCACAATTTCACAAAAACTTGATTACATGAAAAAAAATCTAGACAAGTAATTAAATGCAACTTCTCTTTTTAAAAATTAATTCATGTGTAAAATTATTGCAATAATATGCTGATTAATGGAAATGATAAAATTAAAAATTCAACATAAAATTTTGAAGTATGCATTTTTTACTTTAATCTATCTTTTCAAGAAGTAAGTATTGAATTCGTGAAAAATTTGACTTCCAGTTTTTGGTGTATTTAAATGTTTTAGAAGGTCCTGAACATGTTTTGATGGTATTTGGAAAATATCTGTCACTCTGTGAGTGACAAATTTTATGGGCACTCTATCTCAAGAACTGATGCACATAATTTCACAAAACTTTAGATTCAGTTACACCTTGATATAAACTCGAGATGTTTAGTTATTAGTGTATATCGCAAACCCATGGCGTTGCTATGCTGCATTATTCATAATTTCCACAGTAGTTCTATCTCAAACTAATGTATGTATTTTTATAAAATTTCAGATTAAGTTAATCTTTGACATAACTTCGTGCTCATTACTTTTTGGTGTAAATTGCTCAAGAGATGACGCTGCTATATGCTGCATTATTCATGATTATAGCAATAGCTTTACCTCAAGGACAATTTTTTTAAAATCAAACTACAGCTTCAGACAGTTTCTGATATATATTAATGTTGTTTAGTTTTTGGTGTAAATTGCCCTATAGATGGCACTACTATGCTGCATTTTTCAAGATTTCGTTATAGCTGATTAATTGAATGTTTTTAAAATGTGTTGAACCTAAAATTGACTTCCATTTTACCTCCATAATGTACAGTATTGTTGCAAAAACATGGGCAGTTTGCATTAGAAAAGTACAACTGCGATGAAAAATACCCCCCCCCCCCCATATTTTATTACAAGTAACTGTTCCAAATTATACTTTCCCTCTTGAATAAACTTTGATTTTTTGTAGTTTTCTAAAGCACAGTAGAAGTTTATCTCTGTATGTAACTGCTTTTGTTAATTCCTCAAATAGTATTTGCTATTTGTAGTCTTCTGTTTTCATAACTTTTGAGTTCCACTCTTAGAAATATAAAATTACCATGTGGAAACATTATTGAATATGGTTTCTTACTCAAGAATAGAATACCGGATTTCAGGGTAGAAGGAAAAAAATTACATTTAATTAAAAAAATATATATATATATGTGTATATATATATATAAATTTTTTTCTGGTTTTAGTGAGTAAAAATCTAACAGTCAATAAATCCTACGCTATTTTTTAGTTGCAGACCTGAGTAAGTAAAACTTAGTTTTGTGTGAATTTAGATTATAAAACTAAAGCAAAACTTTTTTGTGTTTAGTTTTGGTATAGCTTCCCAATCTCAACGTATTTTTTAAAGGAAATAAAATTATAATTCTAAGAAAAAAAGTAATAATGTAAAAATATACATTTTTTAAACAAACAATGGAATTTTTGAATACTGATATTCATAATAATGACAAAACTGCAATAATTTCTTTAAACTAGTATCATTTACTTAAAAACTATACTTATGTAAATGGAATGCATAATTTATTTCATTCCAAACTGCAGACATATTGGCTCAGATTTTTACATTAGGTCAGTTGGTAGTTAAACATGTAACTGAAAAATCATTTCAACAGCGATATGATATAACAAACAATAGTGTTTAATAAAAATTTTTAGGCTGTGGAAAAAAATCTAAATTTTTAAAAGCAGGCTTTGCTATTTTCTTTTTATTTTTTAATATAAAATGAAAATAATTTTCGTTTAATAGATATAAATGGGAAAAAATGTTTATTATTTAATATTCTCTTAGAAAATATAATTTATTTGGGAGAAACAGTCATGAAAAATCAATTCTTCCAATTTTTCCATTTTTTTCCGAAAAAAACGGTAAAAAACCAGTTTTTTTCCACCACTTATATTTTTTCGGAAAATTTACATCTCTATTCATGATGAAGAACATTTTATTTATGAAATATAAGACATAGCTTTTTCTAAGAATATTTAAATTTGAAATTATTTCAATTTTCTACATAACTGATTGTATATTAAATAAATACATTGTGATGACTGATGATTATTATTATTATTATTTATTTTTTTTTTTTTTACTTTACTCCGCTCTTTCATCACGTGACGAGTGGGAGAGAGAGTGAGGTGAGGGAAAGGGTACAGAAAAAACAGAAGTGTGTTGTAAGTAATGGAAGAAACCTGAACCTGCGAATGTTTAGGCCTGGTTTAGAAGAATATAAATTGTACTGTAATTTACATATACAGGGTGAGTCATAAATATCGAAACAATAGGCTATCTCCTTAAATATTGCCCCTAGACCCATACTTCCAATTGCAAAGTTTCATCAAAAAAGGTAAATTTTTTGATAAGATAAGTTGCAACTCCAAGGGGGGGTTTATTTTAAAAAATACGAAAATTAAATTTTTATACAACCCCCAGAGAATAAAACTTCCAATCAGAAAATTTTTCCTTATCCTCTTCTGAATCGAACAAAAAAAAATTCATCTCGATATCTGCAAATCCCTGGATGATATTAAAATCCAAAATTTTTCAAAATTCGTGACTTACACCACTTTAGCATACATCTGAGTGCAGCGATATCAGTTCATTTGAAATACAATTTAGGGATTGACCATTAATTTACGCATTGTTAAATGTAAACCCAAGACAATACTTTAACTTTTAAATATAAAATAAAAGCATATAGCTTTTTGCTTTAAACTTCCTTGACATATGCTAGATGTCTGCAATATCTCGAGCTTGGCGCCAGGCTCGTAATTGGCACGACCCATTGGCCGGACCGTCTTATTAAACACTTATTAAAAATGTTATTAAATTAAGTGATATTAATTAAACTCTCATTAACCGCGTCTTTAAAACTTATTGCCACAGGCAAAAAGTTTAGTAAAAATAGTAATAGCGATAATGACCCTTCTATTAACTGGATCATATGGAATATATTTTAATGTTATTGTACATTTTAATGTTAATGGAAATATATTTTAATAAATTACTTAGAATTTTTTTAAAAAATCTAGTTTGTACTATTCAGCTTCAAAATTTATGTGGTTTTAAACATATTTTTACTTTTTTCTATCTTTACAAGAGAAAAGTATTGGATTCATGAAAATTTTGAATTCCGGTTTTCGACGGATTCACACGTTTTAGGGCTCAGAGATACCGAAAAACATGTTTTTACAAAATGTCTGTCTGTGAGTCACTGCTTTTGTATCTCTGTATATGATATACATTTTGTGTGCACGCTATCTCAAGAACTAATACACAAAATTTAATAAAAAATTATATTTACTTAGTTCTTGATATACATTGATGCTGATTAGTTTTTGGTGTGAATCGCTTAACAGTACCCTACTGTAATGGCTTTTGTGCAATTTCCGCGATCGCTGTATTTCCAGAATGCAAGGAATATCATCAATCTTCGGATTCAGTTATTCTTTGACATGAACTGATGTTATTTATATTTTGTTGTATATGGTTCCACGAGAGGCGCTGCAACCCTGAATTTGTTACGATTTCTGCAATAGCTCTACTTTAAGAACTAATGCAGGAATTTCCATAAAAAGTCAGATGCAGTTACTTCTTGACATGAATTGGTTTTGTTTACGTTTTTGTATCAATCATCTTTCGGATGGTGTTTCCATAATGAATTTTGTATAGTTTACACGATTTCAGTGATACCTTGTACTAATCCACGGAATTTCATATCTTTAGAGTTCTCCGATTGCTACATCCGAGTAGTTTATTTATTCCAAACGGCATTGAAAAAAATATTTATTCGAATGTTAAAGTCGAAGAGTATAACGTTTCTGTTGCGTATTTTTTTTGTGCTAAGCTCCCACTAATATTTCATTCTAAGTGTATTTAATTGACCAAGGTTTAATGCGTTCGAACCAAACATCATTTAAGAAATTCAATTTAATAATTTCAACTTAAAACGTTTAAATGAAATATGCCGAAGATTCATTAAACACCTGTTCTTGTTTTAAAAAGATAACTGATTTGCAAGTTAAACAAAATTTAAAATGTATTTGTATTTGAACTGAAAACTGTATGTTAAACTCTAAAAAATGAAAAAAAAAGCGCAGCGGCCTTTGAGTCCGCTTACAGCGGTTAACACGTTGGGGATTGTTTTTTTTTTTTTTTTTTTATTCCGGCCAATTATCTGCAATAGGAAATACAGGGTTCGAAAAAAACCACGGAAAACTTCGAAGGGTTAGGCCGATGGTTGCGATTGGGTTCGAACCCAGTACCTACCGTCTACCAATTTGGAGGCCCGTAATTAGAGGCATCTTTTACGCATCGTGTAGTGGCAATTTTAACAAGAAAAATATGAAGTTGACAGGGATAAAACAATGAAAAAAATTGAAGTCTGCGTGATAAAAAAATTAAGTTTAAATAAGCTGACTCATTTAAATAGTAATTAAAGAAGGCAAAAATGGCAAAACTTAAACAAAATCTGAAATCGAAACTACACAAGAAGGAGTTAATCACCTAGACACTTTTAAAAAAGCATTTAAACGTTAGGAGCCAATCTTTGTTTAAAACTAAATGCACTTTTCTTCATCAGATGTTTTTATTTCAGTATTTCTCATTTTGAAACTTACATCATAAGTCAGTAACCGTTGGTTACGGTAACAATTCAATAGTTTTTTAACACCTCAATTTAAAA
Organism: Maratus speculifer; assembly: GCA_964019185.1. Lineage (NCBI taxonomy): Eukaryota > Metazoa > Arthropoda > Arachnida > Araneae > Salticidae > Maratus > Maratus speculifer. Next base: position 64,579,876 of record OZ025298.1, on the reverse strand, counting down.
AAAAAAAAAAATTGCCGAAAGATGTTTTCACCTTAGAAAATTTACTTTTAAAAATATGATTTGTTCACAAAAAATTGCATCTTTTTTTAAATTGCTATTTTAAATACCTTTATTTTTAAAAAATATTATTTAAAATGCTGAATCAAATTGAAAATTAAACATTTTCATTTAATTAAAATAAAAAAATTCAACGCGACAAATAATATTTTGAGTTATGACAATTTTAATTTACTCTAAAATTTTTGAAAAAAAAAATTATTAAGAAAGCTTATGATATGATAGTGCTTACAAATTATGTGGTTAACCATCACAAAACATTCAAAATTCAAACTCTATAAATAAATAAATAAAATAAATGTTTCCTGGACAATATACAGCAACATTGTTTCTTCAATTACACGCATTTCAATTTGTGTCTGATCCCTTGAAACCTCACGATTTATTAAAATTGTCATAACTCTCTGTGTTTTGGAGATATCAAGATGGAATTTTTTTTGTTTAATTCAGGAATGGATAAGGAAAATTTTTCTAATTGGAAGTTATATCCTCTGGGGGCCGTATAAAAATTTAATTTTTATATTTTTTAAAATAGACCCCTCATGGAGTTGCAACTTATCTTATCAAAAAATTTACCTTTTTTGGTGAAACTTTGCAATTGGAAGTATGGGTCTAGGGGCAATATTTAAGGAGATAGCCTATTGTTTCGATATTTATGACTCACCCTGTATGTGTGTTAAGGGCACGGTTTGTAGATTTTATTGAAAGAAGAGGTGTGAAGTGTGTTTTTAAGAGATATGTAATCCGGAATTCATAATTTAATTGTTTGTGTTTCCAGTCATGCTGTATTCGTCCCGTTAATTGTGTTCCATGTACCAATTAAACTTTTGTTTTCGTCTTGATCTCTTGGATTTTATTTGGATATACATGAGTTGTTCCATAGAAGGTTGGGAAGACAGATGTAGGGTTATGACATACGTTGCTTAGAATTACTTTTAAATCAAGTGTTTACTTATGTATTCAAAAATATTTCTTGATAAATATGTATGTAATAGTAAAACACATTTAAAAAAAACTCGGTTTAAAATGTGTTTTACTATTACATATACATACATATTTATCAATAAATATTTTTGAATACATAAGTAAACACTTGATTTAAAAATAATTCTAAGCAATGCAATTACTTAATATATACAATCAGTTATGTAGAAAGTTGAAATAAATAATAAAACCCCCCATTTTTTTACAAACTCTAGCTTATATTGAAAGTTTAACTTGCTAAGGGAAAAACTTCCTCTTGTAAACGGGCAGATTTTGGAAAAAAAAAATCTTAATTTTAAGCTGAAATTTCACCAATTAGGATTTATTTTAGGAAATTATTACTAAGTTTTTAGTCTTTATTCTGAACAAATTGCTCCAAACTGCACTTGAATTGGAGAAATAAAAGATGAGATATTAACAATTTTGTAATCTCTTCAGTCTGAGAAAATTGGTGTATACGGTAAAACAAATATGACTGCCATACACATGCAAAAAATAATAAAATAATAGTCATTTTGAATTTATGTGATATTAGGATTGTTGTACAAAAAATTCAGATTTTTTAAAAATGGTCAAGCGACCAGTGTTGGACCACTTGAAATGGATTGACCCATACTTGTATGCTTGTTTATAATGTGTAGTTTTGTATGTATAAACATTATATAATGTAGAGTTATTTTATGTGAAATTTGCTTCTTTTGTAGATAAAAGCACACATAAATGGCTTCTTTATATCATGTATAAATTTTGTATGATTGTAATTTTTGTAAATTGTATAAATTTTGAAAAATTTCTTAGTTATCTGAAACAGTGAATAGGTTCCCAGAAAATATGTATGAAAAATTTTGTTTTCTCTACAGAGAAAGTACCAAAACTCATATTGTATGCTTTTAGACAACTTTACTGTAATATATATTTATATATTTTATTATTTGAAAACAAATTGTTTTAAATTGTTCATTAGTGTATTTTCATAAAATATTCTTTTGTTATTTATTGCAGTTTAGTAATTTTAAACTGAATTATTTATAGATGATTCTGAAAAACTTATGGCTGTGGCTCATTGTAGCTCTGTTCTTAGCTACTTTTGGTCCTGCAACCTTTGTTGCTTCTCTCATCTGCCTGCTTGTTGTTTTAACGAGGTTTGTTTGTTATTGATTTTCCTTTTATGATTTTAGATTTTTGTAAAATTTATATTATATAAATATGTGCCTCAAACCAGAATATGCTTAAAAGTGCAACATATGTCATAGAAAATTTAAAATTCTTATTTTCAGCAAAATTTGTCATTCAGTTATTAGGACAATCATGAAAAAAGAGCACAGTTTGTTTTGCAAATTGATAATGGATTAAAAAAAAAAAGTGAAATTTGTTAAATAGGGTAACATCCCCAGTAATTGGCACATTAAGAATTTGTCTTTAAACTTACTTCAATTTTCATTACCAAGAAATAAAATATTTACTTGCAAATATTTTTAAATCAAAGAATGCGTATCTGTATCTACTTTGCCCACTAAGCAAAAATTTTTGAAATTTTTTTTTTATAAAAATAAATTTATAAAAAGTTGCTGTGGTCACCAGTAATTGGCACCTAGAGCACCAATGTATGACACCTTGTGATCCAATAATTGGCACATGTTCAGGGGTCGATTTAGAAAAAGAAAGTTGCATAGCAGTAACTGCTATACAAAGTCAGTTTTGAATAGCAGTTAGACACTTTTGTATAGCAAGTAAAAAATAGCTAACGTAACTTTTAAATCTTGAAAATTTACAATTTTTTTTTTTTTTTTTTTTTTTTTTTTTAAGCAATATTTAACCAAAAGCATAAATGAAAGTAAATAAAATTATACAAAGAATAAAAAATAACATCACATGGGCTACGTTCACGTGGCTACAGCAATCGAACTGAAAGCGAGAGAGAAACAAACGCGTATGGTAAGCGAAGTACGGTCAAAGCGAAGAAGTGGGGTCAGAATCTGCGCTGTCTGTTTCGATGCATAAATAAAGTAAAAGGATCGTAACAGTGAGTGTTCATTTTAAAACCACTACAACACACACATCAAACTTCTATAAGCAAACACCGTGATTAGCGAGTAACAGTGATTCAGTAATCAATCACAGGGTCAGGGCAGGAACAAATCATGTGTTTACTGGGAAAACTGCTCCCAGCAATGGCGTCTCGCTGTACTTCTATTGTAAATAAACACTTGGGGAAAATGAAAACACAACGTATTCAGGGTTGTTAAATACCCGGGTTTTTTCAGAAAAAACCCAACCCACTGGGTTTTTTCAGGGTTTTGGGGTTTTTTTCAGGGTTTTTGGGGTTTTTTCAGGGTTTTTTGGGTTTTTTCGGGTTTTATCAGGGTTTTTCGGGTTTTTTCAGGGTTTTTCAAGGTTTTTTGGGGGTTATGGGAGGTGGTTCAGAATGCTTGAAAAAAAAAATGTACTTATTACTAAATTTAAAGTAGCTAATTGATTACAAGTATATATAAATCAATGACAGTAATCAAAATTATGCTTTGCTTTTAGATAAATTGATTATTAGTAATAATTTATAAATTTTTTTGTTATTACTAAATAATAGAATAAGCCAAGTAATTCTACATGTCTACATAATTCAATTAGGATTCTAAGCATATATGGTATTTTGTTATGAGTTTCTATTGTATAACATAGAACACATTACACATCAAAGTATTTTTTTAATGGGAAAAAATTTGTTTGTGTTTCTTACACATGCTACAGAGATTAACTAACAGTTATTTCTTTTAAAAATTGTGATGGTATAATTAGGACATTTCTTTTCTTTGGGGTGGGGGGTGATGGTTATAAATTTTATGAGTTGTGTACTGATATTAAGAAATATATTGCAATACATTATATATGTAATATAAATACATTATATATGTAATTTAAAGTTGAAATTTTGAAAAAACCCACCCGGGTTTTTTGGGCTGGGCAAAATCATAACAACCCTGACGTATGTCGTGTAAAAACATGTTTAAAATTTAACTTTAAGTATACATGACATAACAAAGGGTGTGGGAAATATGAATCGCAATGATTGCTATTTAATGCATTTCTTGGATCGCATTTTAATTAAATTTGAATAGCAAATTACGATGCGATACCGCTTAAATCGAACCCTGCACATGTTTATATGTATAAAAAAAAATCTTTATATTTTGCATTGGGTTTAATCGTTTTAAATGAATTTACTGTAGGTGAAGATGTCATATTTCAGATGTTTGAGAGTAAGAAATCAATATATTAGTCTGAAATGTGAACACTTTAAAACAATACAATATATTTATATTAATACCCAGTAATTGTCACACTGTCCCCAGTAATTGTCATATGCAGCTTTAATGGATTCCAATTGCTGATAATATTTTATATTTTCAATTAAAAACAATTGATAAACAAAATTAGTCTATAACTAACTTAGTGTACTGCCAAAATAAGTGCTTTAATCTCAAATCTTGCAATGCCTTTGTAATTGGAATAAGTGCCAGTTACTTGGGACTAGCAAAATTGAAGAACCATTAATTGGCATCTATCATTAATTCAAGAATACAAATATTTGTGTCAAAAATACTTTTACACAAATAAAGTAGCTCTTTTCAACTAAACAAAACTGTTTTCAATTAAAATTTAAAATATATTATAAATCAGATAATAATGAATCGAAAAGCATGCCTTTCTTAAGCCATAGAAGAAGCATTTGCAACAAAATGGCTAATTTGACACAAACCATAATTGTTTCTCTTTCCTAGGCACTATTGTCATCTAGTAACATAAATCAAAGTTATAATCTTTAAAGTAAATGAGCATAAAACTGGTATATGGTCTTGCATTTTTAAAAGACTGGATATAAATCTTATTTAGGACATGTTTATAGGATGTGCCAATCATTGGTGCATGCCAATTACTGAGGATGTTACTTTAGTCATTGAAAAAAATTCACAATTTTTACCAGTCAGTCAGAAGAAAATTCACAAAATTTGTCAATCAGATAGAAGGAAAGTATCATGAAATTGCCAATTTGTCGCAAGTAAAATGTAAAAAATTCATGATTTTTTTTTTTTTTTTAATCAGATTTTTTTTAATTTAAAACAGGTTTTTTTAAATTTTTTTTCCCAACATTCAAATATACAATAGTTACCAAGAGTTTTAGATTACCAAAAGAATTAAACCTCTAATTTTTACTTAACCTAAGTTTTCATACTTTAATTAATAGAATTATAATTTTTAGTTTGTAATTACAGAAATTATAAAAATTGCAAATCAGTAATTTTATTAGTAGCATACAACAATTTTGTAATAATTGTGCAAAACTATATTAAATACTAGTCATATTTACATTTATTTATTAAGAGCTACATTTAATATTGTTAATATTAATTAAAGTTATTTATTGTTAAATAGCAGGGCTTGAATTTCAGGGCGGGATGGCGGGATTCGCGCCCAAAATTTTGAAATCCCGCCCAAAAGAATAACATGGACGGTAGGCTCCCGCCCAAAAAATTTTACATTTTGAAATTATGATCAACCCCCACGACCATTTTGAGAATTTTGCGATATTTTCGTGCGACTGATCGACACATTTTGCGAATTTTTTACCGCGAAAGATCAATGAAACTCACGATTTTTTCCGCGACTAATCGACAAATTTCGCAATTTTTTCCTGCAATCGATTGACGACTTTCGTTCTATTTTCCGCGGCTAAAAAGAGGTTATTTTGTTCCGAATTTAAATAAATAAGTAATTAAAATAAAATTAAAAATAAAAAAAATCAACGCATTTAATAAAAAAAATTTATGAAACAGTGATGCCACGGACGCGCTATAGCGCATAAATTACACAAAAAATCGGAGATGGTACACAAAAAAAAACCAGCTATCATGCGTCCTACAGGACGCGTGATTTCGTAAAAAACGGTAAATATTGTTAAAAAACCGCGAAAAAACGCCTAATTTCTTGCACATTTCGTCAAAACATTTGCGAAATAATGGCTAATTTCGCCACAGGATCCTGTAAAACGGCAGTTTTCATCAAAAAAATGTCACGGGTCAAATTTTGTACAAAAATCACGAAAAACAACAAATTTCGATGAAAGATTCACTATAAACGACAAATTTCTTCAAAAGATTGCGAAAAATGTCAACTTTCGTCAAAAAATCACGATAAAACGGCAGATTTCATTAAAAGATCGCGAAAAAACGGCAAGTTTCCTCAGACGATTCGCGAAAAAACAGAAAATTTCCTCAGAAAATTTGCGAAAAAACAGCAAATTTCCTCAGAAAATTCACGAAAAAACGACAAATTTCATCAAAAAAAAAACGAAAGAAAGGCAGACTTTCTGAAAAGATCGTAAAAAAGACAAATTTCTTTAAAAGATAGCGAAAAAAAAAAAAAAATTTCGTCAAAGGGAACCTCTCACCCCGGCCTTTCCCAAAAAATAATATTGCCGGAAGTGCATTTTTCTTTAAAATAAGCTAATTTTCTTGCTTCAATTTATTATTATTATTTTTTAATTTATTTCTTTGCTGCTCTAAAATCCGTTTCTGACAGCTCCAAATCTTTCAGAGTTAATGCAATTCCTGAAAGTAACCATTCATTAAACAAAAAGCACCCTTTTACTTAACAAAAGTATTCGTTCTTTAAAAAAAGATTTTTCGATAAATATGACTTGCCCCTTTTTAAAAGAAATGCGAACAATAGTGATACTTCTTATCTACAACACTCAAATAAGCATTATTTTATAATTAAATTTGTACCTTGTTCATTTAATATACAGAAAAATAATGTTTTAATTATAACAATTATACATTATAAATATAAATGTATCAAATTGATTAGAAGTTTTATTAATTATTATTAAAACAATTAGCATTAATTATTATTAAAACAATAATAATACCTGTAACAAAAATAATTAGCACCAGGAAAGAATTTACCACCAATAAAAACTAGACAGTATAAAAGTTTTTTTTTTTTTTTTTTTTTTTTTTTTTTTTTTTTTTTTTTTAACAGATTTCTTATAATTATTCTGAATTGTTGATAAAAATTCTTTCAGTCATTTTTGTCATGTCTGCATTCTGGTAATTCTTTAAACAGAACATAAAATAATAGCGGGTTTTAAACATTTTTTTCTCCCTCCCAAACAGCTAAACTCCCTTCCATTTGTAAATGTTGGTAGGGAGACTCCCCTCCTTCAAAAAATTGAATTTCAAGCCCTGAATAGTTAACTCTATAATTCATATACATCATGATCATATCCATCACAACTACTTAACGCTGCTTAAAGTTATGAGGCAGATTTTATAAGAGTCAGGCAGAAATGGGGGTGCCATTGTACACACTATTTTTGATTCTGCCGAAATTTTTTTGGTGGTTTCTTCTAATGATTTTAGAAGATATATATAATTTTGCTTTTACCTAAAAAAATTTTTTGTGACCCACAAAAATTTCTAAAGCGGGTCACGACCCAGTATTTTTTTCGAATCGACATCTTTCTGTTTTCTATTTTCTCATTGCATTGAACATCAGCCAAAGTAATTCTTCTGTTTAAAACATTACATTTAGTAGCTAAATTGAATTATTTTGTAAATTTAATGGCTGACCTTTAGTGCATCCCAGCATGTTCCGTCAAACTTTGTCGCAGAAAATGAAAAAACTCCATATTTGAGACATCATAGATCCATGCACTGAAGGTCAGGCACAATTTCAGGGTTTAACTTGTGTAATACTATTCAGTATTAACTGCATGGCCCACCCCCAGTGCTGCCAAAAAATAGCTAATTTTGTATCTAATGAAACAGAAAAAAGTCTTTTTGGTGACCCTGTATTTCAGTGCACTGAGAATCAATGTGGAACTTAATAATTGTATTTTATAATATGAAGCCTACCTTTTAACAGACATTTGACAGAACTTTGGCTGATAAACATGTGAACACACAGGGCTTTCTTCAAGTTATTCTGGAAATGGAAAATGTGGTAACAAAACATACAATTAACTATATACTAGACTATAACTTATTGTCACACTATATGTCACTTTTTTTACGTTCTTCCCTCTTTATAAGAAAAAAAGTATTGGATCCATGAAAATTTTTTAAATCCAGTTTTCGACTGATTTACACATTTTAGGGGTCAGAAAACCTGAAAAACATGCTTTTACAAAATGTCTGTCTCTGAGTCTGTCTGTCTATGTGCATGTGACAAAAATTTCGTGGGCGCTCTATCTCAAGAATTAATGCACTTGAATTTCATAAAACTTTAGATTCGGTGAGATCTTGATGTAAACTAGATTTGATTAGTTTTTGGTGTATATCACTCAATAGGTGACACTGCTATACAGGATTATTTACAAATTCCACAAAAGCCATATCTCAAGAACTAGAGCATGGATTTGCACAAAACTTTATATTTAATTAGTACTTGATATGACAAATTGCTGATAACATTTTGGTGCAAATTGCTCAACCAGTGGCACTGCTGTGGTGCATTATTCATGATTATCTCAATAGCTCTATCTCAGGAACTAATGCTCGAATTCTCATCAAATTTTAGATTTAGTTTGTCCCTGATATAAATTTGATATAAATTAGTATTCTTCAGTTTTTGGAGGTAATTGCTCAATAGGTGGCGTTACTATGTGGCATTCATGATTATCGCAATAGGTTTATCACAGAAACTAATGCACAAATTTTCATGAAAAGCCACCTGTTGCACAATTTAAACCAAAAACTAATCAACACTAATCTACATCAGGGATTTATTGATACATACCCTCCACATGCAAAGTTGCAGATTTTTTTTATAAAGTTAGTTTTACTTTTGGAATCATATCATGTGAAATCTATAAACAGTGGCTATTAATAATGTCAAAATTTACAGTCATAATTAATTTTTAAGCAATAAATTTTATGGAGTTGTTAAATGAAAGGAAAAAAACTTCATAAAATTCTGCATTTTAATCTTAAACATTTGAAAGATGAAAAAATAATTAAAAGAAAAAAAAAAAGAATTTCTAATCTTTCTTTTTTCATTTGAAATTAAATTTAAAATATTTTTGCTGTACTGGATACTTTCTAACTGATTTCTAAAATATGTTTTTTTTCTTATAGTATTTTTATGGTGACTTTTATCCATAGTAAGATTACAATTGCACCTCATTATGCTGCACATCCTGTCATAGCATATCCATCTGCACTTCTGCAGGTAAGACAGTTTTGATTAATCTTAAACTTTTTTCTATTTTTTGTCAATAAAACTATTACAGAGCTCCCAGTGTCGTGGAAAGTCAGGGAATTTCAAAGTAGTCAGAGAGATTTAAAAATACAGTTGAACCTCACTATAGCGAACCTAGTATATAACAAAATCACGGATATAACGAACGAAAATTTTTGTCCCGCCATTTTTCTATTGTATTTAATGCTAATTTATCCTTTTATAGCCAACCTCCAAAATCTTAAGGATCAGTTATAACAAACCATTTTTCCAGTCAACCATTTTTTTTTTTTTAATTTTCTGAATTGCAAAAACAGGATTTCGACTCTAATTTTATAAAAAAAATGCGAAAATGCATGCCGGCTTATGAAACACTGTGCAAATTAGTGATAAGTCCTTTTATTAAAGGTTAGGAAGAAATGCATTCTTTCTCTTTTATGATATCCATTCTGCATTGTGATTACCCTCTCCCATCAGTCATTTCCATTACACCTATCACTGTTGTTTAGTAACATATTTAAGGCTAACATATTCAACTAACTTATTTAAGAATAATTCAAGATATGGCAACATTGAACAGAATGTCTTCTTTGAAGCAAACAATAATTAGAAGCTTTTTTCCTTAAATTATAATCTGTGGAGTTCGTAAGATGATAAAAAAAAGATAAAAGAGTAAACAAACAAACAAATGATGAACAATAAAATAAAACGATTTTTAAACATGTCAGCAATAACTAGTTTTGGTAACCCCAAGCCTGTATTAAGAGTAAAGTTTTAGTATAATAGGGAACATTTCTTTTGTCTGCCTAAATATCCTAAATTTTTCTTATCTGAACTAGAGTCGGTCTTTACTTGTTCGGATAATCGGCGCTGTTCTGTATTTCAATTTGTTTTCATATTTAGTTTATTTAGTATTGCTTCAGTTTGATGTAATTGATTTTGGTCAATTTAATTGAATAATGATCATATTTAATAGATTTTACATTTTTTTCTTAATGCATCATTATTGAATATATAGATAGCAGCTAATAATCTACACATTATGCAAACTCTAAAATTTTTTTGACGGATCAGATATAGCGAACCACCGCATATAATGAACCAAACCTTCAGTCCCTTGAAGTTCGTTATAATGGGGTTCGACTGTATATAGGAAAAGTCATAGAATTTACAAAATTTTCTAAAATTCATGAAAATGTCTCAAGGGGGGGGGGGGGGAAGAAAAATGACACAAAATTCATCAAATAATAAGGAAAAAAATTTGAGGAATTTCTCGTTTGCAGAAAAAAATCTTGAAGATCATAGAAAAAAATCTCTAATTTTCACAAAGGATTGCAAAAATAAGTAGCATATTCCATTGTATGCCTGTTTGGTCAGAGAATGTTTTGAGATTTGATTAGGAAAATTTGCCAGTCATGTTTTGTTGGGAACCCTGTATTATAATTGTCTTTTATTTTTACAATAATAATACAAGACCTTTAACTACTTTAAGAAAGAGAAATTTGCATTACTGTATACATTCTTAATTCAACATAGGTAATATGAATTTCTTTTAGCATACAATCTCTCATAAATCTGCTTTCTGTAAGAGCATATATTTAAAAATGTGTCAGGAGTGTTATGTCATAAGCAACTATTTTTATATTTTACTTGTGTACCATTATTTCCAAAAATAATCACTGTAATATATTTCTATACAAAAGAGAGAAATCCCCCACAGAAACAATTTTTGGAAATAATGGTACAAATAAAATATAAAAATATTTTTTATTAATACCCTTGATATATTTTTTTATATTCCAGATACATGCAATGTAAGAAAAATACTGTGATAACAATAAAAACATAATTAGGGAAATTTTGAAATATTTTTACACTTTGATGTTCTTTGAATCTACTTTTGTTATTTTTACTGTAATACCATATACATACACTACATGACCAAAGTTGACTTGCCATTTGTGATTTTAAGCGTTTTGTTAAATATCTAGAAAAATACATGAGGAATTATCTTGAAACTCTAAGTGTGTAAATATAAGGAGACCGTCAACAAATTGAAAAAAAAATGGATATCTTTTGTTGATAAACTTGTCAAAACTAATGTAGCAAAAGCATTCAAATTGTAAATTATGATTAAGTGGCTTATTGTTATTAATTATGTTCATTTTTATGTGAATAGCATGTATATTCATAAAAAAATTAAGGTTTTTATAAAACCAATCCCAAATTTTGCAAAGTTTTTTGCTTATAATTTGCAGAGTTTTTAATATAAAAAAATGTTCTTTTCAGAAAAAATGACAAACAACATTGTACAGAAACCCTATAATCAGAATTAAAAAAGAATAAAAATAGTATGGAAAATGAGCAGGTTTTATGTTTCATTGTGCATGGGACAATGCAATCCAAATATAATTTGCATAATTGTTTGCTAAATGTACAGAGCAGCTTTGTGAAAGTTTCAAAAACATAGCTTGAAAATTCTGAAAATTATTGTCGAATAAGCTCAAAATCCATTGTTTACAAAATGAAGCAAAAAGATGAGGGGCTGTATCCTATATCCATTGATTAGTATCAATATAGAATAAACAATATTGCACATGTTATTATGGTACTTCTAGGTTATCCCGTCGACCAATTTCGCCAAATTATACAAATCGCCAAACTAATAGCCACATTATACATGTTGACATAATTTTTATTTTAAATAACGAAAAAACAAATAATTAGTAGAATATTAATAAAAATATTAATAAAAAGTCAAAATAAAAATCACTTAATGACATTTTAAACACGTGAATTGCATTTAATGTCATTGAATGTGACATTCACGATCATCCATTATTGGCATTTAATCTTATAGTTTGGCGATAATTTTTTGGTCGACGGGATAACCTAGAAGTACCGTTATTATATTTAAATACAGATCCTCATTTTTCTCCTTCATTTTGGGAACAATAGGTTTTGAGCTTATTCTATCGACGATAATTTTCAGAATTTTCAAGGTATGTTTTTCACACTTTCACAAAAGTTGCTCTATATATTTAGCTAACACAATGCAAATGAAATTTTAATAGTTTTTGTGCTTGCGCGGTGAAAAAATATGTAGTAAATCTGTTCATTTTTCATACAATTTTTATTATTGTTTAATTCTGATTGCAGGGTATTCTGTACAATATTGTTTGTCTCATTTTCAGAAATAAACATTTTTTTTTAATTAAAAACTCTAAGTTATAAGCAAAATTTGAGTCTGTTTTTATAAAAACCCACATTTCTCTACGAGTATACATGCTAGCTTTATAAAAATTAGCATGGTTTCTTACAAAAGGCCACTTAATAATAATCTGCAGTTTGAACGCTTTTGCTAGATCAGCAGAGGTTGAATTTCATGGTGGGATTAGCAACCAAAATTTTTAAATCCCGCCTGAATTTATAACGTTGGCGGGAAGCTCCTGCCCAGAAAATTTCACAGTTTTCCAAAGAAATTTTTATTTTAAAACTGCGATCAACTCTCACAACAATTTTGCAAATTTAGTGATCTTTTTGTGTGACTGATTGATACATTTTGCACATTTTTTATTGCAAAAGATGGTTGAAATTTATGATTTTTTCCGTGACCATTTGACAAATTTCGCAGTTTTTTTCCTGTGTTTAATTGACAAGTTTTGAAAAAGAGGTGATTTTATTTTGAATTTCCTTAATTAACGCATTCAATTCTAAAAATTATGAAAAATCGTTTATCAGACTGGAAATTCAGACTTGCAGATATCGCAAATTTTGATAAATGGTCACTGAAAAAACAGTTTCATCAATCGGTCTCAGAAAATGGTCAATTTCTTAAATTAAAGGATTGCAGGAAAACGCCAAATTTGTCAAAGGGTAGTTTCAGGGATAATTCTGCAAGGAAAAGAAAAAACAATTCAGAAATTTATAGCAAATATTGCAATAGGTTTCAGTAGAGTGAGTGTGTGTGTGTGTGGGGAAAGGGGGGGGGGGGAGAATCCAGTTAAGGCACAATGTGTTTTTTTCACGCAGCCTTTGGTGAAATTTCAATTTTTTCGAGATCGTTCGAGAAAATTTGAAGATTTTTCACATTTTTTTTGACAAAATTGCCAGATTTTTAGCTATTTTTTGACAAAATGTGCAGATTTTTTACTATCTTTTGACAAAATTCCCAATTTTGTGATTTTTTGATGAAATTTGCAATTTTTTGATGAAATTAGCGGGTTTTTTTCGCGATTGCTTGCATTTTCCATAATTCTTTAAAGATTTCTGCATTATTTCTATGATCCCTCTGAACAAAATTGTTTTTTTTTTTTTATCCTTTGATGAAATTTGTTTTTTTTAAAAAATTATTATTCTTTGATGAAATTTGTGTTTTTTCTCGTGATCCTCTGACAAAATTCGCATTTTCCCTATGATCCTTTGATGAAATTCAAGATTTAGAAAATTGTTTTTTTTTCAGTGACCATTTGTGAAAATTCACATTTTTTTTTTTTTTTGGGGGGGGGGGGGGGAGGGTGATCTGAATTTTCAGACTGATGACAATTTTTTTTTAACTTTCGGAGCCAAGTACCTTAAATTTTTGGAAAAATCAGAGCAGAATCACCCCTAGGCTGCTTAATAAATGCAAATTTCGTCTGAGTATCATGGAAGAAACACAAATTTCGACAGAGTAAAGGTGAAATAAATATGTGACTTTCATCAAAAAGTCGCAAAAAAACATTAATATTGTCAAAGGATCATAGAATAAATACGAATTTAATCAGAGAGCCACTAAAAATGTGAATTTTGTCAAAAAATTGTGAAAAAGACATGAATTTCGTTAAAGGATTGCAGAATAAATCATAATTTATTTAAAAGACCATTAAAAAATACACAATTTGTCAAAGAATCGCGGAAAATGCAGACTTGTCCTTAGAAAACAGCACATTCACAAACATATGTTTTTTATTATACATTTAGTTTTTAATCAGAAATAATATTCAACTAACTTTTGTAAAATTGGGTTTAATCCTAACCCAACTTGCAGGAATCTACACTCACAAGGGGACCACCAAACATGGTATGCACAGATTTTGATGATTTCAAAGTATGTTGTAGGGGTTATACCACTAATTATTCTGGTAAAAGGGTTTCTTTAAATGGGCCTTAGTTTTTGAGAAATTGAGGGTTAAAGTTCAGTCTGTATTTAAATACCCATAAGTATGGCTTTTCCGTGTGGATCAGTGATGCTGCGGCAGTGTGTAAGTCTGCGAACCCGAAGGTTGTGAGATCGAATCCATCTTAATCTTTTTTTTTTCACTTATTTTTATAGTTTTTAAATGTTTCAAATTTTAAGCAGAATTCTATAGCTTTGAACCTTTTGATATTCTTTCAAGGTAATAGTTTACATTTACAACATTTTTTATTATTTAAAAAAATTAGGTTCAAATGGTGAACTGATTGCATTTCAGTGATCAAATACTAGTACATTTTCTAATAAATAAATAAGACAACATATTTAATTAAAGTTTTAAAAAGTATTATAAAATTTAAATATTTTAAAATCCATACCACCTTAAATATTAATATTGTTAGATTACTTTATCACGTTTTATTGATTGTCAAATGAGTATTACACAAGATGTGTAAGGATTTTTAGTTAGTCTAATATTACATTTAATGTAAATATTTTTTACTGATATATGTAGTGTAGAGTGATGAAATTTAACATATCTCGATATATACTTTTATTTAAAATAAGAATAATAATTAATTTAAAGCTAATTCCATGCACATATTTAACCCATATGTAATAAAGAACTTGTACAAAACAGTAGCGTAGCTATGTTTTTTGGCGCCTGGGGCCAGCAATGTAGGGTCAGTCTAAACACTTCCCCCACAATGTCTAAAGGTCACACTGTTCACCTTTCTAAGTAAACAAAACACTACTTGCATGAAGGCTTAAGTAACTTAACATCTTGTTCAAAAAAACAAAGTTTATTAAAAGCCATTATATGAAGAGAACATGTCAGGAAAATATAAGTACTTTTAAGCATAAACAATTGTACCATATTCAGTTTCTTTAATTTTACTAAGTTAAAATAAGTGTAGATACTTTCTACACAAAACAAACACATTTCCAATGAACTAGATAGAGAGGTACTTACATGTTGAACTGATTTTGAAAATGTTGCTTGCCAAATATATACAGCAGAAAATTATCATTTCAGGTGTTGCCAAAAATAAATAAATAAATTTTAATAAATGGGACACACCCACTGAACAAAATGACATCACCTTGTCAAAATGACATCACCAGGAAACAACAATTCACAAATAAAATGTCAAAAAGTTAACTTCACCACCAACCATCCAACCACATGCTGAAAAAGGTAAACAAGCATGCATTTTGGCTGTAAGTATTTGACTATTAATTTTAACCTTTATAAATGAATAACTATTAAATAATTAGCAATTGAAAAGAACTTCTAAATTAAAGGAAATTTACACGGTTGGTGGCTACTATAAAAATGAGTAATTTTTAAATACTTGCTATTACAGAAGAGCTGGGAAAATAAACAAAAATATAACTTTAACCCTACAAATTCCCCCTTTTCCCAGATCTTCTGTTTAGCCAAACAACCATTTTCTAAAATACAAAAACTTTTCACTAGACAATGCTTTTGTCATAACATCAGCAACATTCCATTTACTGGATACATACTTAAGTTCAAACTTTTCAATATTTTCCTTTACAAAAAACTACGCGTATCAATATATTTGGTTCTTGTATTTTCAATATTATTTTTAGAAAAACTAATGGTACTTTGATTGTCACAATAGATTGTTGGTTTAGTTAAGTTTAAGTCCAAAAATGAAAAATTATCAATTATTCTTGTTAACCAACATAATTCCTTAACAGAGTCTGACAATGCTACATATTCAGATTCCATACTTGATAAAGCAACACATTTTTGTTTAGAAGAATTCCATATAATAGGTACCTGGTCAACAAAAATAACTAAACCACTAACTGATCTACGATCAACTAAGTCCGAAGCCCATGTAGCATCAGTATAAACATTAATATTAAAATTTGAAATTCTAGATAGATTTAAACTCAATTCTTTTGTATCAATAACATATTGGAGAACCTGACACAAATTTCTCCAATGATCCCATGATGGTTTATTAGAAAATTGAGACAAGGCTATAACTGAAAATTGAATGTCTGGTCTACTTCTAGAAGCTAAAAACAATAAGCAACCTATCAACTGTCTATAAGGGACGTCTATTTGTTCCCCCTCATTTGCTAAGTTTAACATTGTTCCTGGTGTTAAAGGTAATTTGCATCTAATTCTAGGAACATTAAAAATTTCTGCAAGTTTTTCAATATATTTAGTTTGATGCAATACATAAGATCCTTCACGCTTCTCGAATTCAACTCCTAGGAAGTTTCTAATCTCGCCTAGAGTTTTTATCTCAAATTTAGATTTTATTAATTCAATTACTTTATTTAATATTTCCTCATTCTCTGCAAAAATAGCTAAATCATCAACATAAACTAGAACTATTACTTTTAATTTATAAACATATATGCAGTTACAATCCAGTACTTTATCAAAACCCAATTCCTTAAAAGTTTTGTCTAATTCATTAAACCATTCTCGCCCAGCCTGGTGGAGCCCATATAATGCTTTGTTAAGTTTCCATACATACTTTTCATTAATTTCCCGAAAACCTTCTGGCTGCTCAACATAAATTTTCTCATTTAACTTTGCATATAAATATGCCCCTTTTACATCAATATGTTGGCTAAGCCACCCCTTTAGAACTACAAGTACAACAAAGAAAAATCTAACAAGTGGAAAAGCTATGACAGGTGAAAATGTGTCAAAATAATCGATTCCCTCAACTTGTCGGAATCCCTTTGCCACTAACCTGGCTTTAAAACTTTTAATTTTACCTGACACATCCTTTTTAAGCGTATACACCCATCTTGTACCAAGAACTTTACCTTTTTCAGGACGGGTCACAAGGTCATAGACTTTCCTATCTTTTAATATTTTAAGTTCATTACTCATAGCTTTAACCCACTGTTCTTTCTCAGGGAGATTTTGCGACTCTTTAAAATTATTCGGAATTTTTATCTCTGCACAATGTGCTTCAGGGTTAGACTCTAAATCCCCTTCATCAGTTTCTGCTATGGGAGAATTTTCAACATTAGGCTGGGCGGGAACTGAACTAGTTTTAAGTGATTTAAAATTAAATTCCTCAGGTTTAAAAACTAATCCCTTTTTCATACAATAATCTTTTACCTCATTTTTACTTCTTAACCTGACATTTGGTTCTGGGTAGTAGTAAACATCTACACGGCCAGCAGAACTACCAGACTCTCTTACCTTTTCAATTCTTTTCCAATCTGAAAAAGAAGTTGGTTCAACATGGTTTTCTTTAATTTTAAATTTGACCATTTTATCACTAGAATCCTTAACTGGTTCTGAAATAAAATCATTCTCAATAATTTTTAAGTGCTTTGTTTCCTGTACTTCTTTTGTTCCCTGAAACCATACCCTATAGCCTCTAGTGTTCCTAGCATACCCAATTAAAATTCCTTTTTTAGATCTTCTCTCTAATTTATTACGATATCTTTTTGGAATATGAACAAAAACAGTACTTCCAATAACTCTTAAGTGTTTAACCGAAAAATTTCCACCTTTCCAGACATTTAAAGGAGCTTTTCCATTTAATTTGCTATGAGGATACCTATTTTTCAAATAATTTACAGTACAGACCATTTCAGCCCATAATTCTTTCGGTAAATTTGCCTGAATTAATATTGCTCTAACTCCCTCCATTAAAGTTCGATTATATCTTTCCGCGACACCGTTCATCTGCGGCGAATAAGTGTTCGTATGTTCATGTTTGATTCCCTCATCTTTTAAGAATTTTTCAAACTCATCCGAGCAAAATTCTCCACCACAATCAGAACGGAGTCTTTTAATTACGTGGCCTGTCTGTTTCTCAACTAAAGCTTTATAATACTTAAAATAATCAAATGCCTCACTTTTGTGTTTAAGAATATAAACATATGAGTACCTAGAAAAATCGTCAACCAAACTCATGAAAAACCTAGCTCCACCCAAAGAAAATTCAGGGGCTGGTCCCCAAATGTCTAGGTGTACTAATTCTAAAATACTAGTAGTCTTAATATCATCAATAACATGATGTGATTCACGAGTGCTTTTCGCTAAATTACAAACTTCGCATGATCCCATTTCACCAGATAAATTCTTAAGTCCAGTTACATAGTTTGATTTAGAAAATTTTACTAAGTTTTTAGCATTTAAGTGACAAAAACGGCTATGCCAAAGCACTAAGTCATTAGAACAATTATTTAACTTATTTCTAGCAACATAAGCACAAGTTTGATTAGACACACATTTAGCAGCAATACAATAAAATTTGGTTACTAAAGGAACTTTTAAAAATTCAGAATTATCAGGGTTAAAAATTACAGCATTACATCTTTCAAATTTAACTTTAAAATTCTTCTCGGTTATCTTTTTAACAGACACAAGATTTCTTACCATATCAGGAACATAATATACATTTTTTAATGTGAAAGTTCTTACTAAAGTACCATAGTTCACTTGTAAATCAATGTCCCCTAAACCACAAATATCAGCACTTCCTTTAGCAATAGCCGCTTGACTTTTCAGTTCTCGAAAATTGTAGAATAAGGATCGGTCAAAACAAAAGTGATTTGTTGCCGCAGAATCCAAAATGAATTCAACTTCAGGACCATCAGATAACAAAGCAGAGGCAAAGAACGCTTGACTAGGTAGTTGAGAACTAGATCTTGAACTAGGTTTCCTACTTGATCTGAACTGATTTTGTTTTGTTGATTGTGACCAATGTCTGCAATTTTTAATTAAGTGACCCTCTTGACCACATCGATAACACTTTCGGGTTTCTCGCTGCACTCTTGAATTCACAACACTAGAAGGATGAACCTTTGATACAGGAGCAGGTGAAAAATTTTTAGAAGACATCAAAGCTGAATTTTTATTTTTAAAAACATCTTGGTCATCCAACTGCTTGTTTTTCAAACGGTCATATTCAGCAAGTAAAAATGGTCGAAGACCTTCCACAGTAAATTCACTATCAGGCAATTGATAAAGACGTGCAATAAGAGTTTCATAAGATGGCGGTAAACTCTCTAAGATTTGAAAAGCAACTTCATCCTTCGGCACACTTTTTCCTGTTTGCTCCAAGTCTCTAACAATTTCTAAAACTTTTCCAATGTATTGACTCATGGTATCACTAGCTTCAAACTTTACATTCATGAACTTCCTCCGAAGGTGAGCAACCCTTGCTCTTGATGTGGGTTCATAAGAACTTTTCAGTAACTGCCATGCTTCAAAAGATGATTCAGCACTAAAAACTACACTTTTTATTTCTTCAGTTAAACTCAAACAAATGTATGCTAATGCTTTTCTACTTTTCTGCATATATTCATCAAAGTGTTCAATATCTCCTCCATCAGTTTTTGCTTTACCTTTTACACTATCAGAAGTATATTTATCTAAGCCTTGGCTTATCAGCATCATGTCCATACTAAACCTCCATGCTTTCCAATTATCAACACCCAGTTTAGGGAAGGAGAGGGTTTGTTCAGCCATCTTGTTCATTTTAGCACAAATGAAGCACAAAGAAATAAATGGCAAACAGAGCAACCAACCACGCTCTGCTACCAAATTGTAGGGTCAGTCTAAACACTTCCCCCACAATGTCTAAAGGTCACACTGTTCACCTTTCTAAGTAAACAAAACACTACTTGCATGAAGGCTTAAGTAACTTAACATCTTGTTCAAAAAAACAAAGTTTATTAAAAGCCATTATATGAAGAGAACATGTCAGGAAAATATAAGTACTTTTAAGCATAAACAATTGTACCATATTCAGTTTCTTTAATTTTACTAAGTTAAAATAAGTGTAGATACTTTCTACACAAAACAAACACATTTCCAATGAACTAGATAGAGAGGTACTTACATGTTGAACTGATTTTGAAAATGTTGCTTGCCAAATATATACAGCAGAAAATTATCATTTCAGGTGTTGCCAAAAATAAATAAATAAATTTTAATAAATGGGACACACCCACTGAACAAAATGACATCACCTTGTCAAAATGACATCACCAGGAAACAACAATTCACAAATAAAATGTCAAAAAGTTAACTTCACCACCAACCATCCAACCACATGCTGAAAAAGGTAAACAAGCATGCATTTTGGCTGTAAGTATTTGACTATTAATTTTAACCTTTATAAATGAATAACTATTAAATAATTAGCAATTGAAAAGAACTTCTAAATTAAAGGAAATTTACACGGTTGGTGGCTACTATAAAAATGAGTAATTTTTAAATACTTGCTATTACAGAAGAGCTGGGAAAATAAACAAAAATATAACTTTAACCCTACAAGCAACAAATTTTGCGCTCCCACCCCAATATAGATATATAACAATTTCTCTCAATTTGGCACCCCTAGGCCTCGGCGCCCGGGGCAGACGCTCCCCTTGCCCCCCCCCCCCCCCATCCCATCCCTTAGCTATGCCACTGGTACAAAACATTTTAAATCTCTATATTTAAAAAAAAAAAAAAAAAAAAAAAAAAAACTTTAGCTTTTTTAAAACATGAAAGTGAAGAAAATATAATCATAGGAAAAAAAAAAGAAAGCGTTTAAAGTTATCAATTGAGGGGTAATTGCGCTGGGTGTATAAACAAAATTTACAAATTTTAATTTGTAATAAAAATTTACGAATTTTTATGAATAGCATAATGTTTTGATTTGTTGCAAAAAAAAAAAAAAAAAAAAAAAAAAAAAAATTGTAATTTGCTATTTTATATTTGTGCAAACGATAAATATTGTTAAGGTTGAACTTAGGAGATAAATGTATTTTTGGAACATTGAAAATTTGGTTAGCTGGTAAAAACTTACATTTTAACATTACTGCATTAATATTTTATTACTCTTTTGAAGATATGCATTATTTAAATTATCTAATCCGTTTGAGAAATCTATACATTTGAAAAATTGCTTCTAAAATTCTTTTGTATTTTTTTATAAAATAAAGGTTAAAATTTTCGTTTCAAATTCTATAAAATAAAAAAAAGTGATATAAAAAGAAAAATTGTTATTTCAGAACTGTGCTTAAAATAAAAAATGCAAATAATCAATTAAAAAATGTTATAGGCATAAATTAGTTTGCAGTTTTGTCAATAACAAAAACATGAAAATATTCAAAAATTTAAATGTAATTTACTAAGAAAATATCAAAACCTGTGGAATTCCTGAAAACTTGAAACATTAAAAAAATATAAAGTAAGTAAAAAAGAAAAAAAATCAAGAAGGATTTGATCTCACAACCTTCGGGTCCACAGACTCGCACGCTGCCGCAGCGCCACAGATCCTCGCGGAAAAGTCATGCTTATGGGCAGAGTTGTATAATATAGATGACAGATAGCCTTTATATTCTCAGTGGCCCGGCATCCCTACTTTTAACTTTAATTTTATAATCTATCTTTATTAAAATCACAAATCATTTAAATACAGAAATAGTTCTTGTAAATATCCACTTAAACTACTTACTTTTCGTATCAAATATCTGTCAGCTAACTCTAAGTTAGTGACCTTAAAAGTAAATTTAAACTAAGCAGAGGTATAAGCACAGTAAAAGCTGGTCTGGTAAAGGAGTGTAGAACTTGTTAAAATTAAAACAATTCAAGTTGACATCAAGACCTCTTTTATTTTATGACTTCAGATGAAATAACATGAAAGTGAACTTACACACTTTGACAGACTTCATGACAGCAGAAAAAGTAGCAGCGTTTTAACAAAGATGACATCAATAAAAGATTTGGAAAACACAATTAAAATAGGTTAAAATCATTCATACTAATTAAACTCAAACTCCATGAACCACGGTAACTTTCCATGCGTTCAAGTTTCTTGAAACATCGCGTCCTTCATAGCGAAGGAACGAAGAAAGGCAAAACTGTCTTGACATCGCAAAGCATATATACTCTGGCCGAAACGGCACGTGCTAACATAAGCCAATGAACGGCCGATATCGTTTTTGATATGCAAATATCAAAAACGATAAATCGATTAAGTTCGATTAAAAGAGACGTATGCTGCCATCTGGTGGGAAAAAGACTGCCGATCGATTAAAAAAATCGTATCGTCCGATGTTACAAGAAAGCAAAACACGCGGACAAAGTACGGTGAAATTAACGAAGTTTACTTTGGATAAAACGTAAATTAAAAAGATATTTAACAAGTGGAAATAAATTAGAAAAGGTAAGTAGATATTATATTTAAGTAATTTAATAAAAGTAAAAGTGAATTTTGAATACTATTGTAATAAATATTATGTAAACAAAGGAGCTAGGGAACTATTAATTTAGGTTGAAATGAAGTATGCAAA
Source organism: Maratus speculifer (assembly GCA_964019185.1). NCBI lineage: Eukaryota > Metazoa > Arthropoda > Arachnida > Araneae > Salticidae > Maratus > Maratus speculifer. The sequence continues at coordinate 64,557,117 of OZ025298.1, read as the reverse complement.
AGGTAAGTTTATGGAGGCAATGAGAACAAGTTTGATGTTCCCATCAATATCTTCCTTTAAATATGCACCAAAACCCTTTTTAGTTTTTCCTGTTCTGTGCTTAAAATTAATTATAAGATAATTTTTATTAATTTCTCAAAGTTATTTTCGTACTTTGTGAACTTAAACATTTTGCATCCGAAATTGGCTAAAGACCTTGTGAAAATCACGAAAAAATGCAATTTTGAATAAAAGACTGAGCAGAAATGGGAATTTCGCTTAAAGACCATGCGAAAAACATGAATTTTGTCCATGAATCACATACAAAATGCGAATTTCGTCCATGAATAGTGTACAAAAACGCAAAATTCGTCTATGAATTTTGCATAAAAAATGCGAATTTCGCCGACAGGTCGCTCAAAAAACACGAATTATATCCATGAATCTCGTAAAGAACGTTAATATCGTTTGTGAATTGCATTAAGAACGCGAATTTCGTCCATGTCAAAGTAATATAATAGGTAATTTTATTAAACATTAAATTAATTTGCAGAAAGTTTTTGTCGAAATATTATGTGCACAGAAAGTTTTTGGTCTGTTTATGGGTATTTAAATCTTTGACCCCCCAATTTCTCAAAAACTGAGGCCCATTTGAAGAAAACCTTTAACCAGAATAATTAGTGGTGTAACCCCTACAACATACTTTGAAATCATCTAAATTTGTGCGCATCATCTTTGGTGGTCCCCTTGTCAGTACTTTGAAATCATCTAAATTTGTGCGCATCATCTTTGGTGGTCCCCTTGTCAGTCTAAAATCCAGCCAAATCAAAAATAGAGTTTACTAGACCTGTAACAAATAACAATTAGCTTCAGGAGGAAATTTACCCCTTGTAAAGACTTGGCTCTATACAAATATGACCTTTTTTCACATTATTCTGAGTTGTTGGTAAAATTTGTTCCAGTGATATATTTTCATGTCTGTATTCTTGTAATTCTTTAAATAGCACATAAAATAATAGTGTATTTTGAAGATTTTTTTTTCTCCCTTCCAAACAGCAAAACTCCCCTCCACTTATAAATGTTGGGAGGGAGACTCCTCTCCTCAGAAAAATCGAATTTCAAGCCCTGATCAGTTTTGACGGGATTATTTAAATGATATTTCTTTTTTTTTTTTTTTTCAATTTGTTGACGGTCACTTATGAGGTTTTGGGAAAAAAATCTTCATGGTAATGTATGACCTGTACTATTATATTTACACACTGTTTTAGGATAATTCCTCATGTATTTTTCTAAAATCGCAATTGGTTATATTTTGCCATCTAGTGTCTGTGTATGTTTATATGTGTATGTTCTTTTTTTTTTTTTGGAGTCTATTTTTTACGTTTATATGATGTCATTATGTGTGTGTGAGTGTAAACATCTAATAATATTTGCGATTGAGCTTCCATTTAGAGAACGTGATGTAGCATACAAGTGTAATAACTCAATTCATTTTCATGCACATCAGATAGTTTTATGTAAATCACTTTTGGGAAAAGAAAAAGGTTGTAATTTTCTTCATTTTTTCATTGAAAGTGATAATTTTCTTCATTTTTTTTCATTATTTAAAATACCTTGACAACACATTTAAAAAAAACCTAAAATGTTTTCAGTCAAAATTCACAGCCCATCTTCAGTTGTTATTCAGCGTTATTTCTCTGTGGAATATTTCACAAATACCTTCGTCTCTCAACCAGACGGCAGGCGCCAGGGTCACATGACCTACTAGATAATTGATATTAAAAAACATTTTTTTCTTGTCCTTTTAGTTTATGTAGTGTAAAACTTTAATGCAGTGAGTTGTCTGCATTATTAGTTGATCTTCCAAAAGTGGAAGAAAACAAAATATTATTTCAATTTTTAAAAGAAAAGAGTTGCTAGAATACTAATTGTAATTTAGAATCATGAGTTCTAACAAAGCAACTAAATGTGTTCATCTATAATTATGTATATACTGTACATAGTGTACATTTCGATTCATCAATAATAATTATCTACAGAAAGTTCTCATGAAGATGATTATTTACAAATAGTGAGCACAAAACTTCATACAATACGTTAAATTAAATACAGAATCGTGACTTCTTCAAACATGATCTCCCACTATTTTTTTTTCAATTGTAATATAATGTGAAAATTCAGGGAATACCTGAATATCTGCATTATTTTTGGTGCCTCAACAACTTGGAAAAAAGATAAGAACAGGCCTTGCAGCACTTCTATAATTCCTATAAATTTGAAAATTTCTATATTTTTCAGCCTTCCACCCTTATGATTTTTTTTCTTTTCTTTAGGCTGTGAAGTTCTGTAATCCGGATGTGATTTTTCTGCAAATATATTTTTAAAATTTTGTTGAATTCAGTGAAACACTCTTTTATAAATCATGATTCGCTTCAGTCACCCATGTAAATAATCCTAAATTTTGTCTATCTTGCGCAAAAAACATTGTAAATTTCTTTGGCTTTTCGTGGTATTGGAAACCTTAGAAAAAAAATATTGTGGATTTTGTCAGTCGGTCAGTGAAATAGATTATGAAATGTGTCGATCGTGTTCTCGATTTAAAATAACAATAAAAATAATTTTCGTCAGTAACTCGCAATAAAAATATCAATTTCACTGTAAAAAAAGGAGATTTTCTCAACTGATCATTAAAATACGTCACTAGATTTGTCCATCGCTTGTTTATAAAAATTTTGGCAGTCACTCTTTTACTAGAAAATTCTTTAATCAGTTGCTGCGAAAAATCATGATTTTTTTCATTCCAAAAATCAATTGTAGTCCAAAAATTTGGACATTAAAAAATTTAGCAAATTTCAACAAATGGTAGACATAAAAAAATAAATTTCGTTAGTCACTGGCAGACCAAAAAAATGTTTTTACAAGATTACAGAAAAAACAGGGTTGCTACACAACCTGGAAAAGTCAGGGAATTAATTGGGAAATTCGCCAAATAAGTCAGTTAATTTCAATATTTTCCTCCTAAAACCTGGAAAAGTCAGGGAATTTGATAAACTTTCATTGTGATCTCTAAGAGAGTTTGATCATTGTGCTGCCAGAAGTGAGAATCTTCCCTGATTTGGCAAACTGCATATTTAAAAACAGAAAAAAAAAAAAAAAAAATCATCATAGCGCAAAAAAAAAAAAAAAAAAAAAAAAAAAAAAATGCTAGACTGTTAATTAACACACTAGCATTTTTTTTTTTTTTTTTTTTTTTTTTTCAATAGTACCAAATGTTTCTAATGTGCATTTGAACAAGTTAGATGGATTGAAATATATGTACATGCAAATGTCATTTGAATCAAAAAGTAAGTAATCAAAATTAACAGATATTTTTGCTGTAATTTTCTTACAAAAATTATTATTATTTTGCTGTCACTTTCTTACAAAATTAATTGATTTTTTTTTTTTTTTTTTTTTTTTTTCTGTAATTTTTTTGTGAAATAAACTTACATTTATTTCTCTCTTTTATGTTTTATGTATATTTTTTATGTTGTTTACTTATTGTTTGTAAAATTTTCATTTTTAAATTCTTATAAAAAGTTTAAAAAACATAAGTTTATATATTCTGACTGGCTATAACAATAAGCTATTTGTAACAATATTTTATCCAAATCTCTACAGTATCATTCTAGCTAAGTTTCACTGTATAGTCAATGACAATTGGTCAAGATTTTACATAAAACCTTTGGGGCACATGCCATGCCATTATTACTAAGCATATTTTTATTGACTTGTCTAATTAAACTTGTTCAGACAAACATTGACAAGTCATAGAATGCAAGTTGCCATAGTTTGAATAAAAACTTTCAAAGTGAACATACACCTCTCCTATATATATGTTGTTACTCTTTTATTTATAAAGGAACTCTACTCTCTACTGGCAACAACATAAATTAAAAACATGTCATTTGACACAAGAAAAGCTGTAAGATAAAGAGTGTTAATAATATGATACTTTTTGTCATAATTAAAAATCCATATATTTACCAATTATTATAGGTATATTTCATTATCATTTCAAATTGGGGTCATTTATACATGTCTTTCTTTTTCAATGAAAACTTTTAAAGAGTCTTAATTTTTTTTTAGATGTTAGAATTTATTAAGACTTAAACTTTGATTTATATTTATTTTGAATTTTTTGTTATATTTTTAAGTAAATCATGGATTTGGAAACAGTTACTTGAGGCTGCTTTTATTTTTGTCTAAAATTCTTATTGTTAATTAGATGTTCTAGAGTTGTAACGCAATTTCTATTTTTAGATTAGATTAGAACCAAGATGTATGGATCAAGATTTAATATAATCTTTACTGTTATTTAAGTGCATTATCTTGCATTTAATTATAATAAACATTATTCTTATTAAAGCATTCATTTAACATCTTAAATAACTTCTTTAGTTGAATAGAGAAAATGGACTTCCCAAGTTACAGAAGCGAGATCAGAGGTTGACAGGATCAAGTATGATTGATGAGCCCTTGATGGAAGTGAGTTTTGTGTTGTTAATCTTTCTTCTTTCCTTGATTTATATTTAATTTCACCATCTTAATACTATTCAAATTCGGTTGTTATCTGAGGATTGCTGAGAATGCTTGCATGGCATTCATTTGTTTATTCTATTGTTCTTTTAAAATTTATTTCTTTATATCCACAAATGGCTTTCTATTTATTTGCCATTTAACAGGGTTTATTGATATATATCAATTGATGTATATCATGATATATATCCAATATTTATTTTCAAAATATCAAGATTTTTGATATTTTCAAAGTATTAAAGTGCTTTGATACCTTTGATATTTTTACAAACTTGAATTTATTTTGAAAATATAAAGATGTATAAAATTTTCTACTGATGATATTTATTTTAAGTATATCACTGTGCAAGATATTTTTTATATTTTCTGTCTAAACAAATTTAAACAAAAATTTCAACAAATATTTTAAAAAAAACTATGTCTTAATGTAGATACAGAACTTTTGTCTTTGGCAGTAACTTTTTTAGCCAAAGAAGAAAACAAATATATTTCCCAAGCCTTATGTTTGAAGTTTTTATTTTTAAATATAGGACTAATATGTGGGACATAATTAATTCAGAACAGCCTTTATAATATAAACTGTTTAATTTAAATAATCAGTTGTATACAGTTTTATTAGAAAATAATCTATTCTGGTTTTAGTTCAGTTGAATTTAAATTATACAACATGTTGAATGCAAAATAAATAAGACAAGCTTTCTTTCACTCTTGTTCTGAGTAAAAAATGAAAAGCAAAATGAATGTGTAAAATAATGTTTGATTAAGTTTCCATGATGAGTGCAATATATTTTAGTTTCTAATTTTTTTATTATGCTTGAAAACCTTTACTATTGACAGTAACTTGGCTATTTTGAAAATATATTATATGTATTGAAAATATCAGATATAATATCAAAATATCAGATATTTTTTATATTTTCGAAAATTTGATATTTATAAACCCTACTATTTAACCACTTCACTGTTTGCTCTGAGGTATGTCAAAGAGTAAAAGCATTGTTTCTTATTACCTGTATCGTTGTTATCGACTCAGATTAACTTTGACCAACATTTCCTTAATGATTGATACCATTGCTACATTAATATCCATTTTTTATTATCCTGGAGCTATTTCTTTACTCATTAAAATTTTTTTTGTGGGATAACTGTCAATAGCCGTTTTAATCAAAAATTGCCCAGGAGGGAAAGCACTAATATCATTGAGATCACCTCAGATAGAAATTAATCCCTTAAATTTATACAATCTTCTGCTTGACAAAGTAAAGTTAAAAACTCTCCATAAAACTTGCTTCCCAGCAGTTTTTTGTAAATGTTGTTTCATGTATTTTATTGTTGCTTCCCAGAGCCCTAGAACTCCTAGAATATTAGAACAGCTTCTTCCACGATCGGTTCACCTTTTGTCTGCATTAGAACTTGGCATCATGCCTTTTTAATAAACATAAAGGATTAATGCCTCATTTTTCCAGCCCTGATACATTTTTCTAACCATAACAAAAATGTGTTCTGATTCACCCTGTAAATCTGAAACCTATGTTGTCACAAGACGTTTTTCCTTTTTTTGCTACATAGTTTTAAAAATGCATAAAATCTAATGCAGCATATTGTTTATAGGTATATACCTAATAACAAACATTACTATTAGGTTTAGAATACAAAAAGCTCTGTATTTACATACAAAACTTTGCAGATATTCAAAATGATAGGTTTTTGAGGATCCATTTTCAGTTTTGCTGATAACATCAGTAGTGATGCCAGGGTTCCCAAATGGTCCCCATTTTCCCCCAAAAGTCCCCTTTTTAGAAAAAGGTCCCTTTTTGTCCATTTTGGTCCCCTCTTAGTCCTCTTTCAATGACTGAAAAAAAAAAAAAAAAATGCTAAAAGCTAAAAAAAATTGCAGAGAACAAAATTTATTACAGTGGGCTTAAACATTGAAATAATTGGAATTCTTTCACAAATGTTAAAAAATTGCTGCAAAATACAAATTTTAAGAAACTTGTTAAGAAAACTCATTAAAATTCCTAAAAAAATGCAAATTTCATCAAAAGATTGCGAAAAAATTAAAATTTTGTCAAAACTGAACCCCCCCCCCCCAAAAAAAAAAAACTATTTTTATCAAAAGATTACAAAAAAGTTCAATTTTAGTCAAAAGACCATGAGGGGGGGGGGGGAAGTGAAATTCTTAAAAGGGCCACTGAAAAAACATATAGTTAATTCAGGGAGATGTATTCCCCCTCTGGTGTAACAACATTTCAGATTCTTTTTTTTTTTTTTTTTTTTTTTTTTCAATTCACAATTACCCCTGGAATTCTCTTATTTTTATTTTCCACAAAACAAAAAGCTGGGCAGACTACTCTTTTATTATGTACTTTCCATTTATCAAGGATAAACTTGTCTTAGCCAGACCTACATGACCAGTTTTTGAAACCGAATCACATGATGAATTACCATTTGAATTATCTATTGCACAAAAAAAGAAAGAAAAACTCCTGAACTGCATAAAAAATACAAAAAATGTTGTACCAATTCTGAATAAAAATAATATTCAAAAGATGACAAAATATATTAAACTGGGCTAAAATTTTGAAACTAGATTCCTTTTAAGATTAAAAAAATCACTGAAAAATTGGAAAAAAAACCAAAGAAATCACCAAAGAATTCAAAAATTGCTGTACAAATTCCAAATAAACTTAATTAGTAGGAGGTCAACATTTACTAAATTGAGTTAAAACATTGAAATCAGATTCCTTTTACTAATAAAATGAATTAACAAAAAAATTGCTGTGCAACACGCATATAAACATAAATAAAAGAAGCTAAAATATTAAATTCATATCTGATAATGCTATCATATTAGGACAAAGATTTTGAAACTGAATTCTTTTTAGGAATGTCAAAAAATTGTCACAAAATGAATAAAAAACTAAAACACACATTAAAAACTTATGAAAATTTTTTTAAATGCTGTACAAGTTTCGTATAAACTTAATTGAAAAGAGGATAAAAAATTATTACTATAGGCTAAAAAAGAAAATCTTATAAATATCCAAAAACTAACTTAGACATACCAAATCTTGTAACTCTATACGCAACAGTCATTTTTGTAAGATGAACTTTTATTATGTAATTTTGTTTTCAATTTTGATGAAGTAAATTCAATCTATTAAAGAAACTTTAAATTACAACTTGTCTTTTAAATGCTCTCTTCAGTGTACATTTTTATTTATTTTTTAAAGTTACTAGTTCTGTCACTGCCACTGCAGTTAATGAATTTTTTTGTGACCAAAGGTTTTTTATCGCTAATATTAAAAAAAACTATTGCATACAAAAATATAAACATTGGTAGTATTCAGAATATACAGAAGTGTTATATAGAAATGGGTGAAAAACATCCTAATGTAGACAGTTTTTAAATTGAGGAATTATTTTAAACTGATATTAAAGTTTTATAGCTGAAAAAAAAAACTATGCATAGGAATTTAATATTTTTTTCTAAGGATATACATTACAAGTTTGTGGTGTGCAAACTGCTTTTATTTTATTTTTGATTTTTTTTATGTTTTAATTAATTATTTATCATTTCAATAGATATTTTTAATCACATTTTAAAAAAGTCATTCTGGTAAAAAGTTTTAAAAATCAGTTAAGATTTTTAATCACAAGAACATCATCATTTCATAAACATTTTATAATTCAAACATTTTTTTAAAAAAAGGAAAAAAAAAATCAAACTTTTTATTCTAAAATGGTGTTACATAATGCATTAAAAACAAACCATTTTTGACATGTTTCTGTTCATTCAAGATAAGTACACCGGATAGGATGTACACCAGTACATCTCATTATCAGATGGCATTTGTATTGACCATGAGACAAATTTTATGTTATGGTTCTTATCTTGATTGGAACCAAAACATGTAAAAAAGTGTTCCTTTTTAATGTATTGTGTAACGCCTTTCTTAAGTAATGAAGAACGTTCGAATTTTGAAATCAATTTTAAAAATTTATTATTTTAAATTGTTGCTAGTTGTAAAAACAGTGCAAAAAATACTTTTTCCTTTTGAATAAAAATGTATTTGTATGTGATTATTAAAAAGAGGATTAAAATTTTAAAATAAGAATTAAGTGATCACATTTTAAAAGCAGGAAAATGTGTAACATTTTGACACAAATGCTGCATTTACATGTAAATATTAAAAATGAAAGAGGAATTTAAAAATTATCTTATATACTCGCGTATAAGTTGAGGAATTTTAGACAAAATTTGAGAGTTGAAAATAGAAGGGGGGTGTGGGATAGTCTTATACATGAGGTAATAAAAAAAAGTCTTTTACATAAGATTTGCCCTGTTTTTACAAAAAAAAAAAAAAAAAAATAATAATAATAATAATTATTGAATTTTGCAAGTCTTAACTAATCACATATGAGCCTTAGTTGGATTGAGAGATAAAAATCGGGCAATGGTTATTTCATTGTGAATGACAAATAAAGCTCAACAATAATGACTGTGTAATTGTTCTGCCCTCATTTTTTCTTTTAATAAAATTTCCTTTAATATAGGGGCATTTCTTTCAACATTTTAATCACCTTTTTTAATAAAATTAACTTTTTCTGAAAAAAATATAACCGACTTCAAAAAACGCGCTAAAAAGAATGAAATAATTCTTCAAAATTATCTAATGACAAATCGTTATCCAATAACCACACATAGGATATCATGTACTGGCATAAAAATGGTTAAATTTAATATATAGAATTTAATATCCACAAAACATAGATTTTCCAGAGAATATTTTTACAAGAAATTAATTTACATATTTTTGATTTAATTTATGAATATATACATATAAAAAGTAATGAATTTTTTTTTAAATTTGGTGCCAAACAATCACAATTGATAATGATTATCCCCATTTTATTTATGGTACTAGGCATAATATAGCCACAATTCTTACTACACTTAAAATAGTTTGGCACCAACTTCAAAAAGAAATTCATTACTTTTTATATGTATATATTCATAAATCAAATCAAAAATATGTAAATTAATTTCTTGTAAAAAATATTCTCTGGAAAATCTATGCTTTGTGGATATTAAATTCTATATATTAAATTTAACCGTTTTTATGCCAGTACATGATATCCTATGTGTGGTTATTGGATAACGATTTGTCATTAGATAATTTTGAAGAATTATTTCATTCTTTTTAGCGCGTTTTTTGAAGTCGGTTATATTTTTTTCGCAAAAAGTTAATTTTATTTCCTATTTTTTAGTTATTCATACCGTAATACATAATTATGTGTATTGACTCTTTGCAGTCCATTACTAATGGATACACTTTGATAAGTTCTAATGTATTCGGCTTACTTGTCACTGTTTGATTGTCAACTTTTCTAAAACCATTTACAATATCAGTTAGTATCGATGTGAATCTTTAGATTTTATTTATGTGCTAACTTCTTCAGATAATATCTGCCATTTCGAAAAGCTACCGCATTCATGAAATCTTAAAGTCTGCATCAAATCCTACAGACATCGAAAGGTGACAATCCATCAAGTAAAGTGTCCTTACACATAAGAGCGTGACATAGTGCTTCTATATATAAGCACGCAGCAAAATGACTTCATATATCAATGGATAGTAAAATGCTTTTCTTGGGTAGTCAGTCAAAAGTACCCCCCCCCCTTTCACTCAGAAACAGGAAAAAGAAAGATTTTAACAAAAATCATACTATGCTTCAATAGATAAACACTGTTAAAAATTTGATCAATTTGCTGTAGCATCACTCTACCGCTGTTATAGAATATCTCTTTTATGACCAATGAGAATGCTCCATAACACTGTAGAGTAACCGTTTTCTATAAAAGTGGCGGAGTGATGCTGCAGCAAATTGGTGAAAATTTTTACAGTGAACAGCATCAATCTAAAATGCTTTAAAGGCAGTAATGGCATCTGAAATGAGCGTTGACAATTCGACGAAAATCTGAGACTCATAACCTGTACCTGGCTGCCTCTATAAAAGAGTGACAGCATTTGATTCCCAAATATTTCTTTTACAGACACTTTTGTCCCAATTACACTGTTAAAAATTTGAAACTTTTGCTCGTCACTCCACCGCTTATATACAAAACGATTAGTTAAATGTATTATGGAGGATTCTCATTGTCAAAATAGAGATATTCTATAAAGGCGATGAAGTGACGATGCAGCAAAAGTTTCAAATTTTTAACAATGCATCGCAATGCCAGGTATTTTCTATTATAGAATTAGATGATGATATCCTGGAAGAATTCGATTGTACGTGTATGAGAAGTTAACAACGTTGACGAAAATAGCCCGCTCAACAAGATGCCGAGGCTAACGACAGGTTACTGCGGTATATCTCACATGACTTTTTTTTACAGACCGCTCCAGTGACGTGACGCTCTTTTCGTCCATCTTCATTAGTGCATTCGAATATCACGTGACTTCAGCGGTCGGTGAAAAAAGATACTTGGAATGTACCGCGGTAGCCTGTCTTTTTCATTAGCCTCGACAATATACTTGGTGACTCGTTTTTGTCCAGAATCGTTTCAACAAATTATATACTGTGCTTCATGTGTCGACATATTCATAACGAGGAATCCTATACTGTTAAAAATTTCACCCATTTGCTGCAGCGTCACTCCATTGATTTTATAGAAAAAGGTTACTTTACAGTGTTATGGATCATTGGTCCAAAAGAGATATTCTATAAAAGCGGTGGAGTGACGCTGCAGCAAATTGGTCAAATTTTTAACAGTGTACACTGTAAAAAATTTTACCTATTTGCTGCATCGTCACTCCCCCGCTTTTATAGAATATCTTTTTTTTGACCTATGAGAATGCTCCATGATACACTCATTGTTAAAAATTTTACCCTTTTGCTGCATCGTCATTCCAGCGCTTTTATAGATACTGATTACTTCATCCTATTATGGAGCATTCTCATAGGTCAAAAGAGAGATATTCTATAAAAGTGGGGGAGTGACGATGCAGCAAAAGGGTCAAACTTTTTACAGTGCTGTTAAAAATTTGACCCATTTGCTGCAGCATCACTCCACAGCTTTTATAGAATAACTCTTTTATGATCAATGAGAATGCTCCATAACACTGTAAAGTAACCATTTTCTATAAAAGAGATGGATTGACGCTGCAGCAAATGGGTCAAACTTTTAACTAGGCTGAAATAATTGTTTTCTATAAAAGCAGTGGAGTGACGATGCAGCAAAAGGGTAAAATTTTTAATAGTGTGTCTGAACAAAATCTGAAACCATTCTGGTCTCTAATCCGGTAACCAAATCTGAATCTTAAAATAATTTTGTTACACATAGCTAGCTACACTGTAAAACAAATTACCCTTTTGCTGCCTCGTCACTCCCTCACTTTTATAGAATATCTCTCTTTTGACCCATGAGAATGCTCCATAATAGGATGAATAGGATGATTTTATATAAAAGCGGTGGAGTGACGATGCAGCAAACGGGTTAAATATTTTACAGTGTGCGATTTATAGTGCATTGACATGTAGAGATAATTTTTTCCTCCTGAACAAAATATATACTAAATGATTTTCATCTTTTCAAAAACTATTTCCGATGTCGATTGGTATCGGTGTCAATTTTCACTTTAGTATATGTAAGAACTTGGCCAGTTATGATTTAACATTTCGGAAATTTACCGCATCCAGAAAACTTTAAGGTCCACATTGAAATCTACAAACATCGCAAATAGGCGTTGAAAAGTTGACAATCTATCAGTACACCGTTAAAAATATTATGAAAAATTACCTTTGTTTTTAAAGCTATCTATTTTCTGACTAATGAGAAAACCTAAAAAAGGCATATAGAGCGTTTTCATTGGTCAGAAAATAGATAGTCTTTAAAAAGAGAGGTAATTTTTGACGATATTTTTAACAGGGTAGAGTACCTTACACAATCACAGCGCGTCAAGTTGCTTCCATAATTCAATGCGTAGTAAAGTAATTCTATATGTTCATACGTATTAAATTACCCCTTTCAGTTATAAAAGCTAAAAAGGAAGATATTATCAAAATCGCACCATAATTCAACATGCCTCAATAAGGAAATGGCATGTTTACAAACAAACACTTCCGTCAAACAATTTACAACTACATTTTTGTCGTTACGATCATTGTAGGATTCATCCTGGCGACGTTGGCCTATCATATCATAGGGTTGTCGAATGCCGACCAATCAAATCTCTCTAACTCATCTGCTCATTAGGAGTCGTAAAGAATGGACAGATATTTCTTTCTTATCCACAGTTATTCGACCCACAGTGATGTCAGATGCCCTTTCCTTATATGAATGTAGCAACATTCGAAGTTAAGGCTGTTCTTTGACAGACGCGATTTCCCAATACAGAAAATTTAAGAATACCTATTCCAGAACTTGGCGACAATCGCTTGAACGAGGTTGTTTTTTGAATGCAAGAAGTTAACTAAAGATTATGTTAACATGTATCTTTAATCAGTATATCAAGTCAGTGTATATCAGTGTATATCAAGATAATTAACATGTTAATATAAATGGCGCTATGCACCATATACACTACATATGTATCTCACGGAAAATATGAGATGAAGAGAAAGAGAGGGAAGTTAACTACCTTAACTTTAATGGTAAGCTTATCAAAACTTTTCGTCATTAACATTTGCCTGAATGTAAGTATAAATACAATATACATACACATAGCAATGCACTTTAATCACTTTGTGAATCCGGCATAACTGATATCCTGATACATAGACACTTGTACTTTGACATGTAAGTGTCTTTAAAGATGAATTTTCAGCTTTTCGATACCGATTTATCATATCGGTAGGTATCGATGTGCATCTTTCATTTTGATGGATACAAGAATTGTTCCAACTAACATTTCATACTTTGGAAAAAACTCGCATCTTTGCAACTCTGGTTAGGATCCAGAGGGATTATTCGCTATTTAGCAAAGCAAGATTAATCAATCATAAGCCTTCATTTTTGAGAACATTGTTTGAAGTACAGTGTCTAGAATATATGGATTGGAAATATGCTACACTGTAAAAAAGTTGACCCTTTTGCTGCATCGTCACTCCCCCGGTTTTATAAACTATCTCTCTTTTGACCCATGAGAATGCTTAATGATAGGCTGAAGTAATTGTTTTCTATAAAAGCGATGGAATGATGATGCAGCAAAAGGGTCAAATTTTTTACAGTGTATCCAAACAGTACTAAAAAATTTGTACCCTTTAAAAGTGCAACGATGTACTGAATACCAAAGTGTCGATCACAACTACATCTGCAGGATTTTTGTATTGCATTGTCTGGACTAGCAATAATTCTTGCAATTTTAGAAAATGCCTTGCAGTTGTTGCTGCTATTATTTAGATTTCATCAGAATCGTTGCACATTTAAGGGATACAACATTTTAGTGCTTTTTTAAGTACACTGTTTAAAATTTGACCAACTTGCTGCAGCGTCACTCCACCGCTTTTATAGAATATCTCTTTTATGACCAATGAGAATGCTCCATAACACTGTAAAGTAACCTTTTTCTATAAAAGCGGTGGAGTGACGCTGCAGCAAATAGGTGAAATTTTTAACAGTGTATTACTGAGATACCTGATTTCCACACTATACTGTTAAAAATTTGACCATTTTGCTGCATCGTCACACCCCCTCTTTTATAGCATATCTCTCTTTTGACCCATGAGAATGCTCCATAATTGGGTGAAGTAATTGTTTTTTATAAAAGTTGTAGAGTGACAATGCAGCAAAAGGGTAAATTTTTTTTACAGTGTATATAGTCTAAATGATATACTTCTGGTTTGGTGGATAAGAGAACTTGGCCGGAATACAGGTAGACTTTGCGCTGATAACAAAACCATATTAACCAATCTGAAGCCTGAATTTTTGCAAAATTTTCACTGTTTTAAGTCAATTTTCTTATTAATCAATCTCATTTTGCAAACAGCGTGAAATTTATGTGAATAAATTGCCCTTGTCCCGTTAGGATTTCAAACTTTGAAAAGATCGTGTGTCTATGGGCGTTTTCAGCACAACTTACCGGTTACTTACCAGTCACTTACCGATTGTAGACAAGTACGAAATGAAAATCAAGGCGAAGTGTGACGTCAGGTACAATTCAACAGGATAGTTTTCATTGGTACCACAATTCGCTTTCGTACTGCCCTACAATCGGTCGGTAACATTGGTTACTTTGGTAAGTTGCGCTGAACACGCCCTTTGTATGTGTAACATAAAAGCAAGAAAAATGAACGCTTCTAATTGGTCGATTGCTTCAAAAAGATATTGAATTTTAATGTTTTAATTTTTTAAAAAGTTCTAATCAACAGATTTTTATGAAATTGGAATGGGACCACATGGGCCACATACCCTTTCAAACAAAAAAAGAATTATCAAAATCGGTTCATGCTTATGAAAGTTATGCGTGAACAACAAATACATACAGGTCGAAATCATAACCTCCTCTTTGAAGTCGGTTAAAAAAAAGTTCCAACTTGAGAATGCTTCTAGATATCTCTCCTGAAAGTTCTACAATACAAAGAAGTACTATATTTTAGCAGTCTAAGAAGTTGTTTACTCTTGTAAAGAAGGGTTGAATAGAATTTTAAAAGATTTTTTCTTTTTCAGTATCATTGAATTGGTGTGAATAGATTGCAAAACAGTTTAATTTTCTTTGGTTTTACATAATTATATTGTTTAAAATGTTGAATTAAAGTCTGATTAGAAAAGTAAAAAAATAAATAAGTAAATAAATAAAAAAGTTTACTAATTTAATGAAAATTTATTAATTTTTTTTATCCTCAATTACAAATTATTTCTCAACATACTACCAGAAATGGGTTTGACTTACACTTGAAAATTCAATCTTTTTCAAAATTTTCCTTGAGATTGAGGAGGGAAAGGTCTATTTATACCAGAGTACATTAATATGTGTATTATATACAGTAACATTAATATGTGTTAAAGTTAAAAACAGTAAATAGGAAAAATTACATCACATTTGAAATGCCCAAGCAATAATTTTTGCACGAGAGATTTATTTTGTATTTTCAGTGATCCTTTTACAAATGTTGCCAATATTAAGAATACAAATAATAATTCCTTTCTTACAACAAAAATATTTTCACATGAATGTTAAAGAGAGAAATAAATTTTTGGCGAAAATTACTGAGATTTAAAGCAATATATTTAAAATGTGCCATTTAAGACCATTTTCTTAAAATTAAAAAAAAAAAAAATTAAAAAAGCCAATGTCTTCTTATAGTCTGATTTTCAAATGCTATTTAACAATCTTATTTAATTTTTAATGTTTAAATGCATTTAATGTCTCAGCAGCAGTCAGTTATGTCTTAAAATCTCTCAATATAGTGGGAATGAATGGAAAAAGTAAATCAAATTAACGTGTTTTTTGTCTGCAGTGTTTGAATGGGATTTAGTATATACAGTAAGCACAGCTCATATGGGGCAGAGCCCTCTAGTTTATCAGAATAATGCTCTGGAATCATGAAAATAACTTCCATTTTTTTTAATGGATTGATTTATTGGTTTTGATCACTTCCCCGGGACAGGGGGATTGTTGTTATACTATGCTTTTTCTGATGAACGTTATAGCTTATCCTAATTTCTATTCTACAAAAGAGACTAAATTTTTTGTTTGGGGCTAATAATTAAGACTTATATTAATCTAATTTTAAATTTCAATATTCAACAGAGTTGCTATTATGCTGTGCTTTTTATAATGCAATACTCAGTGTTATTCTTTACTTTTAAGGAGAATTATCAAGGTGAATGCTGATATTGATTATTTTCTATACTCTTGGAGTTGGATATTTAAATGTGTTAAACAAAACTGTGTACACTGTTTAATGACAACTTATAAAAGTAACCATCTAAAATATTTTTGGGGGTAAATTAAAAAAAATTACTTGCATGTTTAGGAAAATTTGTGGAATGTTTTTACACTTACTATTATTTTTTAAGTCTCAGTTTTTAATAAACAATAATCCCCCAAAGTTACATTTTAAAATAAAAATGGTCCCCCAAAGTGTCCCCTTTTTAAATAAAAATGATTCCCTGCCCCCCCCCCCTTTTTTTTTGAAGGCTAACATATGTTGGGAGCTCAGTGATGCCAACTTGACAAAACTTAGTTTCATGATATTACCTTCTTAAACTCTTACACCTTCTTACTTTTCATGATATTATCTTCTTAAAAACAACAACAACAACAACAAAAAATAATAATACTGAATAATATAATATACTGAACAAACAATACAAACTTGACAACTAAAAATATCCTCATATTTGTTAAATCTCTTTATATGACCAGGAAGTTTCATTCCTGTTCATCCCACTGTTCCTATTCACCTCATTTTACAGCATGTTTTTTGGATAAAATTTAGATCTTTTGTTTGATGGTATATTGAATTGCAGTGATTTTTCTTACACTTTATGCTATTCCTCTTTTAGACAAGAAAGTTTGTAAAGTAGCAAAAAAAATGTGTCTCTTGTGTGATCATTCATTAATGCCAAATTGAATAGTCTTCTTAGTCATACAAATTAAAACACACACATAAGATTTTATATAGGTATCGCACCTCTCTCACTAATTTGATCTTGTTCTGTGCAAGTGAATTTGAAACGCTGTGCAAAACAAAAAATTGTGTGTTTTTCTGATGAACGTTATAGCTTATCCTAATTTCTATTCTACAAAAGAGACTAAATTTTTTGTTTGGGGCTAATAATTAAGACTTATATTAATCTAATTTTAAATTTCAATATTCAACAGAGTTGCTATTATGCTGTGCTTTTTATAATGCAATACTCAGTGTTATTCTTTACTTTTAAGGAGAATTATCAAGGTGAATGCTGATATTGATTATTTTCTATACTCTTGGAGTTGGATATTTAAATGTGTTAAACAAAACTGTGTACACTGTTCTGTGTACACAGCATCTGTAGTTAAAAAAATTTAAAAAAAAAATTATGTGAAGTAACTTTTTTTATTTTTATATATTTTCTGTGATCAAATCATTGTGAGATGCTTTCACGCTCTCTTCTGACTAACTTTATCAATTCGGCCAATCAGCAAGAAGAAAAAGAAAAAGGGAAAAAACTATTCGTATGAAAATATTAGTAAAGCATTCATTGTCAAACAGTAATTCTGAAAAAAAATATATTTTTTTACCTCCTAATACATTTTCATTTTCCTTTCTATCTCCTTCCTCACTGCTTCTTTAATCAGGTTGGCAAAGTAATTTATTCATTAATGTTCAGTAGGGTGTCAATAATTTTAATCAGTTGATTTAAATCAGTGATTAAATCATGATTTTAATCAACTAATTAAAAATAAAATTTTTGATTAAAATAAAAAATTTTCCAAATGTTTAAAATGACATAAAAGTAGTAAAATCTAATTTAAGATTATTATAATTTGGAAAGTTTCTGGTATTTTTGCCTTATGAATAAATGAAAAGAAAAGTTTCAAATAATTGTTCCTGAGCCTTATAAAACATTAAGTACAGTAAGTTCGTAAAGGCATAAAAAGCATTTCATTTAAAAATCATATTTAAATCTAATATAATTTGCAATGTTATAATTTTCTTTAAGTAATCAAATTATTCATTCTTTTATATAAAATATTTATGATAATATATAATATGAAATTTATTATGCATAATATAAAATTTAATATGCTTGCCATTCTTGTATAGAATAAGAATGGCAAGCATAATAATTTTCTGCAGAGAGATTAAATAACCAGAATCTTATCTTCTCATTTTATGTTTGCAGTATTTTTCTATTATTATTATTTTTTTTAAATAATATTATTGATGGAAAATAAGTAATTCATGCAGATTTAATATTAAAAAAATAATAAAAACTAAATCAATTTTTAAAAAATCCCTATTTATAAATACAAAATGTAATAATAACCTGCGAAAATATTTTGTATAACAAATATTCTGTAATTTTTTTTTTTTAAATTGCTTTTGTAGAATTATTTTGAACTTTTTCAATTTGTTCAATGGGACTTTATTTCTGTTCGTTCTGCAATATGTTACGTGAAGAAACTTTGACACATGAAACTACTTAAGACTATAGCAAAAATGACTGTCTTGAATTACATTCAACTGTTTCAGGGGCGAGTGATTGTGTTTCTGTAATACTGAATTCTCAAAATTGTTAAAAATTTCTCATAGAATTTTTTTTGTATTCTATTTTTAAAAAGAGCAAAAAATCCAGCTGGTAGATAACATTAATTTTTATTTATTACAGGTTCTCAATTTTGCATTTAGAGATTATATCCAGACTTGGTATTGTCAGATATCAAATGATGAAGATTTTCTGTTAAGTTTAAAAGATCTTGTACAAAAAGTTATTGTAGCATTCTCTAATAGGTATGTCAATTTTTGTTACTGGATGTTTATTTACACTGCTCAAAATAATTAAAAGATATTGCAGTTTTAGGTGGATTTTGTATCTGGGAAACTTTTTAGCTGATTGATAAATGGTCGACAGACATAGTAGTTTATATGAGAATAAATTACACATGTTTGGCAGAAAAAAATGCATTTTATTGTGCATTTGTGTAGAAAAGGAAAAAAACACAATTTGTGCATATGGGAAAAAAGAATAAGAAAAGGTGTTATCTTCAAAGAAAATCATTTTCAGTAGGGGGTATGGTTTCCACGGGCGGCCAGCAACGTTGAACACCTTTGAGGCATGGACTCAAAGAGGCTATTAATGACGAGTTGGGGTATTCTGCCCCACTCTTCCAGAAGAGCTCTTTCCAGTTCTTGGAGAGTTTGTGGGAGTTGTTGGCGGCCAGAAACTCATCTTCCTAGAGCGTCCCAAATGTGCTCGATTGGATTCATGTCTGGAGAACACGCTGGTCATTCCATTCGAACGATTCCTTCTTCGAAAAGGAAATCCTCCACCAGGTTTGCACGATGTGGCCTGCAGTTATCGTCCATTAAAATGAAGTTATCTCTGATTGCTGCAGCGTAAGGGTCTACAATAGGTCTGAGGATCTCATCCCTATATCGGCGACCAGTCAGAGTTCCATCTCGAATGATGTAGAGGTCAGTGCACCCGTCAATGGAGATGCCACCATACACCAACACTCCTCCACAGCCAAATCTGACACTTTCGTGCACAAACGCAGGATTATTCCTACTGCCACGGTCCCTCCAGATGAAAATATGCCTATTATCCGGATGCACAGAAAAACGGGATTCATCAGAAAACAGAATATTGCTCCATTCATTTCTCCTCCAGTTGACATGCTCGGTTGGCCACTCTCTGCGGTCGCGACGATGCCTTGATGTTAATCTAACACATACCATTGGTTGGCGAGCATACAAACCTACAGCATGGAGCCGGTTTCGGACAGTCTGAGTTGAAATCGTGGGGCCTGTAGCCGAGCAAAGGCGTTGTTGGAGAAGAGTAACGTTCACGTTTTGGTGTCTCCGAGCTGTTAACGCTAAATACCGATCTTCATTGGGCGTTGTTGCCCATCTACAACCTTGCCCTGGTCTTCAGTCTGCACATCCACTCTCCAAAAAACGGTTCCAGATCCTGGAAATGACACTTTGTGACACTCCAATGGCTTGCGCTTCTTCGGCTTGAGTTTGGCCCCCTTCTAACCTACCATGGGCGCCCATATGGGGGGCAAGGTGGGGCTTGAGCCCCCCCCCCCCTAGATTTTGATTTTGTCATACTTTTTAAAAATATAAATCAGTTGCAAGATATGAAAATTCTAACTTGATCCTGTAAAAAAGGCATCGTAAGAAATTTGCGTTTCAAACAGTTTTCCGTTTAAGGAGGTATAATTGTGTGGAACTTATTTTCTCATAATCATGAATTTCATTTCTTTTAAAGCTAGATTCTGATTTAAACAGATCCAGTTTTGGTAAGATTTGAATTAGTCCTCTCGAATAGTTTGCTTTTTTACAAAGAGGAAAAACATGAGATATGAAACAAATTGTATTTTATACAATTTTTATTTTAGCAGGTGTTACTGTGTGCTTTTTTAGCACTTTCCAACAAAGTTGAAAAATGCTTATGCATTCGGTTTGTCTGCCCGTCTGTCTGTGCTCTAACTCACGTAAATATACTCGGATTGCCATGAAATTTTAGGATGTTATTGACGTTTACCCTAGCATGAACCAGGGCTGCAAAACAGCCGGTCTTTTCTGCAAAAGGCCAGGCCGGCCGGCTTTTATTGGCTTTTTTCCCAAGGCATACCTTATTATTTATTTTTTACAACTATACATGTTAATTTACTTTACTAATAGCTATTTTCTATAAATTCAAATTAAAATATTATGAAATTGCTTTAAAATTATGTTCAAAGGTTTATTTTTATAGCCAATTAATAATTGATATACCAGAAAAGCATCATAAATAGACAACATGATTTAAATAAACATTTACTATAGGTTCAGCAGCACTTTCTCTGTTTATTAAAGATATTTTCATGCTTATGGGTAAGGATTACATTCAAATAAATACTCTACAAAATGAAACTGCCTGGTGAAAAATTGACAAATGCACAAGAAAATGAAGCCGAAATGTGAGCCACATTTCAGAAGAAAATTATCCTGAATTTTTACCTAGTGTACTAAAACTTAAGATAAAAGATCCTGAAGCATACCCACATTTACTTTTCTCTGAAAAAGTTATAGAGCAATTTCCAGCAAAAAAAAAAAAAAAAAAAAAAATGGTGGAATCTTGCTAAAGTGAAGACATCAAAAAAGATGGCTCATTACCTAATGGTTTCTGCGACTTTTTTTTTATTAAATTACACAGCTGCCCTCCAAGTTCTCAGCTGCACTCCAAAATCAGAAGAATTTTTCAGTATTTTTCATGGAGCTAATAGAAAATTGCAATTTTAAGGAATCGTATCAATATGTGCAGATCGTTTACTGGATAATCTCATCGCTGGAACCGTCATATAGCCACTGCTCTAGAATATTAAAGAGCAAATTTTTTATCCTATTTAGACTCTTTAATTATATCCCTTGAGTTAAGGTTTATAAAACAAAATGAAATGCCATTCAAAGCGATTTTACTTCATTCCTATCTGATAAAAAAATTTGAAAAAAGTTTTTCCAAAAGAAATCAAGGAATTATCTCAGTTTTATAAAATTGAGAATTTGGAGTTGGAAGCAAGAATATAGCTTGTTTTGTAGAAAAGCAAGAACTTCTTAGAATGTCATGGTAAAT
This sequence comes from Maratus speculifer, assembly GCA_964019185.1. Classification (NCBI taxonomy): domain Eukaryota; kingdom Metazoa; phylum Arthropoda; class Arachnida; order Araneae; family Salticidae; genus Maratus; species Maratus speculifer. The sequence goes on along the minus strand of OZ025298.1, from coordinate 64,535,282 downwards.
GATCTAATCGCAGAAGCTACTTTCCCCATTTCCGTTAAAAAATTTCATTGCAGAAAATTAATTTAGTACACCCATGCTAGTGACGATCACAAAAAAAAATGTGAATTTTGCCAAAGAAATGCAGATAAACGCAAATGTTGTCAATAAGAACGAGAGAAACGCACATTTCATCTAAGAATTGCGGAAAAAACACAAATTTCGTCAAAGAATCGCGAAAAGATCTCTAATTTTGTCAAAGAATCGCAAAAAAAATCTCTGATTTCGATCAAAAAGCATAGAAAAAACCGAAAATCGAGGAAAAAACACAAATGTTGTCAAAGAATTACGAAAAAATGCTAATATTGTACAAAAAGCACGAAAAAAATCGCAAATTTCATCAAAAAATTGCAAAAATAACAGTTTTTGTCAAAAAATTGGGAAATAAACATAAATTTCATCAACAATTCGTAGAAAAAAGCAGATATTTCTAAAAAGGATCGCGAAAAACGCATATTTCTTTTAAAAAATCAGAGGGGAAAACTCAAAAGTCGCGAAAAAACGCAAAGTACCTTAAACATTTACAAAAGTATGGGATAGCTTTGGGGGAAATTGAGATTTTTCTCAGCCCCCCCCCCCCTAAAATTCATCATATGGGCGCCCTTGTAACCTACCAACAATTCTCCAAGCTTCTGAATCTGTCAAATGAATTCGCTGAGACATCGTACTCATTGAAACAAAGCAATAACTGAATGCCGATCATCTTTGTCTTCATTCTCTTTTATCCAGTTGAAAGTCAAATTTCATTCGCTGCCGCTGAAGTGACGTTTTTGACGTCGAACTCAAAATTTGCATACTCCACAGTTTGAATACCAGAAAAATTTGCATTTGTGATTCTCTTCTTCTATTTTCGGTAAAAAAATTTCCTTTATATCTTTATTTTATATAAAACTTCAAATATCCTTTAATTGTTTTGAGCAGTGTATTTTAAATTAGAGAATTTATCATTGTCATATTTCTTAAACAGTATTATGCTGGTTTTTTTATAACTATTTTATGAATCCGATTGTTCAAAAAGCACTTTAGCACTTAAATAAAATGCATCAGTATTTTGAATATATATATATATATATATATATTCAAAATACTGATGTATACTCTTCATATATAAAGTAATTGTTAAAATTTCAAAAGCCTGCTATTATATTTTTTACTGCCTATATGATTTACAATATTCTTGCATTTTTTGTTCAGATTCAAAATCTGTATCATTCTACTTGAATCAGTTTTTCTCAAATCTCAAATGATTTGGATTTCGTATGACAGGATTACTATGGGTCCTGAAATTTCACAACCAGGGAATTTTTTTGTACCAGTATTTTCTGATAGAAAATCTGTTCTTAAATAAGACGAAATTTCATGTGTTTGAACTAAATTTATTTTTTAAATAAACAAATACTGATATTTCACATGGAAAATAATGGTATCCATGGAACCATGTATGGGCTTGTTGATTCATTTATTTCTTTTTTATTATTGCAAGAAAAAGAAGTAAACTGTGGATATATTTTTCTGAAGCCTCAAATGATAAAACAAAATGAGATTTGTATTTAAGCCAAGCGAAGTATTCAATTAAAGAAGGCTCAACAACAAATAATAAAAAAAAACTTTTATTGGTAAAGCATTGTCAATCATACAAGGGCAGATCCAGTCCTCAATTTAGATTGGGGGTTCATGTATTTTTTTGGGGGGGAGGGGGGGGGTTACATTACTTCATGATCAATTATTACATTGAACGTTATTCTTATATTAAAAGTGATGATTTTTCTGATACTTTCTCTTATTCATTTTAATTCATAAATACAACTGTCACAGTAAGATGATAATGGATTACATGAAAGGGTTTTTTTAATGTCTTGAAAAGTTTATCTACAGATACAATTTTCACAACAGAAGCTGCTTTTCTTTTCCATTCCTTTTAAAAAGGAATTGAAATTTTGAATTAATTTTATTCTTCTTTAAGCACTGTCATTGTCAACCTTAAAACTATTTACTACATTTTCTTTCTTTCAAATAATGTTTCTTTTTACAGCATATATTATGAAAATCACACAAAGTTGTTTAAATTATTTATAATCATCATTTTTTAAATATTCTGTAAAAAAAAACTTGTAATTTCCTCTGACTTAAAGATTTTATATCTAATATTTTATTTTCAATCACACTTTTATAGTCAATCTGATCATACTTAGACAATCAAATCAGAATTTCTTTCTTTTTATAAATATCCGGATGGTGTAGATGTGTGCACTGCACAGTTTACAACCAAAAACATTTTTTAAAATAATTTCTAAATTATGGTGGTGATTATGGTAAATGCAGAAAATATTTCCTTTAATAATTTCTATAGCAAAATTCAGGTTTTTCTGAGGCAAGTAACATTTATTGCAGTGGTATCAAAACATATTGCCTTTATTTTACCAATTTTCAGCCACTCTTCAATTGCTGAAAATATAGATTTTGCCTGAGTTACTCAGATACTGTTTTCAATTTGAGGAACTCTTTTTAACTGTTCCACATCTCCACATCTAATAAAAACTGCTATCCTCTCTACATTTTCTTTATTCAAAAAATGGGGAAACAGTTTACCATTCTAAGGAAAAACAGCTCTCATTCGAAATTTTTAAATTTGATTTTAATCAGCTCAGTTCTTTGATTTTTGGAAATAGCTGTTTGCGAAGTCGTATTGCACTTCCACTTAAAATTAAAATCTGTGGTTAACTGGTAAGTGTACTGTAAGTCTAGCAGCTTTTCTCGTGTTCATTTTCGCTTGACGATTATTATAAAATAAAAAGCTCAAAACTTGACAGTCGCATTTTTGCCATCATACGAATAAGAGGGAGGGGGAATGTGAGATTTTTCATTAATTATATAAATAGTTTATGATAGCTGAGTAACAAAACCATCTTTCAATAAAAATAAAAATTCAGTTGTTCGTTTTAGATACAGTTCAATTGCAATGCAAATCAAGGAGTTCGTTCTTTCCAGACACAGAACTAGATAACTAATAATTAACTATAATTCATGAAATATTTTTTAAATTACAAAAATTATTCAATTTCTTTTGCCCGTTAAAGCAAAAAAAGAAAAAAAAAAATGAGTAGTAAAAATTATTTATTTGTCATTTTTGACTTATTTTTTAAAATGCAAATTTTGAGAGTATGGTTCACAAACTGACCTGAAAAATACTAAATATTATTGAGTATAAGTTTTGATAAGCGTAAAAATTCAAGGCAACAACATTTTCTATTAAATAAAAAATTAACCAAGTTTCTAAGACAAATAGTTTTCAATTAATGAATGTAAAACTACAATTTTTTGCCAAATATTGCAAATTTTTGATAATTCAACCTCAATGAGCACGGGTTAATATTATTCAATTGAGCTAAAACTTTACCAATCTCATTTTTTAAACTAATTGGCAACTTTTAAGGGGGTCCCACAAAGATAAGATTAAAATAAATTTTTCCCGTATGTCTTGTAACCACCCTAGTATACATGCTATCCACATAAAAATGAACACAGTTTATTACAGTAAGCCACTTAATCACAATGTACAGTTTGAGCACTTTTGCTAGATTAGTTTTGACAGGGTTATCCAGAAGATATTCATTCTTTTTCAATTTGTTGACGGTCCCCTATGGAGTTTCAGAAAAAAATCTTCACGGAAATGTATGACCTGTACTATTATGTTTACACACTTAGAATTTCAGGATATTTCCTAACCTATTTTTCTAGATATTTAACAAAATGTCTAAAATTGCAAGTGGCCGGTCATCCTTGGCAATATAGTGTATATATATATGTGTGTGTGTGTATGTTTTAGAATTTCATTCTTAAAAAAAAAAAAAAAAAAAAAAAAAAAAAAATGGAACTATTATGAGATCACTCATGTGTTTGTGTGTTCATCTGTCACAGCTGTTTTTCTCAAAAATTATGGAATGTGGAAAGTTCAAATTTGGTAGAGTTATATAGGTTATTAACCGACATATTTATAGATTATTAGAATGCTTGAAATATAAGCTACATATGCTAGAATTATAAAAATTATGTACACAGAATATGTATGTTATAAAAAAATGTAATGTAAAGTTAGAAGTTTTATAAGTAAAAATGAAAAGGCAGAAGAATATTAAATTTCAATATTTAATTATTACTATGCATTTGTTTTAAAGTAAGTTTGACTTAATAAATGAATTAAATCTATTAATACAGTAGAACCCTGATAATCCGGATCGGGTTTTTGGTTTTTTTTTTTTCAAGTTTAAGAAGCGATTGACTAATTTCCATAACATTAACTTGTTGTATCGTCGTATTCTGTATAATAAAACAAAAAAATTTTGCCAATCGCTTCTCAAAGTTTAAAAAAAAATTAAAAAACCAATCCGGATTATCGGGGTTCTACTGTACTTGCATAATATAAAATTACAATAACTAATTTTTATTCTTTAAACTAGCATAACATTGAAATAATATTAAAATTAAAAATGGGAAATTATTCGGCCAGATACTGGATATTCGATAAATTTTTGTACCAGATATTTGGCAAAAATCCACATCTGGTGCATCTCTATTAATAAATAAATAACAATAGCCAGGTTACTATGTGAAGCACATGTAATTGTCATTTTGTCGCAATCATGCCAATGTGATGTGTATATGACATCTGTGTCTATTTCTCTAGCAGAATATTCTAATTTAGCAAGAAATTGAGTAATTAAAATAAATTATGAATAAAAACAATATGATTTAATACTTAGTATACTTTCAAGAGAGACCAAACTGGTCACCAAGGGTGGCTAGTACATATATATATTTAAATCATTCGATAAGAAAATAATATTGTTTGAATCTATAGATCAGATTTTATTTCTGTCAAGTCCAAAAATATTTCTTTCCTTTATTAAATTTAAAAATCAGTTTTTGAAATATTTTGGCAGAATAATGAAAATATATTTTATTTATTTAATTAATCATGATTCTATTTATAATTAATAACTCAATGTTTTGTTTTTTTTCAGAAAATATTTTTTATAATTTCTTTTTGTATTATAATTCATTTTTTATTATGATTCATTTTTTATTATAATTCATTTTTTATTTGCAAAAATTCATCCGTAATGGAAAAAACATATAAAATAAATTGATTAAAATAATAAATTTATTAAGATTATTCTGTAAAATAATAATAATAATAATAATAATAATAATGTACAAATCTACAGGTCATAATTTATTTTTATGTTTAATTTCAAGTCAAAATATGGAAGTTTTTATGTAAAGTGTATGACAAATGTAATTTGTGTATATATAATAGTAAAGTTATAAAGGCTATGGATCCATATATTAATAAATTATTATAATGCTTGAAATATGTGCTAAATATGCTAGAATTACAAAAAAATATGTATAGAATGTGTATTTTTGATGACAATATATTTTAATATTTTTAGAATTTGATCCTAGAATATGCCAAATTTTTTAAGACACATACACAAACACAAGAAAAAAAAACCTATTTAATCCAAATATGAGTAGTTATGTTATTTAAAATTATACTTTCATTATTAATAAGTTTGTTTTATACTTTAAAGGTTTAAAGAAGTGGAATGGGTGCATTATTTAACAACAAGATTAGTGGATGATTTTGCATCTCATCTTCGCCTGTTTAGGCAAGCTCAATCCAAACTGAAAGATTCACAGAAGAAAGGTATATGTTTTTCATTTCTGTTTAAATTTTTTTCTTTAAATGTGGTGCTACCAGTATGCTTTTATATATATATATATATACGTATACTTTACTCTTTATAATAATTATTTTAAAGAATTTTGTTAGATAATGTTGTTTTTACTTTCTTCTATCTTCAATAGAAGAAAGTATTGTAATCAAAATTTTTTTCGACTTCCGTTTTTCAACAGATTTACACGTTTTAGGGGTCAAAGATTAAAAAAAAAAAAAAAACCTGATTTTACAAAATGTCTGTCTGTGTGTGTGTCGCCATTCTACCATCAAAAAGTGTATGAAGTTATGCATAGAAATGAACCAATTTTTTTGCGAATGTTTCTGGCTGTGGCAAGCAGGTCCTCCTTCAGTTTTGAAATATTCTGCCAGAAGGGGGCGCTGCAATTGCGATTTTTGTGCAATTGTTAATATTGTACCGGCCAAAAGTATATGAAGTTATGTATCGAATTGAACCAAATTTTCCGTGTAAGTGTATGACTCTGGCTAATTGTTCTTCCTTGAATTTGAAAAAAATCTACTGGAAGGGCGCGCTGCAATCGCGATTTTATGCCATTTTCAATATTGCACCACCTAAAAGTGTATGAAGTTAGTCCTAGAACTGAACTAAAATTTTTGTATATAATTATTTTTTGGCAAGGCAGATAGGTCCTCCCTATTGTACCGACGAAAGGTATATAAATTTATACAACGAATTGAACCAAATATTTTGTGTAAGTATATAGCTATGGCTAGTTGGTCTTCCCTGAATTTGAAAAAAATCCTCCGGAAGGGGGTGCTGCAATAGCCAATTTTATGCCATTTTCAATATTGCACCACCTAAAAGTGTATGAAGTTAGTCCTAAAACTGAACTAAAATTTTTTTATATAATTATTTTTTGGCAAGGCAGATAGGTCCTCCCTGAAAAAAAAAAAAAAAAAAAAAAAAAAAAAAAAAAAACTGCCTATTATTTTATTGTTCAACGGCTTGTGTAGAGACAGAAATTCGTTTTTACTCCGATTAACTGATTGAAGCAGAAATTTAAGATGAAAACCAAAGTTCATATGGTATTGAATTAAAATTATTAAAACATTAAAATTAGTTACTATTTTTTAAAAATATTAAAATGTATGTATGAGATAGAAGAAAGTTTTGGGCCAAGGGTGCAGGTAATGTTTTTACTCTCAACATTTCCCCTAATCCATACTGAAATTTTCCCCAAATTTTATGATATATTGTAGGTTTGCATACATTCTGTATGTAAGTCTATAATACATATAGAATGGTTGTATTATAAGAATGTATGCATGTATTATATGAATGTATGCAGAACATGTATACTGTATTACTCTAAGTATAGAATATTTTGTTTTCCAAAATTTCTCAATTTATGCACGGGTATATACGCTACATATTATTCTGAGAACGATTTTGTGAAATTTGCCATACATATCTTTTTATTTGTACTAAAAAAAATATATACAGTAGACTCCCTCAAATTGGCATAGCTTGGGACCAGAGGTTTTGCGGATTTTAGAATTTTGTGGATTTCTGGTTGTTGCTTTGTTTATATTTTTTAAAAAATAATTTGAATGTAATTAATAATGAAATCAAAAGTATAATTAATGCTTACAATATAGTAAAATATTAAAGTAAATAATAAACTAAAATAATAAAAATTTAGATAATTTTTAAAATGATTAAAATACTAAAAGCAAAGGTCAAGTTAATAATCAATAATGTACAATTAAATATTCAAAATTGTAATTCATAATTGTACAATTAAATATTATAAAAATGAAATGTGTTTTTCTTAAGTTATTCAATGAAACTTGCTTCATAAAGGTACATTACTAATTCACATTAGGATCATAAAATAAGAAGCTTTATTTCAGGTTTTGCCAGACTTAATCACTGAAAAAGTTTGATTAGTACATAAATAAAATTGGTAAGATTATGATTACCAATGACATCAGCAATATCTTGATTTTTTCCTAAATAAATTATTCTTTCTTCACGAAAAAACATGAATTCAATAACTTTAACAAAAATTACAAATAAAAAAAAAAAGTATGAAATTGATATACAGTAGACTCCCTTAAATTTGCAAACCAGAAATCTGCAACTCTCTACAATCCGCACATATTTTATGGATGTAAACAATGAAACTTTCAATTTGGATATTGGGACAAAATTTTATTTTTTTAGTTTTGTATGAATTCCATATATTTTTTAAATTGAAATTTTCTTAATAATACTCTATTCATGTTTTTTTTTTATTTTTTTTTTTTCATGAAGGAAAAAAATTTTTTTTTTTTCTTTTGGAAAAAATTCTAGACATTGCTGGTAATCACAATCATTTTACCAAATATATTTATGCATTAATCAAGATTTTTTGGTTATTAAACCGGGCTAAACTTGGAAAAAAAAATCCTTATTTTATGATTTTAGTGTGAATTATTAATGTGCTTTTATGAGACAAGTTTTGTTGAATAATTTTGAAAAAGATACATTCAATCTTTATAATGAATATTTAATCATACACTATTGATTATTAACTTGACTTTTGCTATTAGTACTTTAATCTTTTTTAAAATTATTTAAATTTTTATCATTCTACTTTATTACTTAATTTAATATTTTATTATATTGTAAGCATTCATTATAGTCCCGGTTGCAGTATTAATTGCACTCAAATTACTGTTTAAAAAATATAAACAAAGCAATGACCAAAAATCCACAAAATTCTAAAATCTGCACAATCTCTGGTCCCAAGCTGTGCGGATTTGAGGGAGTCTACTGTAAAGCTAAAAAAGTCAAAATTTGCACTTACATCTGAATGTTTCATTGTTTACATCTGTAAATTATGTGCAGATTTTAGAGAGTTGTGGATTTTAGGTGTGCGGATTTGAGGGAGTCTACTATATATATATATATATATATATATATATATATATATATATATATATATATATATATATATATATCAGGGAATTATGTAATTCATTGTAAAAATCAAAATCAATTGTATATAATTTTTTGCAAAATTTAGCCAGATGGCTAAAATTTCCCCCAATCCTAGATCGCCGGATCGGACATATTCTGCACCCCTGGTTTTGGGATTGGCACATCCAACTAGCTTGCAAATATTTATGTATTTTCTTAATGTTTAAGTTATAGGCTTAGAAATAATTGATATTGATTATAACAGATCCATATTTTTTTTCTAATATTTTGATTTGTGACATAGCATGATGTAATAAATTATTGATCAAAATAAAGATAATGGAATATCAGAAAAAAAAAGTGTAAAAAAAATACTTGAAAAAATTTTAGCATTTTATATTATTATTCTGGCTTTTTTACAGTAAATTATCCTGCTTATGATGCATATTTTCAGAAAAAAAAGGGTTAAAAAGATTTCCATTAGCTGTTTACTTCATTTTGAAATCCTAAGCATTTCTACTTTATCGAGATTTATATATTTTTGCTAAATACTGTATGAGATTAATATATTGTAGCAAAATTTGCATCTCTTCCCCAATTTGTTTGTTGTTTTACTTAGATAACTACACTATACTTCCTCAAATCTACAATTCTCTAAAATTCACACTTAAGTTACAGATGTAAACAATGAAACTTTTATTTCAGATATAGAGTGGACGAAATTTCACTTTTTTATTTTTATATCAATTCCATACATTTTTTAATATGTGATTATCATTAAAATTACTGAATTTGTGATTTTTTATGAAGGAAGAATAAACATTTCTGAAAAAAAATTAAGATATTGCTGATATCACTGGTAATAACAATTTTTTTTTACCATCAAATATATTTATACAATAATAAAGTTTTTTTGGTTATTAAGTCTGACTAAATCTGAAATGATTTTTTTTTTCTTTCTGATTTTGTTGTAAATTAGTAGAGTTCTTTTATGAGAAGAATTTCAGAGAATTATTCAAGGAAAATGTGTCTCATCTTTATCATGAATATTTAAAATAAGTTATTATTTAGACCTTTACTTTTAAAAATTTAATCATTTTAAAAATTATCTTACTTTTTATCATTTTAGTTTATTATTTTATTTCATTATTTCAATACTTTATTATATTGCAGTCATTCATTATAATTTTGATTGCATTATTACATTCAAATTACTACTTTGTGTAAACAAAGCAATGACTACAAATCTGCGCACCCATTGGTCCCAAACTGTGCAGATTTGAGGGAGTTTATTGTATTAATCTCACTGTCACTTTAATTTAGTATGAAAAAAATGATTAAAAAATTAATTAAAAAAAATCATTTTTTTTTTTTAAATTTAAATCAGATTATTATTATTATTATTATTATTATTTTACCAACAATAAAATACTGAAAAGAGTTTTATGTTTTCAAAACCATTAAACCCCTAATTATTAACATAATCTACATTTCCACACTTTAATTAATAAAATTTAATTATTAGTTAGTAATTACAGAATTAAAAAAAAAAAAACTACCAATTAGTAGTGTCCTTATTTAGTAGAATATAATAAAATTACACACATTAATGCTTTGTAATAATTATGTAAGACTATACTAGTGATATGTATACTAGTGATATGTATACTAGTGATATGTATACCAGTGATGAGTATACTAGTGATATTTACATTTATTAAAATTATCAGTTATTGCTCTGATTGGTAAATGATCAATAATTATGGTCATTTATTAAAATGATCAGAATATGAAATTGCTAACACTACTTAATATTTATTAAACAAATAATATCTAAGTATATTTTTATGCTTTAATTACTAAAGTGATAATTTGTAATTTAGTATATGCATTCTAGAAAGAAAAGGGGTATGACATTAGTTCTAACTAGTTGGATGCGCCAATCCTAAAACTTTCTTCTATCTCATACGTACATTTAATATCCAAAACATAGTTACATATGTTAATACTTTAATATTATTAATTCAGTACTATTCCAACTTTGAATTTCATATTAAATTTCTGCTTCAGTCAATTAATCTGAATAAAAATAAGTTAATGTGGATCATTATATTTATTAAAATAAATAGTTTTCCATTATTCTGTTATCATCAGTTGTTTGAAAACAGCCAGCTCAACAGGACGCGAGTTCCCATCTCTGCACGAGATGATGGACAATAGAGCGACAGAGAATCGAGAAAATTATACTAAACGCAGTACGCTACCACAATACTCTTTTCCCATGGTTTATTTCCAAATTCAGGGAAGGTCTGTCGGCTATAGAGCCAAAAACATGCATAAAAAATTTGGTTCAATTGTGTGTATAACTTTATACAATTTTTGATGGTACAATAATAAAATTAGCACGGAATATGCTTTTACAGAGCCACCTTCAAAAAGATTTTTTTTTTTTTTTTTTCAAATCCAGGATGGACCTGCTTGCCATGTCCAAAAATAGTCATATGCAAAAAGTTTTATTCAGTTCTATGCATAACTTCATACACTTTTTGATGGCAAAATAATGAAAATTACGCAGACATCATGACTATAACGTCCTCTTCAGGTGGGTTGCTTTCAAAATCAGGAAGGGTTTGCTGACCAAACACTTACACAAAAAATTTAGTTCAATTCTATGCATAACTTCATACACTTTTAGGTGGTACAATATTGAAAATGGCACAAAAATCGCTACCACAGCCCCCTCTTCTGGCAGATTTATTTTAAATTCAAGGAGGATCAACTAGCCATAACCAAACATGTACACAAAAAATTTGGTTCAATTCTATCCATAAGGTCTCACAATTTTAAGTGGTACAGTACTGTCAATGGCATTGCTATTGCAGCGTCTCCTTCTAGCAGATTTTTTTCAAATTCAGGGAGGATCAACTAGCCATATCCAAACACTTATATAAAAAAATCGTTCAATTCTATGCTTAACTTCATACACTTTTAGGTAGTACATTATTTAAAATGGCACAAAAATCGCTATTGCAGTGCCACCTTCTAGTGGATTTTTTTTAATTAAGGCGGCCCAGCTAGCCATATCCAAACACTTATACAAAAAAATTTGCTCAATTCTGTGCATAACTTCATACACTTTAAGACAGTACAAAATTAGAAATAGCACAAAAATTGCTATTGTAGTGTCTCCTTCTGTCGGTATATTTCAAAATTGAAGGAGGACCTGCTTGTTATGGCGAAAAACATTCACAAAAAATTCGGTTTAGTTCTGTGCATATCTTCTTACACTTTTTGATGGTAGAATGGTGACATACGGACACACAGATATACACACAGACAGACAGACATTTTGTAAAAACATGTTTTTTGGATTCTCTGACCCCTAAAGCAAGTAAATCTGTCAAAAACTGGAAGTAAAAAAAAAAAAAAATTTTGATTGCAATACTTTCTTCTATTGAAGATAGAAGAAAGTAAAAAAGAGTGTTACTTCATAAGAAATTATATTAGTAATGAGTTTAGTAACAATAAAGAAAACTAGTTGGTTGTGTCAATCCCAAAACTTTCTTCTATCTCACATGTACATTTTTATATTTCAAAATTTAGTTACACATGTTAATTCCCTAATTATATTAATTCAATATTAAACCAACTATGATTTTCATCTTAAATTTCTGCTTCAGTCAACTAATCGGAGTAAATGCAAGTTTCCAACTCTACATGAGCTGCTGAACAATAGAACAAATGGCAGATTTTTTTTTTTTTAATTTAGGAAGGATCTACTCACCATAATCATACACAAAAAATTTAGTTTAGTTCTATGCATAACTTCAAACATTTTTTGATGGTAAAATAATAAAAATGGCACAGACATCACGATTATAGCGCCTCCTCAGGGTTGGTAAAAAACTGTATTTTTTTTTTTTTTTTTTTTTTTTTAATCCAAAAACCATGGTTTTTTTTTGTTTAAACCAGAGTTTTCTAATTTAAACTGTTTTTTTTTTTTTTTTTTTAAGTATGTTTTCCTATTACATATACATGCATATTTATCAATAAAAATGAATGTTTTTGAATACATGAGTAATAACTTGATTTAAAAGTAATTCTAATCAATGAATTATTTAATATACAATCAGTTGAAAAAAAGAAAATTGAAATATTTTCAAATTTTAAACATTTTTAGAAAAAGCTATGTTTTATACTTCATAAATAAAATATTCTACATAATGAAACATTGATACCTTGAAAATCTTAATAAACAATCTTTTGATTACTAGCACTATAAATAAATATATGATGTATTTTGATATATATTTTTTTCACATGACTATTCAAAATAATTTCTTTTAAATACTTTTTATATGAAATGTCTGATTGTTCTGTTAGAAGACTGTAAACTATCTTTTATTGAAAGTAAAGCTTTTTTTAAAATTTTTTTTGGAATGATTTGAATTTAGCAGTAGAATCTTTACACACTTGAAGAAGTATCGTGTATTGTTGCTGTTTGACACTTCTCCTCTGAAACTACCAGGTTAAAAGAAAAAAAAAAAAAGCAACAGTAAAATAAACAAAAATACCTGTTTAGTAGCTTCTTAGATTATTGAAAACATTGATCTTAAAATGCAAAGTAATTTTATAAATACTGTCATTCACTAAAGCATTTAAACAGCCATCAGACTACACGCTATGTTATAATGCTTAGTACATTTAAATGTCTTAGCTAAAATTTACATCTTTTTAGGCATTTTATGAGGCACTTTTTCTGTTATGTCTCAAGCAAACTTTGTCTTGTCCTCCTCCCCTTGTCCCCAATTTTCTTGGCTAGTTTAAGTAATGAGTTTGGCTATGCAATAGAACATTTAAATATATCTTATTGCATAATTTAGTTAAATGCAAACAGGTGCTTTCTTAGCACCTGCTTTTTTAATGTTTTCTTATTCAACTTCATATCTAAGTTCCTTTTTTATTCTTAAGGCTGCAGGCACACACAAAGTTTTTTTGCGGTTTGCAGGCAACGCCTTTTATGTCCACAGGCGGTGCATTTGATGTTAACGAGTTTTCCAGTTCAACTTCAATCCAAGTGTAGGCCGGGAACCTTTCCCATAAATAGGGTTGAGATAGTGATCTCCCTGACCATTGTATCTCCCTCGTTTTGTATTGTCAGTAAACCGGAAATGGGGAGTAAACAAAGGAAGTTCCAGGAATAAAGTTTAACTTCAGAGTAGTTATGTCTGCCCAGTCCTTAAAAGACAATCCCCATAATCCTTAAAAGATAATCCATAAAATTACTGTTAATCGCCCAAATTTTAACTTACAGGATGTATGTAGTCTAACGAAAGAAATTATGAAAATGAGTTGCAACCATTCATAGACAGATACAGAATAAATATATAAATTCTCATTTATTCATAAGGAAAAATGCTCGTAAAAACATTCCAAATTATATTAATCTTAGATTTTAATACTTTTATATCATTTTAAACATTTAGAAAAATTTAGATTTTAATCAATGATTTTTTTTAAATAAGTTGATTAAAATTATGATTTAATTGCTGATTTAAATCACCTGATTTAAATCATCGACATCCTACTTTAAATGAATATCAAACATACAATATGCAGTCAAACTCACTTAATATGAGCACGGCTGAAACAAAAATGAACAATTTGCATGTTCAGAATGGTTCATCATTAAAATGACAATAAGATTTTTTTGCTTCTACATTTTTACAACCATACACAATAGAATACATGTAAGAATTTGCAGGTGACTTTTAGCATTTTACACCAAAATATACAAAATCATCAAATGAATGGTTGAGCAATGCCATCAAAACTCCATTTTCAGAATACATGTTAATATAAAAATATTAATCTGCATGTAAGATTAGTTGGTTAGAGTTTTAGTGGCTTAAAACTAAGTCTGATGATAAGTGTCAAACAATAAAAGTTTTGAATAAAGGTGTTTTTATGTATAGTTTGATACCTTCAAGATGGAGTTTTGTAACATCATTTTATGATTAAGTACCAGTATTTTTGAAAAGCCTTATTAAATTCTAAAATTCTATGATTAGACAAGATGAAGATTATTATTTAAAAGTTAATGGTCTCGAAAAATAAGAAAACATATGTAATCTATACTAGAAATCAATTTTTTTTTTCTTTTGAGGGGGAAAAATTTTTGTTTTGTGGAAAAAGTTTTTTTGTAAAATTTATTATATTTTTGGAAAGACAAAATTTTGTAAAGAAAGATACGATCCAATTATTCAAGTTCAAACTTTTCTTTTAGTTTTAATGTAATTTAATGTAATATATGTGCCTATTTTGTTTCCTTAATTACATATGTTATATTCTTACAAAATGAAAATCATGAATGAAAAGTTTGCTTTTATGTAATGAAATTTTGTAAAAGCACCTGAGTACTTGTTTTAGGAACTTTGTGGATTATTTTTATTAAATCTAATTTTATCAGTTCTTTTTTAAAAAGGCATCCATTTTTTCTTTATCAATTCCTGTATGTGGAGCTTGCATGTGATAATAGTGGTTAAAGGGAAGTATTTGTAAGTTTCATTTTTAAAGGGTTTAAAAAAAAAAAAAAACTTGTAAAATTAGGCATGGATATTTAATGTTAACTGAATTATATTAAATGAATTTTACCACTTTGTAATTAGAGCTACTATTTCTAGCAGTAATAATTAAATTACAAATGTATTTTTAAATAATTTTGTTCTTAAACAGTTTTATGAGTAACAGCTAAAATAAAAACTGTCATATATTCATAGTTTTCTATATTAATTGATAAAAATTAGAAAATTAAAATTAGAAAAATCAATTTTTGTATTTTTTCATGCATTCATTGTTATTTCTCTTCAATCTAATATGTCGAAACATTCTTAAAAATTATTATTTTTTTATTTTTAGATCCTACTTCATCTGTGAATTTGTTATCTTTATTTTTTAACTTTGAAAATGCGATGGAGGACAATCTTACCCGTGGTCTAGTTAGTACTTCAAAGCAGTATGAAACAGGTAAATCAGTTTTAATGTAATAATGTTATTTGTTATGAGTAGAGAAGGATTGGTTGAATATTCATAAAACTTCTCATATTTATTAAGCTATTAACCCCTTGACTGCCGAGCAAAAAGGCAAAAATGTAATGTTGTTTTCTCTGTAACTTATTTTAAATGTTAGTGAAAGAGGGATTTTCTAACATGGTATAATTTTTTTGTAACTTACATGCTTATAAGCCTTGAAAGTATCTATCATAACTTAATTTCTTAAAACTGGATTATATTTGTAGAATTATATTAATTTAAATAAAGCTTCAATTGCAGTGAAACCTGCAGCCTAGTGAACGGATATATCCGGTCACGGCAGTGGGAAGGTTAAAATATATACGGTAATTTCCGGCCTATAATCTTCCGCGGATTGTACGCCGGACTACTCATTGTTTTAAGCATTCAAAAGTGTTTCTAATAAACCACCCTATAAATTTAGTTGTTCTATTCAGATGATTATTGTAATAAAATTATTCAAAAAAAAAAAAATTATAAAATACTTGCAGTTAAAAAAATACAGATATTTTTTTTATTGAATCTTATTTTTAAAACATTGAATGTCTTATGAATACAAATGATTTTATAACTGTTGCTGTTTTTAAATCATTTTCAACATTTTCCTTTTCTTTCACAAATTTCAATTTAAATTCTGCAGTGTTAAATAATATTTTTTCTCTTAGACATTATTCTGATTTGCATATCCCTGCAAATTATGAAACAAATTTTTTATCTATGTCAGTTTTAATGACTACAATGATCAATATTTAATCGAATTAATCATTATCCTATCACAGTTGTAGCAAAATATAACTTTCGATGGCCATTTGGTAGTGTTTGTAATTCGCGTGGCAAGATAATTTTTGCTGTATAAAATTATTATTTCATATTTCTTTGTTTCAGCTAAATGAATGAGATTGCAATTTTCAAATGAGATGAGTTGTGAAACATCTGTTTGTTGTAATATAAAAACATGTTGCCAAAAAGCTAAGAAAATATAACATAAAAATCCTAAACCACTCCCACTAGTACATATATGTCACATTCAAACCAATCACAAGCAGCTCCATGAACGGTTGATAACAGACAATTATATTTTAGCTATTTATATTTTTATTTTATAACTGCCAGTAGAAACTGGATATCTTTAATGAAACTCTGCTTTCCAAAAAAAAAAAAAAAAATAATAATAATAATAATAATAATAAATAAATAAAAAATCAGCAGATAATCTAATTTACATTTTTTTATGTTTTTTAACAGATAATCTGCAGATTATATTCTGTAAAATAAAGTATATAAATATATATTTCAAGAAAATTATTAAAAATAAAATGACTATTTTAAGTTTTTTTTTTTTTTTAAATTTTATTAAGAACATTTACTTCTTGCAGTTCACTGCAATAGAGCATTGCTTCAAAATACTGTTAATCTGCCCTCCCCCTTCCCCTAAATGTGATGAAAAATCAAAAAATAATCAAACTTGGCACTTACACGGAATTTTTTCACATTTTTTTTCACAAAACTTGCGTTTTATCTCTAGTTATTTGCAGTTTTTTTTTTTTTTTTTTGTGATATTTGACTGAATATGCAAGGGAGAGGGGGGGAGTTCACGATACTTGACGAAATGTGCAGAATTTTATGCAATTGTTTTTCATGATCCTTTTAGAAAATGAGCATTTTTTTTTCGCGATTCTTTAATGTAATTCGCATTTTTTCAGCAGTTTTCTTTTTAACAAAATTAGTGTTTTTTGATGAAATTCATTTTTTTTCACAATTTTTTAAATTACAAAAAAAATTTGCCTTTTTTCACGATCTTTTGATGAAATTCACAATTTACCAAGATCGTTTGACTTAATTTGCATTTTTACCATGATCTTTTGATGACATTAATTTTTTCACCACAATCCTTTGATGAAATTTGCACTTTTTTCGCAATCCGTTGACTGTGTTTTCTTTGTAGATCTGACATATTCACATTTCTTTCCACAATCTTTTAAAATGATTTCTCTTTTTACAGAGATTTTTTTATGTAATTCATACTTTTCAGTGATCCTTTGATAGTATTTTTTAAGATCTGACATAATTCGTATTTTTAACTCTAATTTTATAATGAAATGTTAATTTTTTTATGATCCTTCGATGAAATTTACAATTATTTCTAGGGATGCAACGGATATCCGGCTGATTTTTCAATATCTGAAATATTATCGAATATCCGGATCACAATCACTGGGTATCCAACTTCTATATCGGATATCCAGCAGAATGCAGCAAAGCAAATATATATTCAAAACAGTAATGGTTTGACTCCAAACAATACCGAAATTTTTTTGTTTATAATGCAAAAGGTGAAACATTAAAATAAGTTACCCATCAATGAGTAAAAGGTAATTCTCAAAAGTTTAAAAAATTGCTACCTTTCCTAATATTAATATTTGAACTCGGTAATAAATTTAAGAATTTACGTATACAACTTTTAGAAGATTGTACCTCTACTTTCAGATAGTAAAACAAAATTTAAGGTTGTTTATTAAAGTATGATTCTATTAATTTTCTTTCTTTCTTGTGAGTTAAACAATTAAACAGACCTGCTATCTTCTATCTTTAATAGAAGAAAGTATTGTAATCAATATTTTTTTACATATTTACATGTTTTAGGGATCAGATATCCTAAAAAACTTTTTTATACAAAACCGCTCCTGTGTTACAGTGCCTAGAAGTATATCTGTGTTGCTATCACACCATCAAAAAGTGTATGAAGTTATGCATAGAACAAACAAAAATATTTTGTGTATGTTTTTGGCTGTAATCAACAGGTCCTCCTTCAATATGGAAACATTCCGTTGGAAGGTGACGCTGTAATCATAATTTTTGTTCCATTTTTATTATTCTACTATCAAAAACTGTATGATGCTATACATAGAATTAAACCAAATTTCTTTGGGCATGTTTCTGCCAATGGCTGGCAATTAAAATCTTTTGATTTGAAAATATTTTGTCGAAAAATGGCACTGTAATTGTAATTTTTGTAAAATTTTCTTTGACATAATTTCTTTATACAGTACATTTGTATAAAGGGAACGTCGCATCTTGCTAAATTGGTTATTCCCAAATAACTGATGGCAACCCTAGTTGGGGCATCCAACTGGGGTTGCATTTTTATAACTGCATTATAAATATTTAAAATTAAAAGTATTTATTTGTTTACTTATAAATTTTAAAATAATTTAACTTAAAATAAAGTTAAATGTGTCTAAAGATAAAACAGTATAAATAATTAAAACATAAAAAAAGTCATCAAGTAAACATATGCTTCGAAATAACTCTTCAACCATGGGTGTATTAATCGACATTTTATGTTCATATTATAAAAGGAAACTATGTATTTCATTGTGAAAATATTTTACAATTATAGACTTATTAATACAGGTGTAATGGTTAAAATTTGTTCTATAAATTATCAGCATTTTATACAAATTATTAGCAATTATCAGCATTTCACTCACAAATAAGCAGAATGTTTTAATGTTTGAATTGCATTTTTATACATTATTATTTATATACACATACATTGCTTTAATTTTGGGATGTCATGGCAGGATTCATGCCTGAAAGAATCTTGTGGGTGGGATTTTCATGTTTCTAAATATCTAAAAAAAAAAATTCTTTTTAAAATGATGATCAAGTTTCAGAACAGATTGACTATTTTTATATTTTCTGATATCGATTGGCAGATCTGACAGTTTGTTCTCATGACAGATATACAAAATTCATGATTGTTTTTCTGCGTTTAACTAATAATGTTGTGATTTTTCTCACAGAATTTTTTCTCTTGACGAATTTCGCAAAATTTTTCTGGAGACCGATCGGCAAAATTTTACAGTTTTTCTCCCTCAATTGATTGACAAATTTAGCTATTTTATTCTGAGACTGGTTGACAAATCTCCCGTTTTGTTTTTGTGACATCCTGATGAAATTAATGATTATTTTCCTGCGTTCAACTACAAAATATGTGTTTTTTCTCTGTTACCAATCAACAAATTTTATGATATTTTACTGTGATCGATTGACAAATATCACTGTATTTTCTCATTGCCAAGTTCCCTCAAAAATTTTTCGAGCCCTTCGACAATTTTAAAATTTTATTTTTGCCATGATGGACAAAAATTGGCAATATTTTTTTCTTAATGACCGATTTATGCATTTTGCTTTTTTTTTTCCCCTGCACCAAAACAAGAAATAACTAAAAGGGCAGTAATTGCCATTAGAGTTCTGAGATCAGATCTTGTGTTGCACATGAGCACATGGGAAAAAAATTTAAAAAGAATAAAACACGGTCTTTTACAATTGACAATCTTTCATATGATTTTTTTTTTTTTTTTTTTTGGTTTTATCCCATATTTGATAATTTGTGCTTACTCATGTAATTTTTTTACTTTCTTCTTTATTAATAATGACATTTTGATTTCCTATTCAAATAAAAATTCTTCTAAATATAAAGAATTTCCTAAAAATAAATAAGTAAAATGCAGACATCCATTGCCCAAAGCAAAATGTTTAAATGTATCCCATTTAGTTAATAAAAATCAGTAAAAACATTATTTTTATGGTGATTAAAACATAGTTTACATATAACAGAGACATATACAGTTGACTCCCTCAAATCCGCAACTCTCTAAAATCTGCACATAATTTACGGATGTAAACAATGAAACATTCAATTCAGAATAGGGACAAAATTTGACTTTTTAAGTTTTATATCAATTCTATCTGTATTTTAATTTGTAATTTTTGTTAATGTTACTGAATTTATGCTTTTTCATGAAGGAAGAATAAATTTATTTCTGAAAAAAAAAAAATCAAGATATTGTTGGTATCACTGGTAATCCAATCTTTTTACCAAAAATATTTATGTATTAATTAAGCTTTTTTTAGTTATTAGGTCTGGCTAAACCTGAAATAAAACTTCCTTTTTTTTATGATTTTGATGTGAAGTAGTAATGTACTTTTATGAGGCAAGTTTCATTGAATATTTAGACAAAAATATATTTAATCTTTATAATGATATTTAATCATACATTATTGATTATTAATTGACTTTTGCTTTTAATATTTTAATCATTTAAAAAATTATCTAAATCTTTTATATTTTAGTTTATTGCTAATTTAAATATTTTATTACATTGAAAGCACTCGTTATAGTTTCAATTCCATTATTAATTACATTCAAATTACTTTTTAAAAAATGTAAACAAAGCAATGAACAGTTAAATCCTCAAAATTCTAAAATCTGCAAAATCTCCGGTCCCAAGCTGTGCGGATTTGAGGGAGTCTACTGTATTACTTATGTCATGGATTAAACATTGTTATTTCTGGACCAATCATTGTTTTCCCAAATAGTTAAAAAAAAAAAAAAAAAGGTGAACTTTAAGGAAACATATTTAGAAACAACAAACAGTTCACACTTGTAGTTCACAGAAATTAGGACACAATTTTTTGAAAAAAAAAAAAAAAAAAAAAGGCATTTCTCGTGTATTAGAAGAAACCAATTGACTATCTCCTTTTCAGATTTCCGTATGGATTTAAAAATTCTAATTCATAGTAGAACATAATTCAATTAGCTAAAATACTGGGCATTAGAGTTTTGACTATAATTCAATTAAGTGACATACAGTCAACAAAGTATATTGACAATACAATCACTGGTATGCATTATTCTTGCAAGTAAATTAAAAATGAATACACATAAAATTTTGCAAAATTAAAATCTGAATAATATATATATATATATATATATATATATATATATATATATATATTTATATATATATAAAACATAACCACATATTTCCGATTATTTTCTATGTTAGAAAAGTTGTTTTATTCTGTTTGTCAAAAGTGCAACTTATAAAAGATTCTAAACAACAGAAAACTGAATAAAATCTAGATAAAAAAATTCATTTAGGAACTCAGCTATTACGGCCTGTAACATTGAGTGAAAGTTGAAAAACTGACGTGTTTTACGTAAGGCTTGATTCTGCTCCTTTGTGTTAATTAAAATTAACATTCTAGATAATTATCTTGAGTTTTTGATTTACATTATTTCAATGGTATTTTGTCATGTCTGTATAAATTGTAAATATTTTAGTGGGGTGTAAAAAATAGTGTGGTTTAAAAAAAAATATTTTATTTTTTCGTTCAAACTCCCCTGCATTTATAAATGTTATGAGGGAAACTCTCTCCTCCTAGGAAAACCTGAATTTTAATCCCTGATATTCAAAGAGATATAGTTTTTGTAAATTATATTTCAGTACTTCTAAAATATATTTTAATGGTGTGTGAAACATGTATACAATTTAATGTTTGAGATGGCATTATATAAATAAATAAACATTCACCATACTAGAAACATATTTAGGGCCGGATATCCGAATCCGGCAGGTAAAGCAGCATCAGATATCCGGTATCTGATATCCAGCAAAATAAATATCCAGTGCATCCCTAATTTTTTTGCAATTCTTTGAAGAAATTTATGTCTTTTTCATGATTCCTTAACAAAATTCACGTTTTTTCAGCAATGATTAAATAATTCCTTTTTTTTTTTTTTCATGATTCTTTGACGTATTTTCCTTTTTTAGTGATCGCTAAAGAAATATCTAGAATCCTCAAATTTTATTTGTGATTTTTTGACTTTTTATCCAAATTTATTAATTTTTCTTAGCATTAATTCAATTCTAATTTTTAATAGAATACACTTTCTTTTTCACCTGCCATATTTTAAGAGCTGTTTAAATAGCTAACTTCGTAGTTTTTGCATTGAAAAGAAAATAAAAATCACAGCTACTGTTATCCTTGAACTACAGCCTCACTGTCAAAATGATTCCCCAACTATAACACATATCACCTAAGAATGAATAAAATTCACCGCAAAGATGCCTCATACTATATTAAAAGTAAAGATACTGATCTGTTTCTTTGTTTCTCAAACCTTTCTTCTTCCAACATAAGATTTTTGGGTGCTACTTTGTTATCCCGTTGACCACAAAATTAGCACCAAATTATAAGATTAAATGCTAATGATGGATGGTTGTGAATATCATATTCTCTTCTTCTCTTTGCTATGTCACAAACGTTGTAATTTATTTAATTAAAGTAGGATAGATAAGGTCTTATTTTTGTGATGAAGAATCTTGATAGTAGATTCGAAACAGCTGTTTGCTACCTTCTCATACTTTATTTGTGCATTTATAATCGTTGGCTTTCTATCTTTAAACATTTTTGCACAAAGGCTTTATTTGCTATTTTAACACAATACACATGTTTAAAATGTTATCAAGTAGTTTTTAATTCCACTTTTTATTTGTATTTTTATTCATATTTTACTAAATTATTTGTTTTTTCATTATTTAAAATAAAAATTACGTCAACATGCATAACTTGGCTATTAGTTTGGTGATTTTTATAATTTGGCAGAAATGGTCATCGGGATAACCACATAGTATTGATTTTTGTTCTAGACTTAATAAATAAAAAAATACTTTTAACCCATATCTAGAAATTTAACAATGTAAAAAATATTACTTTTCATGAAAAATATGGCAAATTGTAAACAATTGCTCAGTCATTTATTTATTTATTTATTTTTGTTAGATTTGAAAGTTTTGTTTATTTTTGTCTGTATTTTATCTAAATTTTATTTTTGCATTTAGCATTTTTAATTGATGAAAATTTTGATCAATATTACACCTTTTACTTTTATTGTTGCTCATATAAACTAGGCCCATATAAGTTATTTGCATATATTGAATGTTATTGAAGTTATTTATGTATTTCAGTAAATTATCCCACACACAGCTTTCATTTTTGTTTAACATTCTATGTATTCTTTATTACTTTCAACTTGTTATTTCTTCAAATGATTAAAACAGCTATAATAAGATTTTTTTTTTTTTACATATACCTTATCTTCCCCATTTAATGCTTACATTTGAACACATTTTATTTAGCATGCATACACACACACACACACACATATATATATGTATATATATATATAATAAATGAAACCATTCTTGTTTTCCATTTTGGATGCACCCATGCAGTTCAGTAATGAACGTAATCTGCATTCCCTATCTAATAGTCCATGGCAGCTTTCATCTACACAGATATAACAGATATTTTAGCTAAATCTCTAATTCACTTTTAAAGTGTATGATTTGCTGTTACGTAGCCTTGATGCACCTCAAACCACAAAAATTCCTATATCATGTAGCCCATGACCACTACATTACCCATTACTGTGGTTAATCAGTTTCACGAAAACTCTGTTTTTTCGCCAAATTATTTGTCTTATCTGCATGCATAATCACCAAATCTTTTATAATTTTCTATGCATTTAGTATATCAGATGGTGTAACAATAATTTCTGTATCTTCTTCCTGGGGCCTGATACTATAAAGACTAAGTCGGTTGCATCAGCCAGTTCTTGTCCACACCTTTTAAAAATCACTAAATTTGACATGTTAAAATAAAATCCAACTTTTTTAATGTACCGAAATTGGAAATTTTTTAATGTTTAAGAACCTGGGACATTTGTGTCAATTTATTTTATGTGCTGAGAAATCAATACTAGATTCGTGTTTGAAAAAACTGATTAATCTATACTAATAAAAGAACAAAACGCTCTGTCTGTGTGTGTGTCTGTGTGTGTGTCTGCGATGGCTAGCAAAATCTACAGCACGTACAAAGCTCAAAATTTTTTTGAGAGTAGCCCAATATCTCTCCTGATGCACCTGAGCTTCAGAATTTCAAAATTCCAATTATTAACTGAGTAATTAATTAAAATCAAGAGGTCACTCACATAAAAATTCATCTTTTCCCAATTTTTTTCTCTTTCATTTGTTTACGGTTGGTTGGTTGTGTAAAAATTTTCGCAGAAGTGATAAGAAAGCTGAGACAGAATTAAAGAAACCCATGGAGGAATAAGATAAGTGGAGGTGACGTAAGCTCAAAAAAGGTTTGCGATATGAAACCATTTATCGCTCAAATTTAATGTGGCAAACAAAAGGACGTGGAAGAGATTTTCTATTATAAGACGAATTGAAAGAAATGAATTACAGTTGAAGCATATTTCAAAAGGAAATAGCAAATTTTTAAAATGGTCTTCGTTCTATTATTATTTATTAGAATAAATATTCGCTTTTAAAATGAAGGAAATTGGAAAATTAGCAATAATTAAATATCAAATTAAAATTAAATAAGATATTGAAAACATTTGATACGAATTAAAAATTGTATAACTAAAAGTTTCCTTCATTAATGTAATTTTCAATACTTTATAACGTAGATGAAAAATGTTTATGACTTAATAATTGCATGTAAATAAATATTTAAAATATAATGATGAAAACATTCTTTTAAAATCATGTATGAAAACTTAAGTAATAAATATTAATCTAAAATATAAATTTCTGACTGCAGACGATTTTAATGTACTAACAAAATAATATTATATTTTCAAGCAAAACGTTAAAATAATTTTCTATATTGATATTTAAAACACATATGATAAAATAATTAATAAATTTTTACAGGTGAAGCGATAAATTAGTTCTTTTTTAAAAAACGAGAGAAAAAAAAATACAGGTTTAAACCTGTTTCAATTGATAGCGAAATTTTAAAATGGATTGCCAAAATCACAGTTCGGTGAAATCCAAACACTTCATTGGTCATTGAGCCGTGTCCTTTTCAGGGAACAATCTCTTAGCAGTTGGGTAAATGTTGTCATACTCCTTTTTCCGAGAAAAAATCGTAGCGGCAGTTTTGAAGTAAATCTTATCTCTTTTCATTTATAATCTAAATTTTTCACTCTCATTTTATAAAATGGCATCAAAATATCTTAATTGAGTTAATTTCGATGGTTTATCTTAAATAAGAACAGACGGTAACAATCGTTTAAAAAATACTTTCCCCCTCACCTTTTTCAAATGGAGAAACAAGTTCGTGATTTTCACCCTTACCACACGACCAATGGGGTGGCTGGATTTCACTTGACTGTGATTTTGGCCCTTCATTTTAAAATTTCGCCAATTGATAGGCGTGTCAAAGCACGTGCTTTTGTTGGTACTTAATTGGACTTAATGTAGGGTTACATCTTAAGCATCATCACCAGAGATAATACCTCCACTCTATTAATTTCTTTTTACTCTATAAAAGAAACCAATTTGAGATTTTGACATTTCAAAAGTGACTGTTTTTTTCCCAAAGACCTTTAAAATTCATAGACTGGCAAAATGTCAGTTTAACTTAGGATTTTTGAACATACCTATTACGTCAGATCGTTGGTACTTTGTACATTAGAATGTATTTGTGGTTGGTTATGTTGCAGTTAATATATGTACATGTATATATGAGGCTTTTTTTAGCAGTTTTTTTAAATCATTGATTAAATTTGAATGCATTTATTTAAGTTAAAATTTTATTAAGACTTTAATTTGTTTTTAAAACAAAAATGAAATGGCTCTTTGACGTACAATTGTTCGAATAGGCAGACGATTCATACACAGTAATAAATTATCAAATAGCAAAATAAATTATATATAAAAAATAGTCACTAAAACACTAGTAGCAAAACATAATGTTTAGGCGTATTAACACATAACCCGATCCCAACCAGAAAAAAACAGACTATACTCCGATCCAAGCAAGACAAAAATTTCATGAGCATAAACGCGACCTGAACCTAAAAATTCCATTTGAAAAAAAAAAAAACTATGGATTTGATATTTGACCCGAATCAAATCTGAATCCCACAAAAATATTCAAATGAAGCATACCTTAATCCGATCAAAGAAAAATAATGTTTGTGTATATGCAACCCGACCCGAACCTAAAATTTTTCTCTGAAAAAACCCCAAAAATGACCAGAACGAAACCTGAAATCGATAAAAATATTCCAAAGAACTGTAACCCGATAAGAGCAAGACAAAAAAACTTCCATGAACATAAACCTGACTCAAACCTAAAAAATTCCATTTGAAAAAAAGGCCTGAAGTTTTATGCAAACTACATCTGAATCCGATCAAAATATTCGAAAGAACCATAACCGGATTCGAATAAGAGAAAATAATTTTCGTGGACATGAAACCGATCGGAACCTAAAATTCCATTTGAAAAAAATACCCGAAATTTGAATCGACAAAAATATTCCACAGAACCATACCCGGACCTGAACAAGACAAAAAAATTTCCATGAACATGAACCCAATCCGAACCTAAAAAATGAACTAAATCTGAATCTGACAAAAATATTCCAGAGAAGCATATCCTTATTCGAACAATGCAGAATAATTTCCGTTGATGCGCAACCCAACCTGAACCTAAAAATTCCATTAAAAAGCCGAAATCTGAATTGAACGACATCTGAACCCGAAAAAAATATTCCAAAGACCCAAAACCGGATCCGAGCAAGACAAAATAATTTCCCTGGACATGAATCCAACCAGAACCTTAAAAATCAATTAAAAAAAATACCTGAAATCTGAATCGAACTAAATCTGAATCCGACGAAAATAGTCCAAATAACTATAACCAGATACGAACAAGACAATATAATTTCCATGGACATAATCCCCATTCCAAACCAAAAAATTTGTAAAAAAAAGAAAAAAAAAAAATCCCGAAATTTGAACCAAACTTAATCTGAACCTAACAAAAATATTTCAGTGAAGTATAACCTCATTGGAACTAGGTAAAATAATTTCCATATAAGTACAACCCGATCCGAACTTAAAAATCCCATTTGAAGGGAAAAAAAACCCCACGAAATCTGAATTGAACCGAATCTAAACTGAACACAAATATTCCAAACAATCATAACCGTATCCGAAGAAGACAAAATAATTTCCATGAACATGAATCCAATCCGAACCTAAAATTTGGATGTTCTACAAAGTGAAACTAAGTACTTAGCGCGAGATGGTTAAAATATTTCGTTTATAGTTAATGTTAAATTAGAACTTGGTTACGGTTAGATAACAGTTAGGTTGCAATTACGTTCCGGTGACCCTTTTGTTATTTTATTTTCCGGTTAGGTTACAGTTAGGTCATGGTTAAGTTACAGTTAGGTTAAGGTTAAGTTGCGGTTAAGTTGTGGTTAGATTATGGGTAGGTTATGATTAGGTGACGGCCAAGTTACATTTATGGTATATTTAACTTGCAGTTAGGTTACTGTTAAGATACAACTAAGTTACAGACAAGTTATGATTCCGATACAATTAGGTTACGGTTAGGATTTTGTTCATGTAATGAACATTACGCATGTTTGATAAAAAATATACACCTATTTTTGTAAAATGGCTCTGAATTTATAATATTATATACTAACCTTTTAGCGAATCATCGAGAATCGATTTCATTCACGGTATAGTCAGATTTAAGAGTGATATATAATTAGTTTGAAATTCAAAATATTTCACTTGGGATATCTATGTGAAAAAAGTATTTAGTTAAGTCACTTAACAGTAATTTTAAGGATAAATATCAACACGAAATCGTTGGACACATATTCCCTCCTGCGTTTCCCTTTGCAGTCATTTTAGGTATTTTTGCAGCTAAATATTAGTTTTTTTTTAAAAACCAATTTTTGACACAGTCAGGGGGCACGTATTTAATATAATGTACACTGTAAAAAATTTGACCCTTTTGCTGTATCATCACTCCCCCGCTTTTATAGAATATATCTCTTTTGACCTATGACAATGCTCCAAAATAGGCTGAAGTAATCATTTTCTATAAAAGCGGTGGAGTGACGATGCAGCAGAAGGGTCAAATTCTTAACAGTGTATTAACACATATTTTGAGTTAAAGATAAAATCATAAAAATTTCAAGTTCGTTTAACATTATTATAACGGACCCGGGCAACGCCGGGCGGGTCAGCTAGTATGCTATAAAATTACTTGGAAACATTTCTAAAAATCAGTGGCTGCAAAAGAAACATTTATTATAAATGCTTTTTTAAATCTTGAAATTATATTAGTTTTGAATATTTTTAAAGATAAAAAATGCTTTTCAGAATCTTGGGTTACTTTGAAGTTGTTATTGTATATGTTCATCTGTAGCTAAAATTTTGTAGATTATGAAACTTTCTTTTTTTACTGTGTATCTCATTTTCCTTTTCAAGGAGCTATAAAAATTTTGTTTTATATATTTTACCATCTTTATTAGATTTTGTTTATTAGTTCTCCATTTCCATAATATTAATTTCTGTTTTTCATCATATAGAATATTTACAAGAACTGTGTGAAGTATTGATGTATATAGTGCTGCCACCTGAAGATTTTCAAAATTTGGTTTCTAGATTGATTTTAAGAGTAAGTTTTATGCTTTATATTTTATAAAATTTAAATATTCTATTTTACTGTTGTAATTTGCTTAAGCCAAATTAAATATATTTAAAAGTTTTCCTTTTTAACTTAAGCATATTATTTTTACTTTTCTAGGAAATCATTGTGAATGTTGCTGTTTTACCAATAATCAATCTTGTTTCTGACCCTGATTATATAAATGAAATTATTGTTTGGCTTGTAAGTTAATATATTTTTAAAATTACTCTGTAAATGTATGCTTATAAACAAAACATTTTTTCCTCATGTTATACAAAAGAGCATATATCCTTAAACATTTTGTAAATCTAATGAGAAAATATTAATACTTTAAAACTGTGTAATTTCTGCTAAACACATTTCAAAAGTATAATTGATATCTTTGTGATTTGTTAAGTTTTATGCATAATTTTTTGACAGCAAATATGTTTGGATTTATACTAAAAAGAAATTACACAAAGATAGACAGCCACAACAGGGATTTTTGTAAGTCAAACTGAAAGTATCCTTAAACCCCTTATAATATATAAATGTCCTATTTATAAGACAGTACTGTTTGATTATATAATAAAATGCATGCTTACTGGGATCCTTCAGTTTAAAACAATAGATGTTGTTTTTAATGTATTATTGTTAGAAAAATATAAATTACTGCTACATTTGAAACTTAAGAAATTTAAAGGTTTAGCTAATTTAATAAGAAACAATCAAGAAACCTTTAAAGACAGTTTTAATTTTGATTCTGTATATTACTTGAATTCTTTAGGTTGTTTATGTTCGCTCACTTAGCATTAGTTTATTTATTTATTTATTTGTACAATTTGTTTTAAAATTTATTATAATACAAAATAGCTAAGCATTTTTTTAATTTCTGATGTACAAAAATTAAAATTAAAAAATATTAAAATTACATAAATATGTAATTAAAACTACAGACATTTTGGGCTAAGTTTTAGCCCTATAGTGTCAATGCCATAACATACAGATCACCAGACAATTGTATATCACATTTACAGTAAATAATTACTAACAGTTAAAATCAAAGAAACTGTGTAGAATATATATCAAAGCAAGACATTAATCAATTCAGGTGGAACTGCACAAGATTAATTTTTCAACAAAATCTGCTTATAAGTGAACCAACTCTCAAGAAAAACTCTACTTTTAACATTATTATAATTGGATCTGATAACTGTGATACTTGAGAAATCTGAGCTGTAGTCAGTATCCAAAAATGCTATACAAGTTTCTATTGTAGGTTTCTAGATTTATAGTCAGAATTATACTCAGCATGGAGAATGGCACAGTTTTGCCAGCATATACTGAGACACAGACTTTACAAGAAATGCCATAAATTGTTCCAATTTTATGTAATGTAAGAGGGTTCAAGGTTTAGAGATACAAAAAGAAAAAAAAAAAAAAAAAAAAAAAAAAAAAAAAAATCTGTGGCTTTGAAAGCTTTACTAATATTATAAAAACTAAATTTTTTTTCAGAAAGATATTTGTAATAGGATTCTTACAAGAAGATATTTGTTATAAATAAATTATATGCATGTTTAAATTTTTTTTTTTTTTTTTTTTTTATGTTCTAATGATTCACAAATATTTTTATTTTCTGGAAAAATATTAATATCATCGTTTTTTGTTAACTTTTAGATATTTTGTTAGTATTAAACTTCTACTTAATTTCAATACATTTTAAACTATTTGATCTGTGACTGTATTATACTTTTAAGAATGTGCATTTGAAATACATAACATTTAAATTTTTTAACTTAAATTTGCCAGTGTAAAGATACTGCTCTCACAAGTGATGGTTTCCTGATTGTGATAAGATGTACTGACAACATTGGGGAGCTCCAAGCAGTACAGGAAATGGTCAATCACGAAATTGCTGTTCAAAGATCTAAGGATACTGGTGGAGATGATGGTAAATATTAAGTTTTATTTACTTATTTTTTGGCTGTATAATTGTGTTAATGATATGCCTAAATATGGCTACTATATTTGTACAAGTTTGTTTATTTTGGCAGAAGACTCTTGAATTTTACATGTTTTTCAATATTCTATTATTTTAGCCCCAAATGTACAGTGATTCAGATACTGAAATCTGCAACACAAATATACTTGTTCTTTAGTATGACTGATCAGTAGTAATTTTTGTTATTAACTACATACAGATTCGTTATAAAAGATAAATCTTTAAAACTTTGCAATGATTATTATAGGCATGTTTTTCATTATCAATAATTTCTATCAATTAAAACTTCGTTTTGACTTTTTCTTTGGCTTCCTCTGTGTTTATGAAAAAACAAAACTTCCCACTGTAATTTTTAATTTATTTAAAATTATGTTAAAACATTCTAAACACTACATGTTTAAGACTTTAGTGAACTATTATATGGATTTTGTCATAGGATTGTTGAAAAAATTCTGTAAATACTGTGGAATTATCTCATTAAATATCATCAATTTCATCATAATTTATTGCATTGGGCTAAAATATTGAATATACCTTCTTACAAATGTCAAAGTAACACAACAAAACAAGAAGGAAATCTAAAGAATAAAATTTGCAGAGGAAAAAATTCATTATATTCGGCTTAAATATTGAAACCAAATTCCTTTTACGAATGTCAAAAAATTGCAAAAAATCTCATAAGAAATTTATAAATAATTTAAAAAATAGCTGTCAGAATTCCAGATCCCTTTTATTAATGTAAAATTCATTGCCAAATGTCAAAAACACTGGCTTGTAAAAAAATTAAGAAAATTGTCAAAATCAAAAAACCTTAATACCAGCTTAGAAGCACATAACTTCAGATACGAAAATACCTTCTTGCCAAATCTTGCAATTGTATGCTATCTTCAGAAAACATCACACACAGACAAACAACAGTGTTTATTATTGCACTACATATAGTTTTTAATATGAAATAGTATACAGAACTAACTTTTCGAGCTAACCCAAATTCAACAGACCTCCAATTTTTTTTCCTCATTTTCAAAAGTTGGCATGTCTGGTTTTTAAAGCTGAAATCTTCTTCTCAATGGTACTATCAATTTTTAAAAATACAAATTTTAATCCTTTTGAAAAAATTTACATTTTATGCCTCAGAACTGCTATCTTTTTTTAAGAAAAAAAGTACTAAACATCTGTATTTTTAAAGATAGCTTAAATACAATTTTATTTATAGGTGATTAAAATTTCAGACACTTTGGATTACAAGAACTATTTTTTTGTTATGTTTCACAATCTGGTGGGGAAAAAAAAAAAGTGAAAAGAAAACATATGTTTATGCAATTAGATTATTTTTTTACAAAATTTTTGCATGTACTGCAGAACTAGTATACAGTCATACCTTAATATTTCAAACTTAAAAAAAAAAGACAATCTAATTCAAAATGCTGAAAATTTGAAATAACGAAAACTGCATGCTATCAATAGTAGAATTTTAAAAAAAAGCTTTTTTACATACTTTTTTAAAAGGTAATCTATTTTTATTTTAATTAAGCACTTTTAACAATTTTATCTAAAAAAAAATTCAAATGTTGTTTGCTTCAGAGATGAGTATGAAATTTTGTCTATTACACTTTTCAAGTAGACAATGTCTTTAAATGTGCCCTCTGACATATTTGGCTGATGATCAACATATCTCTCTAAAGTATCCACTGCAGAGAGTACTTCTTTATTATAGTTGGTAGTAATTCACCAATTTCTTCATCTTTTTCTGCTTCACAAGAAGCTTTCATTTGATCGGTATCATTATTGTCCCACTGCCCACAACTGTTACTGCATCATCTATATTGACAAAATCAATTAAATTCTATGTTATCAAGCTTCATGAATTCTGTCAATCTGTTCCTGTCATTTTCGATGGAGTTATCATCAGAATTATCAGTGCTAAATTGTCAGACTACTTTCATGATTTTCAATGAATCTAGTCTTTTTAAAGCCATTATCATAAAGGAAGATAAATTGCGTCTTACTTTGGAGCTTGTGTAGAAAGGAACTTGCAAATTTGCAAAAGCTCTTTGGTCCAAGGCGTATTTTTCCAAATAGGTTTTTAATTAACTCTTAAATACATAAAAGTCATAATGAGAGATCCAGTCAATGCAAACTTGTCGTGAACCCCATAGTATTTATGAAGGGTTCAGATGCATAAGGAATTAAAATAGACATTTTAATATTAAAATTTCATAACATAATAGTTGCTATCCGAAGTTAAGAACATTTTGCATTAAGTAAGAGAAATAATACTTAAAAGAAAAAAAAAACTGGTATTAAAATGGATATATATATTTTTAATTTCTTATGCATACGAACCCTGATTTATGTGATTAAATCTAATTAAATTAGTGTGTTTGCAACAGTATGAAGTTTATTGCTTTTATACTGCTACTAGGTATTGCATTATACAAATATATTATTATAAACTGTTATTTAGGCTTTAAAAGCAGATGGTATGCAAAGTATGCTGCCCCCATCATTATTTATGTTCAAACCATCCCTGATTTTAAGGGTTAATATCTCAACTGATTACCGTATTTTCGGGTGTATAACCCGCACACCTAAATCGAGCAGTGCAGTAAAAAAAGTTTGTGTATAAGCCGCGGAGATGCATTGGTGTATAGTCTGCGGGCTATACACCAATAATGAACGTATATTTTGATCAGGGTTCGAAGTTAGAAGCCATTAAAGTATGTACGCGCATATAAGTAGAGAAATTTTAGACAAAAAAAAGAATTTCAAAGTGGGGAGGGTCGACTTATACGTGAGACCTTAAAAAAAATCTATGAATAAAATATCAAAAAATAGTTTGCTAGCGAATTGGTGCTACAGCACCCCTTTGTGTTTGTAGAGTACGAAATCCAAAATCTGGAACCTTTCCTACCTTGACAATTCTGAGTTTAAGATCATTTTTAGTTTATTTCTCAAAAAAAAAATAATAATCTACCCTGCCCTGTTGCAAAGAACAAAAAAAAAAAAAGTGTGTGATTTATGTCATTTCGGAACGATTCAGAGGAGTCTATCTTTTTCGGAATGATTCAGAGGAGTCTATCTTTTTCGGAACGATTCAGAGGAGTCTATCTTTTTCGGAACGATTCCGATAAATCCTTCCTTTTCAGAGTCGTTTCATAATGGAACAAGTCAGAAGAACTGCTCCTTTTCGGAACGAATCCAAGAATCGAACCTTTTCGGAGTTGTTTCATTTTGGAACGAGTCCGAGGATTTCATCGATTCGGAATCGTTCCGAAAAGGACGGATTCCTTTTTGTAGACTGGAATCGTTCCTTTAGTTCAACTGCCGGAATCGCTCCTTTTGAATCGTTCTTCAACAAATGACACATCCCTAATAAAAAACTGATAACAGTTTACATTAAAACGACTTATTCAGAAAAAAGTAAGTTTAAAATAAGTAACATGTTATACTGTTGTTTTTACCTTCTCAAATCAAGAGCAAACTGCGTTCGAGCATCATTATTTCTCACTGCTGGTTAGTGCAATACTTGGCGATAGTTGTGACAGTTCGTCCAAACCCAGAAATAACTGTATTTAAGCAGTAAAAAAAAAAAAAGCCTTTACAAACATGAGAGAACTCTCAATATTTCGCGGCATAGCGAAAAAATTTACAAATTTCGATTTTTTTTTTCAATTTTTTTGAGGTTTAAAAATTGTAGAAAAAAATATCATGATTTCCAAGTTTTTTTGAAAAAAATCTTTGTATAACCCGCACCATGTATAAGCTGCAGCGGCCTTTTTGAAGGTTTTTTCTTGTATAAGCCGCGGACAATACACCCAAAAATACGGTACCAATGATTTTTTTCAAAAATCATTATCAACAGTGCTTTTACACTTCTACTACGATAGGTTCTTCAGCAAAGTATGCTGTCCCCATCATTATTTATATCCAAACCATCCCTGTTTTTAAAGGTTAATAAAGGTTCTCAACTAATTACCGATGATTTTTTTCAAAAGGCATTATCAACAGTGCTTTTAAGCTTCTACTATGATAGGTACTTCCAATGCTCATCAACACCTTTCCTCAATGCTCACAAATTGAAATTTGTGTATAACAAAAAAATTTGCTTTTCTCAAAACTGTGCGATCTAGAGTAATCATGCAAATTTAAAGTAACATCTATAAAGTGTAATTTTTTCATAATTTTAGTTTCAGTAGATTTGAAATTAATGGGGGGGGGGACGTATTTTTGCACTATGTTTTCGACAACATCTCTGAAAATATAATACCTAAAATTAAAAGAAATGTATTTTTGTGTTCTGCATCAGAAAAGCTTTCATAAGATACCCTACACGATATACAAAGAAAAGATTTTTTTTTTTCTTCAAGTAACTTAATTAGCTCCCCTACCCCCTTTTAAATATATTTGTAAATGTTTAATAATCTGTACATATGTGGGTCACCAGTCTTTATTACTTCCTCCAAATTGAGCTTTCCATGTTTCATAGTTTATGAGTAAAATGGCTGTGACAGACAGACTCCCGGAGTGATCTTATAATGGTTCCATTTTCATGTTGTAAGTACTGAAACTGAACCCTAAAATTAAATCTATATGTTAACCGTGCACAGACGATAAACATAATAA
This sequence comes from Maratus speculifer, assembly GCA_964019185.1. Taxonomy (NCBI): domain Eukaryota; kingdom Metazoa; phylum Arthropoda; class Arachnida; order Araneae; family Salticidae; genus Maratus; species Maratus speculifer. The sequence goes on along the minus strand of OZ025298.1, from coordinate 64,499,534 downwards.
TTCTCTTTAAATAATAATATTTGATACCATAACTCAATCCCATTTTATTTCAACATCAAAGCATATCCATTTTATTTTCCATTATGACGTCACTTTCACCTCTTATTAACCAGGGATGCCACTTTTCCGCCAAACGGTGGATTTCCGCTTTTTTTAATTTTTAAGAATTTGCGATTTTCGTTAAGCGGCGATCATGAAATAAAATAACGATTTTCGTCGAACGATCGCGAAATCACACAGCTATTTTCATCAAACGGTCGCGATATAAAACAGCAATTTTCATCGAACAATCGCGAAACAAAACGGTGATTTTCGTGAAATGATCGCATTATGAAACGGCGATTTTCGTCAAACGATCGCGATGTTAATCGACGATTTTCGCCAAACGATCGCGATGTAAAACGGTGATTTGCGTCAAACGATCGCGACGTAAAACGGCGATTTGCGCCAAACGGTCGCGATGTAAAACGACGATTTGCGTTAAATGATCGTGAAATAAAACGGCGATTTTCGCCAAACGATCATGAAATAAAACAGCTATTTTCGTCAAAAATAAATAAATTAATTAATTTTAAAAAAAACTTGCAAAATCTTTGCTATTTACTCCTGGAATAATCGTCAAATCTATTGTTGGGATACTTAAATTGATTTAAAATGATGTGATATATAAAATTCCTCACTGAATCTGATGCTGGGTTACCTTAATTGATGTAGAATACTGTGAACTAAAGAAAAATAATTTTTATTTACTCTTATAAATTAAGTTTACAAAAAAAAAAGGCTGTAATTCTTTTTTTAGTTTCTTTTAAACAAAATAGTTTACAAAATTCAGGCATAAATGTTGTGAAAAATATCGTAAATCTGACTTTACACGTAATTTCCTCTTTTTTGCTATTTTCTGAGTGGCATCCCTGATTAACACTTACTCAAAATTCATGTACCTTGTATTGTTAAAAATGATGTCGCAATCATATTTTAAAATTTATTTTCTTTTATCTTGTGAAAAGCTTTCAGTTGAAAATTAATTACTGAAGAGAAATTATTACTGCTAGTTTTTATTTTTTTTAACAACAAAAAAATTTGAATCAAATCTGTTCTGTTCAATTCTGTTGAATTTTAGAAGAAAATTGTCAATTCATTCTGTATATAAAATAATGAAATTTTGAATTATTAAGGAAAATATTTGAATAAAATAATTAAAACTTAGCCTATGTTCTTTTTTGGGTTATAACCTATTTAATACAAAGATACAAAGACATTATTTCATTCATTTTAAAGTTTACTTCATTCAAACTTTCGGACTCACTTTCTTATTTATAAAAATATAAGGATTTTGAAAGGTACTTTAAAAAAACATATATTTAAAACTGTTGTTTATTTATTAAAGGTAATTTATAATAAATTTAAATTTTTTAGATAAATATTATAAAATTTGCAGCTAACTAATGTTCTTTAATGTTTTTGATAGATACTGATATCAAGCAACAATTAAGCAGCCTTTTTTATGTGCGTAAACTTGTGGAAACTCAGCTACGTAGACTTAGTGAAGGATCTGTTGATACAGATTCAACTGGTATGCCTACTGTAAGTATTTTGGCTTTCTACTCAAAAATAGATTTCTAAAAGCGTTATTTATAATATTTATTTATTTTAGTTTATGATATCTTTCTTATAAATTATTCTTAGAGTTTATCTATTATCAGATGCATATCTTGACATCATTCAGTGGTATTCTGCTTTTTCAAATACTTTTTTCCATAATATCTCTAACCATTAATTTTCTGTATTTTTAAAGTTTTTCTTTTAATTTGTTTTCTACATTGTATTCTATTATTTTAATTTATTTGCTTTTTTTTTTTTTTTTTTTTTTTTTTTTTTTTTTGAAGGGGAGGGGGGATTTTTTATTCCTGTGTTCTTGATTTCTGCCATGTTGGAAAAAAAATGCTGTTGTGGGAAACAACATTGCCAATTTTTTTTAGTATGACATTTCTTTTGTTAATTTATTGGCTAAATTGTCATTTTAACAATAAGTGTTGTTTTTCTTTAAAAAAAACTAGGGGCTCTGCCCTTTACGAGCTATGTTCACCAAGCCTCATTCAAACACCCCAGATTCTAGAAGCACACTAATTTCATCAGCTTTAAAAAGATTAAATTATAATTTAAAAGAAAAGTGGTGATCTCCCTGTAAACATGTTTCCATTCATTTTCCTTTGATTGGAGATTTTTAAGGACAAATCAACTGCTGTGAAGAGATACAATGTCTGTTTTTGTCTTTGATTAAAAAAAAAAAAAAAAAAAAAAAAGTTAACATTTTAAAAGTAAGCTAATGTAAAATGAGTTAAGTAAAGGGTTAAAGCAATTTTTCACAGTGCTAAACAATGTCCAAAGTACAGTAAACATTTAATCTTCTTACCTTTTTTTAACATAGATTTTATGTCCAACCTAGATCATCATGAGGAAAATTATTGGAAATGTCATGAGATTTGCATGTTGTGTAATGAATGAAATAAAATTTAAAACATATTCTTGTCCGTCTAGTTAATTCATGCAACATTCTATAATTTTAGCATATGGATTTATTTGTCTGTGAAGTTTACATAAATATATTGTTGCGGATTTTGTAAATAGTTAGTATTTATGCTTAAAAATCATGTATTAAGCTTTATTCATACACTAATAATAATTTTGATGAATTAAAATGTCTCAATTTGTTGATTTGCTCCAAGCAATCAAACCTATTAATTTTCGCTTGTTATCTATGGGAACTAGGCAAAATATTAGAGATATTGTCAAATTGGCATCACTTTCGGTTACTAACTTTGGTTGCCAAGTTGGTGACAAAACCAGCCCCCCCCCCCCCCCCCTTGCAGTAGTTACATACATTTTCATTGGTCCATCGGTTATCTATGCAGATTTTCATTGGTTCTTTTCCAAATTGTTGCTTTTTTATATATATAAGGATTCTAAATTATTAGTAATTTTTAAATTATTGTTGATGATGTATATGCATGAAGGTTGTAATTTCCTTTGAGATTTTAGAAGAGCATAAATTTGTTTGCAGCAAATATCCAAGTAAACTGTGTCTAGTCAGTATGCTGAATGATTGGTATGGTGTAACCAGATATTATTGGTTATCTGGCAATGCAAATTAAATGTATGAATGACCTGAAATTATAAGGACATAGTATATTTTTGTTGTTCATTAAACTCACTATCAAAATTACCATATTATAAAGCCAAAAGTTCAATATTGAAAAGTATAATGCATTAATTTAACAAACTGAAAGTAATTTACTTATGTTTAAGGCAAATTATGTTTCAAAATCTATACAAAAACAAGCGGGTGAACTGTAGCTGTTTATGCAGCAGGTGCATTTAAAAAAGTAAAAGTTGAAGAATGAATTATCAAAGAAAAAAAATCTTTATACTATGGTAGTAGCAAGTGAAACAAATTTACTGTTCTCACAACACAAGTATGTTTTTGTAAATTAAAGTGACATACAAAATAAAGTTAAATAAAAAAGGCAGGATAAATTGAAATTATTCAAAGTTTTTTCAAAAAAATAACCTATTACAGATATTTTAGTTTGTTATTATCGGACTAACAAGAGAACTACTTTAAATGCTGCTTTGAGACTTGGTGCATTTTATAGTCCTATATTATTTTGTTTGAAGTTTGAGAATTGATAAATTTTATCTGTTATAATCATATTTTATGATTTTAACTTTTTGCAGATACAATTTACAAGACCACTTTATCCGATTATTAACATTGACGTTTGAAGAAAAAAAAAAAAAAAAAGAAAAAATTAAAAATACAAATTAGTCAATAATAAGTATAAAAGATTGAAAAAAGTTTAAAAATTCCTTCAGGAACTTACAAATTTGTTTTTGAAAAATTATAACATTATATACATACTTTTGACGGAGAATAGTTTTGACGGCATTTTTATCAAAAGTAGAGCTTTTCAGCAATCTTAGCTGAGTGTCATAGCTGCTTGTCTTGTGTAAGGAGTGGTTTGGGCTTCAGTTAAAATTGTAATTTCTGATCTAATTAGCCACAGTAAATTTTTTAAACTGTATAAAAATACGAATTTACTTTTTGATTACTTTTATCAAAAGACGTATTTAATGCAACAACATTTCATTTTAAACATACAAAACTTTATTACATTTGATTTATAAAAAAAGAGTTTGTTTATTTTATATTTCACTAAAAAAAATACTTTTTAATGATCTTTAAAGCTGTTACAGAAATTGTATTTTTCTGCACCCAGTTTTCCATGTTTTCATACTTTTGATTGTACGGCAAACACAATGCTAAGCCTACAAGTCAACCACTAGTGTTATCAATTTTTGGCTTATGCACTGCTTCACTTTCAGCAGACATGGATCATTAGATTTCCCTATTACTACTCTTCCATAAAATAAAGGATTTTTCCTTGTATTCGATGACATAGGGTTTTGTGCCGACGGCTCTTGGACTATAACTTTTATGTATAAGGCTACAAAATGCATCAGATCTTGGTGCTAAATAGGAGCAGCTTTAAAAGTGGCTCCCTTGTAAATTATTATTTTACTAGCAAAAAACAAGAACAAGTTTACTGTTATCACAACACAAAACCCATTTTTAAATGTTAAGTAATAAGAGATGACAAGAGTTCACAGCCTGAAATTACTCTTAAAATATATATATATATATTTGTAATAAAGTAAAAAAATTTGCACCATTTTGTTCTCTCTGAGCTTTTAATTTTAAAATTGTGGAACATATTTTAATCTTAGTTTCGTAATATATTAATATTTTAGCAGCTAAAATTCTTTTTCTTATTTTATTTCACTTATTAATAATTTATTGCTTGTTTCTCAAAAAAGGGGGGAAGTTATTTCATAACTTTTTCTTTTTAGAATATTCTCGGGATTTTAATTTAATTTTTTATTTTACATCACGTGATCTGTGTTAATGCGCGGATGTTAGCAGGCTAGTCTATTTGCGAGACGAGAATGAATTCCTACCAGAACACCAAGCCTCGTAGACCAATCAGAGGTGATGATCTATGACGTGTAGCCTCGACGTTAATCCTAATTGGATTTTAAAATGATTGACGCGGAGTGAGGAGGGGCTAGTTTTTCGTGCAGGTGTTGGACTCTCATTCTAGGTTTTTCGGAGCTCAGAATGCGACTAACTTTCAAATTATTAAGATGTCCGTTTCATTTTCTCCGATAAATTCGAAAATCTGATGATGTAGATTAGATAATGAAGTTTGTAGTGCTTGATGTATGCAAAGGTGACTGCGGGGAAGACTTTAACTTATTTTATGACTTCTAATAAAAATGAATTTAAAGACTATTTGATTTAACTGTCTTATGGGGAAATACCCCAATTAAATCCATCCACTGCTTGTCAAACTGCTGGAGCGATTGCTCAGCTCGTCCCACTGTTGATTCTTAGTAGTAGTAGAATGTTCTGCATCATGCATGGTGCACCACTGGAGCTTGTACCTTGTTATGGAACATTGCCGTCGTCGTAACATGACATATATATATATGTTTTTGATGTTTTTTATTTATTTAATTTTGGTTTTACTTGTGCTAGTAGCCCTGAAGTCGTATTATTTTGCTTTTTCATGGCTAATACAAAGATGAAACCACACACTTCATTTGTAGTTCTAAAGTATTTGGGGCTAACAATTCTGCTTTGGTTTTGCAAATTCCATTTGTATTCATTTTATTGATTTATTTTTCCAACATGTTTCAATGTGGTAATTTTCTATTAAATTCAATAATTCATATATTGTAATACAATTAATGGTTATATCTATATATATAAAAGAAAGTCTGGATTTCGTATTAATCACAGCACAAAAGAATCTACCGAGCCCAAAATCTTGAAAATTGGAATAAAAATTCTTTTTAAAACATCGAGTGCTACTAAGAAGGGATTTTCGAAAATTCCACCCCTAAGGGTAGGGGGGGGGGTTAAAAAAAGAACAAACTTTAAAAAAATTCCTTAAAAATCGGCTTTTGTAGTTATTTTTCAGTTGATAACATATTTTAGTGTATTTTTTCATGCTGAATCGAATGGTACTAAGCAAATTCTTTTAAATCCAGTTCGTGAGATACTTCACATTTTCCTAATTTGGCAATGTCTTTGGCACAAAAACCTGAAATTTTCAATCCTTATCTATATACAGTAGACTCCCTCAAATCCACACAGCTTGGGACCAGAGGTTGTGCGGATTTCTGGTCATTGCTTTGTTTACAATTTTTAAGCAGTAATTTGAGTGCAATTAATAGTGCAATCAGAACTATAATGAACGCTTACAATCAGAGTTGGTAAAAAACCGGGTTTTTTTTTCAAAAAAACCAAAAACCATGGTTTTTTTGGTTTAAACCGGGTTTTTTTTTTAAATATGCTTTTTGATTACATATACATGTATTTTTATCAATAAAATAAATATTTTTGAATATATAAGTAATATAGTTTGATTTAAAAGTAATTCAAATCAATATAATTATTTAATATACAATCAATTATATAGAAATTGTAATAATTTCAAATTTAAGCATTTTTAGTAAAAGCTATGTTCTGTGTTTTATAAATCAATTGCTCTACATAATAAAATAAAGACCATGAAAATCTTAAAAAACCAATTTTTGATTACTAGTACTACAAATATATATATGATGTAGTTTTATAAATAAAATTTATTTTCACATGACTTTTCAAAATAATTTCTTTGAAATACTTGTTATATGAGATGTCTGATTTTTCTGTTAGAATAATACACGATGAATAATTATCTTTTATTGAAAATAAAGCTTTTTATAAAGAAGTTTTGGAATGATTTGAATTTAGCAGTAAAGTCTTCATACACTTTCAAGAAGTATTGTGTATTGCATTTGACACTTCTCTGAAATTGCCAGGTTTAAAAAATATGACGATAAAATAAACAAAAATACCTATTTAACAGTCTTTCAGACTGCTGAAAAAAAACATTGATCTTAACCCTTTCGGGTCTGGTGTACTATTAATAGTACAGGTCTTTTAATGGAGTATTATTTTGTTTTAAAAAATACCTGTGCTACTATTTACATGTAGTAATGTTAGTATATGTCTATGCAATTATTTTTTGGCTTCATTTATGTTTAGGCATTTAGTAATAATAATAATTATTGTTATTTGCTTCATTCTCTTTGCTCCGTTTATGCTTCTTTTATTTTATACATATATTTCCCTCGTTAAATTTAAAATAAAAGTTACTTTCCTGGAAGAATCATGTGTAATAAAGTGAAAAAAGTATTAGAAATTTGTAATATAAGTTAAATCTTATTAAAATAAAATATTTTCTAAACATCTCTAAAAATTCTTCCTTAGCCTGTTTTCATATGAACATGAATTGAATAATGCGCAAAACTACAACATTCGTTGTCTTTGAGACCATGAAATGTCCGTTAAACACAAATTAATCTATAAGGACAGCTAGTGTTAATGTAATTAACGTAAAAGTATTTTTTCCTAAAAATTGAAAAAAAAAAAATCGACCTGAAAGGGTTAAAATAGAAAGTAGTTTTATAAATGCTGTCATCCACTAAAGCATTTAAACAACCATCAGACTCTGGCTTTTTTCTAAGCTACATTATAACTCTTAGTACTTTTAAATGTCTAAACTAAAAATTATATCTTTTTAGGCATTTTTTCTATTATGTTAAAGTTCTATTATGTCATGTTCAAGTAAACCTTGTCTTGATCTATCTCTTCCCTCCCCCCCCCCCTATTTTCTTGGCTGATCTAAGCAGTACGTTCAGTTATGCAATAGAAGATTTAAATATATCTTATTGCATATTTTAGTAAAATGTAAAAGGTGCTTCCCTAGCACCAAATTTTTCAATATCTTCTAATTTGACTTCATCTCTTGAGATTTCTTTTTATTCTTAAAACATAATACCACCAACCAAGAAAATTTTCTTTTAAAGCTTGACTGAAATCTTAAAGGTTGTTTTATTTTATTAACTGTAAATCTGCATTTCTCAAAAAAAAAAAAAAAAAAAAAAAAAAAAAAAAATTCAGAATATTGCATATTTTTAATTTATTTTATCTTTGCTAAATTTACATAATTTAAGTGTTTATTTTAGATCTTCAGATATGTTCATCAATGCATGAAATTTGCATTCTACATGCTTACTAACAGGACCTAGACTAGACTCACTATGTCTTATGATGACTGCTGACACAAGTCTGTTAAAAGTAGAAATTACTTGCATCCAATAACTTAAAAGATTTAAATTACAAAAATGAAAAAAGACATTAGATTTGTTTTAAAAAACAATTGGTTTAAACTGTTAGAACCATGCTGGTAAAAGAATAAAATCTTAATGCAAAAGCCCCAGTCGCAATGTAGAAATGCAAGAAAAACAAAGACTTACTAAACCCAATAACCATAAAGCCCCCCCCCCCCCCACCCAAAAAAAAAAAAACACCTCATAGTCAATAATTCATTAACATATTGCATAGATAACAAAAGGCAATCAGTGGAGAAAAATACTTCATTATGCCTTCATTGAGGCTTTGAGAAATTATGTAATCCTTAGTAAATTTTAACTAATCAAGTAATTTAAGTAGTAAAAGTGCATTTTTAGCTTGAATCTGCTATTCTGGCTATTTTTTAAGTTAAAAAAAAGAGGAAAGAAAACTATCTAGTTTTTTTTCTAACTAGCTAATTTTAGAAAAATTAATTTTTCTGCCTTGTAGATTTATAGCTTGTACGAAAATTTAGGTTGATTAAAAATGTTTGTCATTTTAGAAATTTATTTATTCATCATTTCTCTAAAGCTTTGCTTGTTAGCTTCTGCATAACTTGGATTTTGCATTTATCAATAATGTGTAAAATAAATCAAAACATTACAGAAAAACAATAAAAAAACCAGATTTAAAAAAGACAAGCATGGTTTTTTTTAAAAAACCATTTGGTTTAAACCATGGTTTAAACCACGGTTTAAACCAACTTGGTTTAAACCAAACAACCCTGCTTACAATATTAAAAAATATTAAAATATGTAATAAACTAAAATAATAAAAATTTAGATAATGTTTAAAATGATTAAAGTACTAATAGCAAAGGTCAAGTTAATAATCGATAGTGTTTGATTAAATATTCATTATAAAGATTAAATGTATTTTTCCAAAATTATTCAACAAAACTAGCATCATAGAAGTACATTACTAATTCACATCAAAATCATGAAATAAGGATTTTTTTTTCAAGTTTAGCCAGGGTTAATAACCAAAAAATCTTGATACATACATAAATATATTTGGTAAGAAGATTGTGATTACCAGTGATATCAGCAATACAGTAGACTCCCTCGAATCCGCAACTCTCTAAAATCCGCACATATTTTATGGATGTAAACAATGAAACTTTCAGTTCAGATATTGGGGCAAAATTTGATTTCTTTAGTTTTGTATCAATTCCATATATTTTTTAATTTGTAATTTTCTTAATAATACTCTATTCATGTTTTTTTCATGAAGGAAGAATAAATTTTTTTGGAAAAAATTCAAGATATTTCTGATATCACTGGTAATCACAATCTTTTTACCAAATATATTTATGCATTAGTCAAGATTTTTTAGTTATTAAGCCTGGCTAAACTTGAAAAAAAAATCCTTATTTTATGATTTTGATGTAAATTAGTAATGTACTTTTATGAGGCAAGTTTTGTTGAATAATTTTGGAAAAATACATTTAAACTTTATACACTATTGATTATTAACTTGATTTTTGCTATTAGTGTTTTAATCATTTAAAATTTTTATTATTTTAGTTTATCTCTTATTTTAATATTTTATTAAATTGTAAGCATTCATTATAGTTCCAACTGCACTATTTATTGCACTCTAATTACTGTTTAAAAAATGTAAACAAAGCAATAACCAGAAATCCACAAAATTCTAAAACCCACACAACCTCTGGTCCCAAGCTGTGCGGATTTGAGGGAGTCTACTGTACCTTGAATTTTTTCCAAAAAAATTTATTCTTCTTCCATGAAAAAAACATGGATAGAGTATTATTAAGAAAATTACACTTAAAAAATATATGGAATCGATACAAAATTAAAAAAATAAAATTTTGTCCCAATATCCAAACTGAAAGTTTCATTGTTTACATCCATAAAATACAGGGCTGCCAGTTGGTCCCTATTTCCCTAAAAGGTCCCCATTTTTTAACTTGGTCCCTAAAAGTCCCTATTTTCACTAATAGGTCCCTAAAAGTCCCTTTTTTTTTATCTATACTTTGTCTAAGTTAATTTTTTCCTTACATTTTATCAAAATTTATCAAAAAAATTTACTTTTTTAAAAAATTTAATATTGTAGATGATAGCACATAACTGATCATAGTGGAAGAAATGAAAAAATTGTAGTGAAAAACTCTGCAATTTTAGTCCAAGAGTCCTGAAAAAAACCTGCAATTTTGTTCAAAAAATCTCGAGAAAACTCCTTTATTGGCAAAAGTTCATGAGAAAAATTTGATTTTTATCAAAAGATCGCTAGGAAAACGCGATTTTCGCTTACGATTGCGAGAAAAACGTGATTTTTGTCTAGGGATTGTGAATAAATGCTATTTTCATAAGGAAATTTTCGCCAAATGACTGGGAAAAACTGCGATTTTCGTCTTAAGATTGAAAAGAAACGAGATTTTTATCAAAAGATTGCGAGAAAAACACGATTCTTGTCGAAACATCGCAAGAAAAATGCGTTTTTCGTCCAAAGATTGCAAAAAAAGCACTATTTTTGTCTAAAGATTGTGAGAAAAACGCTCGTGAAAAAACCCCAATTTTGTTCAAAAATCTCAAGAAAACATGTTTATTGTCAAATGATTGCGAGAAAAATGCAATTTTTATCAAAAGATTGTTAGAAAAATGCTATTTTCGTCTTAAGATCGCAAGAAAACGCGATTTTTGCCAAAATCTAGTCTTTGTCTAGTGTTATAAATATAAAAGAAAAAAATAATTTAATTACAAATTTTATGAGTAACAAACCTAAAGAAAGTTAATTTAAGAAATTTGTAAATATTATATTTGATTAAATAAAAGTTAAAAAAAAAATTGGTTTTATTTGTTAAAAATTGTATTTGATTTGTATAAATATTATGTTTATTTTTCAGGTCCCTAAAAGGTCCCTATTTGAGACTTTTGGTCCCTAAAAAGTCCCTAATTTTTAATCATTAGGTCCCTAAGTCCCTACTATTTTGTACCAAAGTTGCTGGCAGCCCTGAAAATATGTGCGGATTTTAGAGAGTTGCAGATTTCTGGTTTGCGGATTTGAGGGAGTTGCAGATTTCTGGTTTGTGGATTTGAGGGAGTCTAGTATATAAAAGAAAGTCTGGATTTCGTATTAATCACAGCACAAAAAAGTCTACCAAACCCAAAATCTTGAAATTGTGGTAAAAATACTGAAAATTGTAGTAAAAATACTTCTTAAAACATCGAGTGCCGCTAAGAAGAAATTTTTGAAAATTCAGAAATTTTGTAATAAATGAAATACAGCATTCTACATTGTTTAATTGAATACTTATGGAGATGTTTTAAATCAGATGAACGCAATTACAAAAAGTTGGCTTTATTTTGATTAAAACTGTTAACATGTTGAGTGCTACGTCATTCACTGGTGACTAACATTGAACTTTCCGTTTAGAAGACTGACTTTTTAGTGATGACTGACAGTCTAAAATATGATATAAAATTAAAAATTACTATGATATAAAAATTTCATTTGATTCAAAGTTAAAACTGACTAGCATAGTGGGCGAAGGCTGTTAGTATATATATATATATATATATATATATAGAGGAAGATAAAAAGACTAAATATTCTCATTTAAATGTATTCTATTGATGTTTTCTTTGTTTCATGTTTATTTATGCTTAAAATGCTAATATATTTAATAAATTTCTTAAAAAAATACATAAAAGAAAGCAGTTCACACGTACTATAGCTAGATGCTCAGTTGTAAGTAATACCATGTATTCAGTATCTGGCCAAATTGACATTTGTTGTATCTGTAACTGATAAATAAAAATACATGATGAATGCAGCAAAATGGCTCATATCATAATTTAAAGAACCATTTCAAGTTTAGTGTTAGTTTTACATAGATTTCGTATGTGCACTGCTGGAGTTGTTGGATATATAAATTGTAAAATAAAATAACTAGTTAACTCTGAAAGACTTAACCACATATGATATTTTTTTATGTGGTTATAGAAAAGATTATGCATCTGTACACCCTTTCTCAAGTATAATAACATAATTTCAAGGAAGGATCCTATTTTTAGCAGATTCCATTGCTCATGGTATGTTGGAAACAAGTATGAAGGAAACTATTTTAGAATTAGCTGCCATTGGCGACCATTTGGTCTCCCTTAAATGTATGCTAAGCATTGTATAGTATTACTTTTATTCATAATTTAATTTACTTGCTTAATTCTTTCTCCAAATCAAAAGATTCTGATACAGAAATCAAGAACTCTATATTTTTATTCTAGCCAGGCACAGGTGATAAATTGCCAACGTTATTCCAATCACATATTTTTTTGTATTTCATTAATTTAATTTAAAATATAATTCTTTCACCCATTTCATTCAAAATACATAAATTCAATTAAAGACTGAAGTATTTTAAATCCACAACTTTCATTATATCTTTATCCAAAAAAAAAGGAGAAAAAAATAATAAGTAATTTCAGCATCTAAGCATTATTTTAATTTAGCATGTGAAAAATAAAAATAAATGCTAACTGGCAAGTTAAAAAAATGCAGCTGGCAGGACCTTCTTTTTTTATTGTGTGCAATTTATGAAATCTTGAAGTAAACTAACCTCAAACTAGGTTCCAACTGCCTGTGGTGTGAGCATCTCCTTTCAAATGAATCTCAAATTTATATACAGATCTCAGTTTAAAAATGCTATTGGCGAGATTTGCACCCAGTTAACATAAAAGTACCAAAAATTCTTTATTATCATCGCAATTATTAATTAGTTTTATTGGAAAAAATAATTTTTATTAAAAATGGTCACCAGCATGTCTAAAGCAAAGAGTTCAACTCGTAATTTTTTGTGTCAGTCACTTGACTCAAACTATTATAATATAGATGAAATGGTGTTGATAATAACACATTTGGTGATTTTCATCTGCACCCAACTGACATTAAAGTGCCAAAATGGCTACCTGATCTATAAAAAGTGAAGTGGTCAGCCTGGAACTGTTGATGAAAATGATATGTCTTAGACTGGTATTAAAGAGATTGATGTATGCTGCATCATCAAAAGTACATATATTGTATACATCTAAAGGGTCTCACAAATTTGATTTTTCATTTGCTTGCAATAATATTTTCTTGGAATCCAGATGTTTTAGAATTGAATTTAATATTGCAGAAGAATATATTCAATTTATCACCAGAACCATTAAACAGATATATGTATATTTGAACTTCATCATCATGCACATGTTTACCTTGAATTATTTTCTACTTGAATTGTTCTCAAACTCCTAGTCAAATTGAATATGGTAATGTGAACAATTATTAAAATGAAAAAAAAAAAAAAAAAAAAAAACTTTTTTAAGTTTTTGTTTATGAGATTTGACTATTCTGTGCTTGATCCAGGCAAAATTTGGGGCTTATTTTGGGCCCCTTCTCAAAAATCAATTTAATAAAGCAAGACTCATCACATAATTCCTCCTAATAAAAGAGGCCTCTTCACGAAATCCCATTTCATAAAAACATACATCTCATTATTTTTATTTTGTTAGATTTTAAAATGTGCAATTTGTAAACAAAACAAGTTCACCAAAAAGCAAAACTTTAGCAAGACTTAATAAAGTTATTATTAATTTAAAATATTAAAAAAAAAAAAAAACTTTTTACATAATGGGTACACCTCCACCAATTCCTGCTATTATCATCTTAACTTTTTTTTTTTTTTTTTTTTTTTTTGTAAGTAAACTTCTCTAACATGCATATAAATTCAAATATGTCCCATTGAACTAACATTATTTTTTAGACAATTTTATTTATATCCGTTATCACTGAGCAATTTGACTGCAGAATGTTAAAAATCTATATCCATCCTGCGTCCACCTTTATATTTTGTTCTTTTAAAGTATTAAATATTTTTTTTTTAATCTTAAATGTATTTACTATTTTCTTTCTTTGTTGTACTATAATATTTTCTTTCTTTTTTTTCTTTGCAGGGCATTGATTGGAAGGTGCTAACTGAGCCTGGTGTTAAACTTTTTTCTCTACATTTTGATGTTGTTCTCACAAATAACATAGCGCTTCATTATTTCACAGGTGATCTTAATTTAATTTTGATAACTATCACATGCATTAAATTAAATGATTTTATTTAGGTTATAAAAATTTCATTTGTTATGCATCTTTCTTTTTAGTAGCCTTAAAAAACCTCTTTTATTTAGATTCATCAAAATTTTTACTTTTATAATTACATTATGTACAGTATTTCAGGAATGCTGTGTAACATATAAATTACATAACTAATAATAATAATAGTAATAAAAATGAAGTAAGTCTGTTGGTATATTTTACTATGAGTGATGACTCAGTAGAATGTTTTTTTTCTCTACATTATTTAATGTTTTCCATGCTCCCTTAAACCACATTTTTTATCATAAAGAAAAATTTTATTTACTAAAGAAATTTTTTCATTTTTTTAAATTTAATTTTGAAAATTCTGTATTATTTTATTCCATTTTATATTTCTTATGTAGCTTATATGGATTATAACAATTTTGCTTTAATGTTTTGTAATACAGTAGACTCCCTCAAATCTGCACAGTTTGGGACCAGGGGTTTTGCGGATTTTAGAATTTTGTGGATTTCTGGTCATTGCTTTGTTTACATTTTTAAACAGTAATTTCAGTGCAATTAATGCTGCAATCAGAATGAATGGTTACAATGTAATAAAATATTAAAATAAGTAATAAATTAAAATAATAATTTAGATAATTTTTAAAATGATTAAAGTATTAATAGCAAAGCTCAAGTTGATAATCAATAGTGTATGATTAAATATTCATTATAAAGATTAAATGTATGTTTCCAAAATTATTCAACAAAACTTGCCTTATAAAAGTATATTACTAATTCGCATCAAAATCATAAAATAAGGATTTTTTTATTCAAGTTTAGCCTGGCTTAATAACCAAAATACCTTGATTAATGCATAAATATATTTGATAAAAATATTCTGATTACCAGTGATATCAGCAACATCTTGAATTTTTTCCACAAAAATTTATTCTTCCTTCATGAAAAAAAACATAGAGTATTATTAAGAAAATTACAAATTAAAAAGTACACGGAATTGATACAAAACTAAAAAAATCAAATTTTGTCCCAATATCCGAATTGAAAGTTTCATTGTTTACATCTATAAAATATGTGCAGATTTAGAGAGTTGCAGATTTGAGGGAGTCTACTGTATTGCCCTTTTTTTTTTAATTATCTTTTTTAAACATTATTATCCCTGTGAGCTATTCTCATCAACTCCCGTTCACAGCCTCAAAAATTATACTAATGTGTCTTATTTAAAAAATAGCACCAGGTTACAGAAGCTTGAATGACATTATCTCTATAATGGAGGTTATATTTTATAATCAGATTGCCTTGCTTTTCCATTTGAATGGGGTATTTTTCAGTTACCATGGTCTCATGCATTGCTGTCATAACAACTAATGGCTGTTTTCGGCATTGATATGTAAGATCAACTACACATTTGAAAATCAGCTTGTATGAAATGGTTACAACATCCTGAAAATGTTGGAAAGATTCATCAAATAGTACTGGAAGTCCACAGGTTAATGCTGTTCAGGGCAGCAGAGGTTGTAAGTGTATCAAAAAAACATGCTTGTAATATTTTAAGTTATATTTTAGGCTTTCACAAGGTTATTGCGAGGTAGGTAGGTGCCACATTTGCTGACATCTGATCAAATGTTATATCGAAATAAGTGTTTAAAGCTCTGCCATAAAAAATCCCAAAGAATTTTTGAAACAGGCAATAAATATTGACGAAACTTGGATTCATTATTGATCTTTTCAAATTACAGTCAAAACAATGGATTGGCCAGATGAACCAGCTCCAAATAAGACAAAAATTCCAGAACAATGAGGAGATTATTGATTCCGTAAACAATTATTCTGAGGAGCTCAATGAATTGCATTATAGAGTGGTTTGATTGAATTAGAATTCTGATGTGATAAATATCTTATAAAAAAGCCTTTCTGGAGATTAGGTTGAAAAATAAATTTAAAAAAAAAATGTTTCCTTTGTCAGGCCTTTGATTTTTCACCTGATTCTCGTAAGCTAGAATTTTATTATCTTCATTTTAGCACTGGTTTTATCTTTTAATTACTGAATTTAGTAAGAAGTGGGAATAGTCATCGAGACTAAGCTTATGTCTCTTTTCTCTATCTGCTTTGACTAGGCAACCTTGTTGCATTTGCTTTCACATAATAAATGCTATCTTTAAAAAAAAAAATTCTGGGTCTATAAATGAGTTATAGTTTTTTTGCATTCTCTGCTTAGACTTAATGTATACAATAAAAAAAAAGAAGGATATGTAATAATGCCATCTAACAAACTTGATAGTTCCCTTCACTTTCATATTCAGTGATTGATTACAAGGCAATTGTATTTTAAAAAAAACTACATTGAACTTTTATCAACTCTGTTTAATTAACTCTATCAATTGGGTGTAAATGATTTCATTGTTTACATCTGTAAATTATATGTGGATTTTAGAGAGTTTCAGAGTTTAGGATTGCAGATTTAAGGAAGTCTACTGTGTTAATCTGTTAAAAAAAAAAGAAAAAAAAAAAAAAGATAACAAAATAAAACAAATAATTTAATTAAATAAATAATAAACAATCCAAATAACTCATTTAGGTCATTCCATTTGAAATCAACCAAAAAAATTCAATATTCAACCTGACCATTAACCCTTTGTGGGCAGGACAAATTCATTGCTAAAGTCATGAAATAAATGACTGACACCGGAATTTGAAAACAACTTTATTTGTAAACAAGAAAACATTATATTTCACGCATTCAATAAGCCGTAATTTTTTTAAACAGAATTCTGGTGCCAATATGGTGTTTGGGAATTAAAATTAAGTGGTATATCTATGAAACCAGCACCCCGCAAGGGGTTAAAGATTTCAATGAAACTACCAGGGATCATTCTCTATGATGATATAAATTAGAGCATATTTTTATTTATGGCTTTAAATTTTCATAAAATTAATTATTTAAATTTTGAAAAATGATCATTTTGTAACTTGCATAAATATTTTCAATTTTGAATTCCTCAAGTTCTATCAAACATAGAAAAATTTATGACCACTCACTTTAAAGTGGTGTTTATAAAATTTAATTTGATATGCAAGTTGACTATACATAGTAAAAAAAAATAAATGTTAATTTTTTTTAATTTTAGAAATTTTTAGATAGTCATTTTTAAAAATTTGAAAATTTTTTATATTTGTTGTAATATTGTAAGCTTAAAATTCTGAAATTTTTAGATTGGGATTTCAATGGTATGAGGAGTTATTAATTAAAAGCTGAAAATTACCATACAAATTATAAATAAATAACAAAATAGATAGAATTAAATTGTTATTTTAATGGTAATTTTAGGCTTTTATTTCATAACTTCTGATCCCATTGAGATCCCACTCTAAAAATTTCAAAATTTTAAGCTTATAATATTTTACAACAAACATATTTTTTAAAAAAATTTTGAAAATGACTATTTAAAAAATTTTAAATAAAAAAAAGTTTTAACTTTTATTTTTTTAACTATGTATAGTCAACTTGCATACAAAATTAAGCCTTATAAATTCCTTTTTAAAATGAGTGGTCATAAAATTTTCTACATTTGACAAAACTTGAGAAATTCAAAATTAAAAACATGTAAGCAAGCCAAAAAAGGATGATTTTTCAAAAATTAAGTAATTAACTGCATAAAATTTTGATGCCAAAGAAAAAAAAAAAAAAAAAAAAAAAAAAAAAGTTTCTCATTTATATTATTAGGCATAATGATTCTTGAGAGTTTCATCAAAATCTGAAAGAATCAGGTTGAGTCACTGGCTGATTTGGCATTGAATGACTCAATTGGCAATTGCAGTCAAATGTTCTAGATTCGATCTTTTTGCTCAGATGAAAAAATAAATACTCGTTTGTAAACCTGCTTCAATTACTGTGAAACTTCTTGTGTATGTTATTGTGGTAGAGTGCAGTATTTTCAATTTAAAAGTACAAATTAAATGTTTTTTATTAGGTCTATTTTTATCATATATGCTATCATTAATGATTCTTTGATCATACATGTAGATTTGAGGTACTGTAAATCATTTAGTGTATTCATTTTCACTAGTGACTGCTAAATTCAAATCTGTTGGATATGTTTAAAAAGTACTCTTTATTTGCTTTTATTATTTTTATGAGCATTTTTGAAATTTTTGGAGTTTTTTCCCCTTGTTTTAAACTTTTGTGTATTGTTGTTTTTATTGATTTTTTTTTTTTTTTTTTTTTTCCAGATTTTATGACAAGTTTAACAGCTCAAGGTCTTGTATTTTTCTTTCATTCTGTTGAGGTAATCATATTTTCTTTTTTGGTTCTGGTATTTATTTCCATTTAATTGAATGTATTTTCTGAAAAGTTTTATGCAAATTTAAAGAAGAAACAGTGATACGATGGGCTGATACATTAAGTGAGGTTAGGAGTTGTTTTATGTTTTACATATTCTTTAATTGGCGCAGCATGTCCCTAAAGGGATTTTGCGCCATTAAACCCTATACAAACAACCAACCATATTCTTTAAAATCCATCAATTGTTTATATATAACTGTATTAATGTGTATATGTAAGCATAGTTACATAATCTTGTTTTTAATCAGAGTTGCTTAACTGTTTTCCTGTGCCTCTGGCAGTATTATATAATTTATTTTAATTCCTCATCACCTACCTTGGCAAATCTCATTGGGGAACACCTCATCTTTACTTTTTTAAAGCTTGCAGTCTGTTTAACTGTTACTTTGATTTCACTGATTTAATAATTAACATTATTCCTTTACACTTTTATTACCTCTGAATGGGAAAGCCACCCATGCAGCATTTAAAAAATATATTTTTTTACTCTTATGCTTCACTGTTTTAGGAATTGACAATATTAGTTTTATACACATGTCCCCAGCAGCAGAAATTTTTTCTGCAGTCTGCAAAAAGTTGAAACTTTAAAAACAATCTGTAGAATTTAAAGACAAATGCCCTCTTTTCAGTCCCTTGCATTACGTTAGATGCACTCAAACCTATTAACATAAACAGAAAGTATCTTTTTCAGAATTTACTGTATTCAGAATTTTTAACAGCATCGTACATTGTCTGAAAAGTGAAGAAAATCCACTCCCACTATGTTTTTTTTTTTTTCCCTGTGCCCCATTGACAAAATCTGCCATTTCTTCATGATCTTTTTATGTAATTTTGCATTTTTTCACAATCTTTCTGTGAAATTTCCTTTTTTTGTGTGTGTGTGATCTTTTGACAAATTTTGCTGCTTTTTGTGATCTTTAGATGCATTTTACAGTTTTTTGCAATCTTTTAATGAAATTTGCTGCTTTCTCGCAATCTTTTGACGAAATTTGTCATTTTTATGCAATTTTTTGACAAAATTTGTCGTTTTCTCGCAATTTTGATTAAATTTCCTGTTTTTTGTGACCTTTTGCAAAATTTCCCGTTTATTTGTGATCCTCAGACAAAACTTGCCTTTTTTTTAGGGGGTGTGGGATCTTTTGTTGAAATTTGCAGAATCCTTTCACAAAATTTCTTGTTTTTTCGCTATATTTTGCCAAAATTTGCCATTTTTTTCACAATTTTTTGGCGAAATTTGTATTTTTTTCCCTAATACCTAGAAAAAATTTAAATTTTTTCACGATCTTTTGAGGAATTTTGCATTTTTTTTCTCGATCTTTAGACAAAATTTGTCATTTTGTCATGATCTTTTGACGAATTTTGCCGTTCTTTCCCAATCTGTTTACAAAATTTGGTGTTTTTTCAAAGATTTTACTGCTTTTTTTATTATTATTATTATTATTGTTTAATGAAATTTGCTGTTTTTTTTAGTGATCTTTTGTTGAAATTTGACATTTTTTCATGATCTTTTGATAAACTTTGCAATGTTTTTGCAATCCTCTGACAAAATTCATGTTTTTCCCAAGATCTATGGCAAAATTGGCGATTTATCTTTGAAAGATTGATAAAATTGATTTTTTTTGGAGATCATTTGTCAAAATTTGCGACACATTTTTTGGCCAAATTTCCGATTTATGACCAATTTTTTTTTTAATTTTTACATTGTAAACTAAATTTACATTTCTTATGAAATGTCATTAAAATGTAAGGAATATACAGTCATGTATAACATATACTAATTACAATAAAGCAGGCAAATTTTTGATTTTTAGCATAGTAATTTTTGAATATAATAACTTTGAAAAGTAAGAAAAATTATACTTTAATAATAGAATGTGGAAAAATAATTTTCAATCTTATAATTCCATCATGTATCCATTACATCTTGAGAAAAAAAATATTTTCTTTATAATAGAAAATAAAATTTTAAAAATTAAGTGGATGAAAGTTGACATCTTAAAAAAATAATAATAAACTAAAATTTAAATTACATCAAAGAAATCATAAATTATTTAATTTTTTTATACCTATTGAATGGTATTTTTAAATTATATAATGGAAACGTTCAAGAAAAATCTCTTACACATTATTACACCTTGCAATTTTTATTTAATACTATTATTATTATTATTTTACTATAAATTCAATGGAAAAAATTCTTCATTTACATTGATTCCGGTAGATGGCGGCACAATAAAAGTTGAAGTTAGTCCACCACAGAGAATAAAACATGAAAAAGCCATTAACTTTGGAGATTTTTTTAAATGTTGTAAACTTATTGCCTATAATATATGTAAATGAAACTGACATTAATTTAAAATATATTTAAAGGCTTTAATACAATTTTACAAATACTTTAAAATCATAATTGGATATTTTTATTATTATTATTATTTTAATGAATCACTCAGAGTCATTCATTTACTTTTTGTGAAACCATCGATCGTTTATTTTGTTTATAATAGCTTCTTTTTACATTGGAACTTAATATATTGTAATTGGATATGATATACATGTTTTATAGGGAAATTTGGTCAACAAACATTATTTCAAGTGGAAGAAATTTTAAAAGCATCATTTTAGCATCTGTTTTCAATTAAGCCTAACATGGCGTTTAGGTACGGTCGATGATTCCCAGATTGGAGTGGTTCATTCTGGTACCATTCTTACATTTTTCTCAAGTCGCATTTTATTATAAGTAAATGGTTATTATATGTACAGATTAAAAGAAAAACTTCTTAATAATAAACCTAAGTTAATAAATGAGTGCACATTAACTGAAATGTTCAATAGTTAAATAAGTTAAAATTTGTCTTTAAATTGTATATTCCTTTAAATGAATGATGAATGTTTTTGTTTTCATATGATTTACATGCGTGTAACCAGGGAAGGTGCCCTGGGTGTCCCCCCCCCCCTCCCTTGCGCAGATCCAAGCTTGACATTTTTTTTACAAATTGAAATTTATAAAACAAAAAAGAAGAAAAATGGAAACCAAGTTAGTTCAATTAGTTAATCAAAAATTACAGTCTATATTTTGAAATGTGATTAAAAAAAAACCCACATTCTTTTTTTTTTTTTTTTTTTTTTTTTTTTAAGAAAATTATTTTGTTTCTCTTTTTTAAAATTAGAATATTTACTAGAATCTGTATTAGTCACAGTAAGTCAAAAAGTTGGTTTTATAATCCCAATTTGATGTCTTTTGTTTATGGAAGTTTTTTTTTAACACCATTTAGTCCAAGAGCCAACTGCACAAAACTCTAAGTCATCGAGCACAAGAAAAAACCCTTTATATTATGGAAGAGTAGTCATAGGGGAATCTAAATGATCCATGTCTGCCGGAAGTAAAGTGGTGCATAAGCCAAAAATTGATACCACTACTGGCTCACTCATAGGTCTGTCATTGTGTTTGCCATACAATCAAAAGTATGAAAACACGGAAATATGGGTGCAGGAAAACATAATGCTAAGTCTATGAATCAATTACTAGTGGTATTAATTTTTAGCTTATGCACCACTTTACTTTCGGCAGACGTGGATCATCAGATTCCCCTATGACTACTCTTCCATAATATAAGGGGTTTTTCTTGTGCTCGATGACTTATGGCAGCGGTTCCCAAACTATGTGTTGCGACGGTTATTTTAGTGGGTCGAGGAAACAATCGAGGTTTGTCACAAAAACATATTTTGTATTTCATCTGTTTAAAAAAAATAATGATTTCACCAGGAAATATTTCAATGGAAATTCTATAATTTTCATATGAAAAAATATACGAGCAAAATATCCAGAAACTTCTAAATGAGCTTTGAATTCCTTGATGGAACTCAACACAACTTATTCATTTGAACATCTTTTTGTACTTGGCTGTTTTGGAAAAACAAGTATAGAAAAAAACTGTTAAAAGTGAATTAAGGTTGAAATTAACAAGTTTTAACCCTGATATAGATACTTTCATCGGTAAAAACAAGTGCCAGAAAACGCACTGATTATACAGATATGTTTTGATAGTACTTAAATGTATATTTTATTATCTTTCTAGTTTGTGTGTTATTTTAGTTATTCCACTTTAGACACATTGGTACTACAAATGTTTATATATATATATATATATATATATATATATATATATATATATAGTGTATCCTTTGTACAAAAATTTGCGGTTTTTGTAGGAGAGGGTAGCTGATAGCTTATACAGATTTATATACAATAATTTTCATATTGATATACATCCTCATATTAGGTGGGTTGCGAAAAATGTTTTTGCTTAAAGGTGTGTCGCATACCAGTAAAGTTTGAGAACTGCTGACTTAGGGTTTTTCTTAAACTAATTCTTTCTCATGCATGTTATTGCAATTCCATAATAAATTAACGTAAATTCTTGACAAGGATAGAAACTATTTATATCTTTGTTTTTGCTATCTAAATTCTAGATAGAAGCAAAAAAAATTGAAAGGAAATACAGATGTGAAATGATAATTCCATCATGTGATTGGCCTGAGGCACGGAGGGGGTTATACAAATCTGCTTCCTTTGAAAAAGAGAAATAATGCTACACAAAATTCAAATTAATAAGGAGGTTGTTTGGTTGGTTGGTTAAATTTCGTTTTTTGTGGCCATATTTTGACATTCATAAAAATAACATGTTATAGATATAAGAAGGGCTCATTTTTTTAAAATCTGAAAATTTTATTTATTCATTTGTACAGCTCATATTCAAAATATTAGAATAATTACCTTTTTTTTAGAAATTGAAAATATCGTTTGGTAATTTAATGTCTTTTAATGAAAATATGCAAACGATATTTTTATTAAGAACTTATTGTTGATTAAACTTACTTGTTATCTTAAATTTAATATCATTTTTGAAAAGATTAATTGCAAAAAAAATTATTTTGAAAAGTCAAAATATTAGAATATTTATTCAAGTGGTTCAAAATATTAGAATATTTCACATTAATTCTCCTTTAATTATTACCAATTCTTAACTGGTGGCATCATTGATTAAATTCAGACTATTTTATTTAAAATCAGTATTCTTTTTTGCAGTTTGTTTCTTTTTCGTCTTAAAATGGGCCGTGTGAGTGATATTCCTGAATCTACTAAACTTCGTATGGTTGATTTGTATCGGCACGGTAAAAATCAATGTTTTATAGCGAATTATTTACATTGTTCCCAATCGAGCGTTAGTATAATACTAACACAATATTCAAAAATTGGAAAATTTCAAAATAATCGCCGAAATGGTGGCCGAAAACCAAAAACATCTGCTAGAGATGACAGGAAACTGAAGCGTATAGTTAAGAAAAACCGTTTTAAAAGTGTGCGATTCTTGCACCGAAAATGGAAAGAAGAAGGAGTTGAAGTTTCTACATCGACAACATTAAGACGTCTCCATAAATTTAAATTTGAATCTCGTGTACCGAAAACAAAACCTCTCATGACT
Source organism: Maratus speculifer (assembly GCA_964019185.1). Taxonomy (NCBI): domain Eukaryota; kingdom Metazoa; phylum Arthropoda; class Arachnida; order Araneae; family Salticidae; genus Maratus; species Maratus speculifer. The sequence goes on along the minus strand of OZ025298.1, from coordinate 64,475,317 downwards.
GCAAGACAAAAGCGTATAAGATTGAATTGGTGTAAATCAAGACGTTTATGGAGCAATGAAGATTGGAAAAATATATTATTTAGTGATGAAAGTATGTTTTGTGTTTCATATGGTAATCAAGGTATTCGAGTTTGGAGAATGAAGCAAGAAGCATTTGATAAAGAATGCCTTAAACGTTCCGTAAAATTTGCTGCTAGTGTCATGGTTTGGGGTTGTATGAGTGTAGAAGGACCTGGAAAGTTATGCATCGTCTACGAAAAGGTTAACTCTCTGATATATCAAGAAATTTTAGAATATTACATGATTCAATCATCAGAAGATTTATTTGAAGATGATTTCATCTTTCAACATACAAGATTTAGCGTCCCCGCATACCTCGGTGTCAACTAAGAATTGGTTCCGCCAACGCAACATTAAGGTACTTCCTTGGCCACCAAATTCACCAGATCTTAATCCCATCGAAAACTTATGGTGTATAATGAAGAAAAAACTTCAAGAAAATCCTCCTTCAAGTAAAACTGAGTTAGTGGCACGTATAAAGTCTATTTGGGCTAATATTGATAGAAATGAACACCTTGTATATAGTATGCAAGATCGATTGTACGCTGTTATGAAAGCTAAAGGGGATGCTACAAAATATTAACTACCATTTACTTCATATTCATAAGGTAATATTGTTGCGTAAAATAAAATATTCTAATATTTTGAACCAATCTAAATTTTATTCTAATATTCTGGTGTGTTTAAGGAAGCTGTATACCTAATTTATTGTGCTGTATTTTATATTTTATAAATGTTAAAATCTTATCTAAACATTCCAGATTTAATTTATAAGAAATTTAATTGCATTTACTTAGTATAAAAAATAAATACATGACAAATAATTTTTTCTTATTACTTTTTCTCAATTATTCTAATATTTTGAATATGAGCTGTAGAAAAGATTGAAAGAATTCTTTTTAGAGATGAGATGGGTTCAGCCCAAGCCCGGGCTCTATCTTCATTTTAGTCTTCGTTCCCGGGCTCTTTCTTTTTGAAACCACAAAAATATTCACGTACAGAAAAAATTGAAAGAACTTTATCCCTTTTAAAATCCCCTTTATAACCTTTAAACAATAAATTAGCTTCTAATTGGATTTTCGTTTGTTGCAGAGGATGTTTTTTAATTTGATTGTTCATTTATCATTTGTTTCGTTACTTAGTTATGTAACATTTAGAGAATGATTTCTTCATTTTTATGTAGCATATATTCAGCTTTGCGAATTTTTTAATTGTGCACAAATCAAAATTTTTCTTTATATGAAAACAGCATCGTGATTATTTTTTCTGTTTGTCATCATGATCTCTGCTAATGCTGAGAATTTCCCCTCATAAGTAAAAATATTTTCCATGTTATTAAATGTTCATAAATTCCATGTTAAAAAACAATTCTTCTTTTCCTATAAAAGTATCAGACCCAGGGTTGTAGCTAGACGTGAACAATAGAGGGACTTAAGAGAATGTAGAGGGGCTCATAATTTTTTCTCTCTTTCTCTGATGCGAAAAGATAAATTAGTGCCTATTCATGTAGTAGGTACTACGTTTCTTATTAAACTGTTGTAATAACTTCATTTTATGCTAAGAAAAGACTAGGATGATGAAAAATATGAGTGTATAACTGGTGCAAAATTAAACATCATGTTAGCTTCCTATGTACAAAGAGTATGAGGGAGTGTTGGTACATTTATTTTAGATACAATTTAGTAACTCTTCGAAACTAAATTAGATTTTTGAACAGAATTTCATTTGAATTTCCAGAACAGAAATTCATTGAGTGAGCTTGGGATATTTTCCAGGGGGGAGGGGGGGGGTGGCTGAGACACCCATAGCACCCCCTTAGCTACGGCCCTGATCGGACCTTTAAAGAAATTGTTCTAATATTTTAATTTGCGTTAATTTTCAGGTTCACGTCAATCACGGGGAATTGTTATGAGAAATAAACTGATTATAGTTAAAAATGTACACATTTTATAGGAAATTGAAAAGGTTGTTTGATTCTTCAGCATACAAATAGTAATTTCTGCAAATTTCATTCATTTACTCATTACACTGCTAATATGTCCATCAAATTTTCTTATTAAAGGACAAAAAATATGGGAATCCTTTTAAATATGAAGTACTTATATTTTTATTTAATAGCAAATTTTACGTAAGAATTTTTTAAAAATGAGATATCACACTTGAAAATTTTTAAATATAAGGCAATTTTTTTTGTATTGGACTCGGATGGGCTCGGGCTCTGATGACTAAAAAATCTTTCGGGCTCGGATTGAAATTCGTCGGGCTCAGGCAAGCCCAGGCTCCAAAAAATGAGTCCTAACTCATCTCTCATTCTTTTCTACTTTAAATTGCGTTCTTATACCTTTTACAAGTTATTTTAATGCTACTTTCATCAAAATGACAGGGGAACTAAAGTCGTGTTTATTTATTTTAGTGTTTCATTGCTGTTTGAAATGAAAATTTCTGATAATTACAGATTTATGTTTACGGATATCTTTGTTTCATATCTATCATGTTTTATCTATGTTTATATATTTTTATTATCCATTAGATTTAGTTTTGAGCAACTTCTCATCTTTCTTCACACAATGAAAAATTGGGTTTGGTTACCTTTTAAAAGAAGTACCACACCTTCTCAAATAAAAACCTGTCTAAAATGGAAATTCGATAGGTTTTATGGGTTTCTGTTTTGTTAGGTTTTACTACATAAGATATTGTTTGTACCAAACATGTTCAGGTTAAAAATCCCCCCGCCCTTCCCCCATTCAAAAGGCTGGTTACACCTGTGATTTATGTAATGAAATGATTGTTTAATTCAGTATTAATAGTTGTTATATACTATTTTGAATATAAGAACATCATATCTTGCCTTTTTAAATAGTAAAATTTTTAATTCTGTTTATTAAAAAAGCAATATTTTTGATGATCTAAAGTTCGGAAATATTCGAAGTTTGGATTTAGTAAAGTTCCAAGCATTTCGGTCTTTCGGCTTTGTACTGTACTAATATTTAAAATAAAAATTAAATATAAAAAAATGGGTAATTTGAAATAAATTATGTGGAAATTACTTAAAGAAATCTCAACTATGTATTGAAAGAAATCTCAACTATGTATTGAGACTATGTACTTAAATTATGAATTACCAATTTTTAAAAGTCAGATTTTACTTGTGGCTTCAAAAACTAAAAGTTAAATTTTTCAAATAATTTTGATTACCTTATAAAATGCAAGTCATGTATGAGCTTTGTATGTATGTGAATTTGTGTATGTTTTTGTACTGGGGGTTCATGCACTAAATCAAGATTGGTGGGTATTTATTCAATTAGATTGAATTTTATCAAGTTTTTGTGGTTTTAAGATTTTTTTTAATGATTTTTCTCTTGTTTGAAAACTTTATCTTCTCACAATTTCTGCCATTTTTTGTAAGAATGCATATCAATTTTTCATTTTTCATTCAAAAAATGCATGAATTTTAAAACACTAAACAAGCAGACAAATTAAAATATACATATATTGTTATTATTTTTTAGGTTATTTCATGCATGCAATATGCTTTCCATTTTCCCACCTGTAAAACAGTAGGTACACTATATTTCAATAAATTTGACCAATAGATCCCAAACATTTATAACTTGCATACTCCATGAAGAATAATATGTGCCTGGTGTACTCCCTTTACACAATTGGGTGAAATGTTGTTATTATATTTGAATGAGTCATGAATTGAAAAAAAAAAAAATCTACAATTGTATATAAATAAGCATAATTTTATTTGGCTTTTATGTAGTATATTTTTATAAAGTGATAGTTGCATTTGTTTATACTTGAAATTTTGATGTTAATTTATTAATGTACATTTGTAAGTCATCTTTAACATCTAAGCCTAATGTGTTATTATACTTTGATTTCTCAATAAGATTGAAAAAAAAAAATAGCTGCATTATTTATACTTATAATTTTGGTTGTTCTTTAGAAAGACATGTAGTGCATGCTCAAGAACTTTTTTGTTTACTTTAAAACAGTACTTTTATCACATTTTGGGAAGCTTCAAAGTTAGACAGTATTTTAATTTCTTTTCTATGTATCCTGTCTCATTTTATTCTTACATGTTAATAGTATATAGCTGAAAATAATGGTATTTTTTTTTTCCAAAATATTTATGTATTACTATTTATTTTGAAAAGTGTTCCAGTGAGCAGATAAGGATTTCCACAGGAAATTGAAAGATGATTATTTGCTATTCTTTTCAGCTCAGTTCAACTATGGCAATTTTTTAACCATAAAATACTCAAACAGAGGCATTTTCATGTCAAATCTTTTTTGTCTGCTTTTCCCCCTCTTCCCTTCTAATTTTCTTTCAAAAGTAGTAAGAAAGTTTCCTAAAAGCGGAAATATTTTTGCTAGATTCAAACTGTATTAGTGTGGGATGGGTTACATTTTCAGATCATTAATAAGCATGAAATCCCAAATCTCTTTAAGGAAATTTCAGTGAACAGGGTGAGGAGGTATCCCTTCTCCTGGCCACCCCAATCTGAATTCATTACTGTAATTAATTCTTATGGAAAGCGCAAAAAATAACAATATATCTGAACAAATGATACAATAAAACATAACATAATGGAGGGAGTGGGCAGGGCCCTATTGTGTTTAAGTGTTTGGAAATTTTTAGAAAAAATGAATCATTTTATGTAAGCAAATAGATAAAACAAATATTTAAAAATTTTTAATTTAATTTATATATATTTCATTTTCTAGAGTTACAAAGTCTCGGCAGAGCAAATGCTTTCACAAGAAAAATTAGCTCAACTTAAACAGTTATCTGCAACTCCTCCAGATCTAGAATGCTTGCGTGAAGCTGCTATACATATTTATGATCTTTATTTGTCAGAAAAAGTAAGCATTGTATGTGATTTATTACATTTGCATTTAGTTTTAAAATAAAAAAAACATTATAATACTTACATGTAATTGTCAGAGTTAATATAACATTAAATGTGGGGGGGGGGGGGGGAAATGTAAATATAACCTTTTGTGATTCAACAACTCTGATTTAAAAAATATTTCAGAAAATTTCTTACTTCTCTTAAAATTGTCAGTCTTTTAAAAATTTGATGTTTTATATATTTCTAATACAAAAATATAAACCATACAATCTTGTAATCGTTTTAAAAAATGGATTTTATTTGTATTTATTTATTTATTTATTCATTCATTCAAAAGAACATACTTTTAGAGAAAAAAAAAATTGCCGTCCGTCTGTCTCCCAAACTAATTGAAATAGAGACTTGAAATTTGGTATGTACTTAGTATGTAATAATATGAAGAAACCTATTGAATATCAGTAATCTCGATTATCCGGAACCTTTTTTTTTTTTTTTTTCAGACTTGAAATATTCATTCTGATGGAAGGTATATAAAAATACTCAAAATTATTTATTTTAAAGAGTGAATATAAAAGACAACAAAAGAGTATAAACTACTAATTGACTAATTGACTACATTCTAAAGAATGAAGTCAATTGGATAATTAGTTGCCGAGATATTTGTAATCATATTTTCCTCACTGTTTGATTTTTCATGGCCCTGTAACTGTATTTCATTCAAATTTCGATTCAAGGATATATTTTATTGGATATGTGACTTTTAATCAGACACACTAAACTGTTAGTTAATATGATTATCATTTTTGAAGTTATAAAGATGTTTCTTTTGCACAATTCGGTACTACTTGGTTATAATGTCAACCAAAAAACTATCTCCAAACTATAAAATTAAATGCCAGTAATGGCTTATCATAAATGTCACATTCATTTGATGTTAAACACATTGCACATGATTGTTATGACATCAAGTGATTTTTAATTTGATGTTTAATTTGTATTTTTATTAACCTTTTACTAATTTATTTGCTCTCTTATTGTTCAAAAGTAAAATAATGCTAATTTGTATAATTTACGAGTAGTTTGACGATTTATATAATTTTTTTTAAAATTAATTTACGTGATAATCAAGTAGTTACCGCAATTCAGTAATAGAGGATTACTATGCATTAAAAATATTTAAACATGAATTTAAATTTTATTTTGAAATTGCATTGCATTTTATAAATAGTTTACACATGTTTTTTATTTTCATATTTTATGTTATACATATCCATGATGGGTAAGTATTACAATGACCCCCCCAACGACTAATTTAATTTTACAAAATTTGTGAAGTTCTTTTTTGCAACAAAAATGCAAAATTGCTCAAATTAAAAATAAAACTTTGGCATGAAAAATTAATGCAACATTGTCATAAGTTGAGCAACTTGTATTAATTATTCTGTCAGGAGATAGCAGAAATAAATGAAATCGTCTTTTAAAATTCATTGTATAAGTAACATTGACTTTTGGATATGTTAGAGATGCACAATGGAGTGATACAAAATGTTCCCATTTTGTGTTTAATTTGTTTAAAAATATCTTAAATTTTTTATATTACGATTAAATGCTAATGATTTTGAATGGAGAAAAAACTACTTAAAAATGCATTTTGTTTCAAAATTGTGTTGCAATTTACTCATTTTTTATGGTTTTAAAAATTATTTTCAAGTATTTTTTTTTTCTTCTATTTCTGTCACTTGCAAACAATTATGAAAGATAAATCTGTTTGCTCTTAGGTTAATATAAATAAGTAACATTTTTTCCCCTTTGATAGCCCACAACAAATTTAAAATTTCATCAGTAGTATAAAATAATATAAACAGAAATTTAAAGAAATATGTAATTGAATTAAGCATTTAAATAACTGAAATGATCAGAATTAAAATGGATTGCTGTAAGTCACAAAATCTTCAGCAATTTCTTCACCTATTAAATCATACAAAAATATTGCTTTTAATAAATTCAAAACTTTATATGAATATAAAATTAATACTTTTCAAATAAAAATGTTTTTGGCTGTTATTAGTGAACAATCTAAAAATATATATATATGTATACATAAAATTGTTTTCCATTACATTTTGTAATCTGGAAAGACAGGTTAGATACCCTAATATTAATATAAAAAGAAAGTTATTGTCTATGTTGATCAGTATATTGGGAATGGTTAAATCTGTTACATGTTGATGACTGCAATTTTGATTCTAGGTAAACAAAGGCACGTCTAAATGTACCTAAGGCTAAGATTTTATATTTTTTAAATAATATTATTTTTTATTGTGTATTGAACAGAAAAATCCACTTATTATCTCAATCCTTAAAGTTCATCAGCAATTTTGACCCACATATAATAGCAATCAAAGTTCAATCTTTTTAACTATTATAGTAAACTTTGTCCTCTTTTCATTAAATTTTATTCAGAATTCGTACAGCAATTTTTTATTTGAGTTTTTGTTGAAAATATGGTTTGTTTTTATCAACCAATTTCTGTATGATCCAATCTTGTATTTTATACCCCTATATGCCACAAACTAAAGGTTAAAATTCGCGGTCGCCACCGGCCACAGGGCGACTAAATGTAAAAAATTCGCGACTTTATGTTATGTACCTGATCGCCATTTTGGCGATCAATCATTTCGGAAAATTAAAAAAAAAAAGTCGGTCATAAATCCGAAAATTAGGACATAAAATATATCGCAAATTTTGACAAAAGGTCGCCGAAAATAACCAATTTTGCCAATCATTTGAAGAACAATCGCTAATTTCGTCAAAGGATCGCGGAAAAACGCGAATTTGATCAAAAAATTTCGACAAATATCAGTAAAAAATCGCGGAATAAAAGTAAATTTCATCAAGAAAAGATGAAAATACGACAAATTTCATCAAAATATCGCGAAAAAAAGGTAGATTTCGTCAAAATATTGCGAAAAAACGTCAGATTTCGTTAAAAGATCGCGAAAAAACGGCAGATTTCGTCAAAAAAATCGCGAAAATCGGCCAATTCCGTCAAAAAATCACGAAAAATCGGCTTATTTCGCCAAAAGATCGCGAAAATGGCCAATTTCTTGAAAAGATCACGAAAAATCGGTATATTTCGCCATAAAATCGCGAAAAAACGGCAAAATTCGTTAAAAAATCGCGAAAGAACGCAGATTTCTAAAAAAAAAAAATCACGAACAAACAGAATATTTAGTCAAAGAATCGCGAAAAAACGGCAGATTTCGTCAGAAAATCTCGAAAAAACGGTAATCTTTATCAATAATTGAAAGGGGAAAAAAAAAAGCTAATTTCATCAAAAGATCGCGGAAAAAAGGCAGATCTCGTCAAAAGATCACGAAAAATCGGTAGATTTGGTTAAAAAAAATCACAAAACAAAATATTTCATCAAAAAAAATCGCGAAAAAATGGCAGATTTCGTCAAAAAATCTCGAAAAAACTGTGCAATCCTTGTCAATAATTGCAAAAAAAAAAAAATGCTAATTTCATCAAAATATTATGAAAAAACGTTAGATTTCGTCAAAAGATCGCAGAAAAAAGGTAGATCTCCTCAAAAAATTGCGAAAAAACTGCAAATTCCATCAAAGAAAAGCAAATTTAGATTAAAAGCGCGGAAAAACAATAAATTTTGTCCAAAAATCGTGAAGATACGATAAATTTTGTCAAAAAATTGCAAAAAAAAAAAAACAGCAAATTTCTTCAAAAGACTGCGAATTCCATTGCCCAATAGCAGAAAATATTACTAAATTAATCAAGTGGTCGAAAAAAAAAAAATCTTCATTTTCATTATCTGTAATGGGGAAAAAATCTAAGTTTGAATGAAGTTATGGTTTTCTTTACATATAAAATAATTATTAACTATTTAATATTCTGATTAGAATTTATACGATATTTTCTTCTTGGTGGCATCTATGATAGTAATTAGTGGCCACTAACTTGACAATAGTGGTTACTAAACATTCAGCCTCTACTGGCCACTGGCTACTAATACAAATATTGAATTTTAACCTTTGCCACAAACTTTCATGAATCATTTCGAAAAAAAAATTATAAAATAATTTTTATTTAAATTAATTGCATAGTATCCATCAAAAGTTGCTGCTAAACAACTTAAAGATCTCATTGAAGAAAAGGTTCATAACATGATTGTTTGGTTTAAACCAAATGTTTTTAACTATGCTTTTTTTTTTTCAATTTATTTATTTATTTATTTATTATTATTATTATTCATTTTTCCTGATGTTTTATTTTAAACATTATTGAAAAATTCAAAATCCAAGTTATGCAGAAGCTACAAGCTAAGCTGTAGAAAATGATGAATTAATAAATTTCTAAAATGACAAACATTTTTAACCAATCTAAATTTTTGGTATAAGTTATATATCTACATGGCAGAATAACTTAATTTTTAGCACTTTCCAACAAAGTTGAATAGTGCTTATGCATTCAGTTTGTCTGTCTGCACTCTAACTCATGTAAATATACTTGGATTACCATGAAATTTTAGGATTTATTAAGGTTTACCCTAGCATGAACCCTATTGAAAATGAAGTTCCTTTCATGATTAGTTTATCTACAGAGAGAGTCGAAAATTTCCCATTACATTACGGCCTATGGGGAAAACTCGTTAAAAAAAATTTTTAAAGATGTTATACCCTGTCAAACATATTAAAATTTATATGCTTTTACGAGTTGCATTAAAATATGCATTCTATAAAATATAAGGTGAAATGTAGCTATTATTCATTTATTGGACCACACAAAAGAATTCCATTAGATAGTGGTAAAAGGGGGAATTGAGTGTGCCATGTTTTAAATATATTAAACTGTTTCATGTATAATAAAATTGATGTATGCCAATGAGGCTTAGTATAAATTATAGGATACTGCCTTGACTAATATAAAATAGATAGTATTTACAGGGACACACAAATGTTTTCAAATAGTACATTCTTTCAGAAGTACTGTATATGTATCCAATGATGGCTGATGATGGATGAAATGCATTTTAATTATGATATGTGCATATAAGTTTCACTAAATTTATACATATTATATGGTGTGTATAAATGCTATAGTTAATATACAAGGCTACTCAAAAGAGCTCGCCAATGTTACTGAATATGAGCATAAATTACTAAAAGGTGATTCTTAAATAAATTATGCATTTTTTGCTGAACTGCATTAAATTTACTAAGAAATATTTGTAGAATATAGATAAAATGATATACAGGGCCACGCAAAGAATTGGGTACATGGAGCCTATGAATGATAATTTATGAGAATGTGATTTCAGTTGTTTTAAGAGCGCTTTAGTTTAAAATAAATTTTAGCTTTACACTGCTGTGTAATAAAGATACCAGGCAAACTACAAGGCTAAACAAAGTATTCACATATCTTTCCATCTATTAGTATAAATTGCTGAAAGAGAAATTTCAAGCTGCTAAGCAAATTTTTGCTAAACCAAATTTCCCCATTATATAGTATGTATATTAGCTGATAGATCAAATACAGGGCTGTTCAATAGTACTTGATTACATATTTGACTATATTTGGCTTTATATCCTTGTTTACCTAAATAACGAAGTTTTCTCAAAGATTTCATGAAGCGTTGGAAAGTGCTTCATAATCTATGCTTAATGCACGATTTTTCTTACTTGTTCTATAATTAGCTGGTTAAAAAAAAAAATAGTTTTTTTTTTTTAAGGTTTAAATAAATAATTTATATATATAAAATAAGAGATGTCTGTCTGCCTGACCACAAAGAACACCAAAATTATAATATCCAGGTCTGAAATTTTTATCATGTGTAAATGCTAATACCAGAAAGTGCATTTTGCAGCCGGATTTTTGAATTTCAATTTAGATTTTTTTTTTTTTTTTTTTTTTTTTATTAAAACTTACTGGGTAAGAGGGTACTTGCATCTTTCCACCAATCCACGACAACGAAGCAGCCATGTTGTTAGAGGTTATCAATCCCTTGCTACAAATCGGTCACAATGAAGTAGTCAGCCAATGAGAACAAGCAGTAAATACGGGATTTAACGAACTGCATTTCACGGCTGAATGCTATCAACAAACTACACAATTCATTTGTTAATTTTTCTTGTTTTGATGATTTTGTTTTTCCTGATCGATTTAAAATTGATCTTCAAAATCCATTTATGTCACCATATAAAAAAGTAATAAATTAGGTAATTACTTCTTTTATATTTTCTTAGGTTTTGTTAAGGTGTGCCGCACACACCGTGCGTGTGCTCAGAAGATTCTGCATGGAGTAGGTCTCATTGAAGAAAAGAATTTGAAAATAATTCAATTATTGCATTAATTTTGTAGTTCATAACAACTAAAATCAATGACTATGTTTCTTTATCTTTCCAAAACATGGTTTTCGTAGCAGAAATACATACCTGTGTTCACTCAGATAAAATTTAAAATATTCTTCTGATAAAAAAATAAAATAAATAAAAATTGTTTTAGTATGAATGGATATTTTATATATTCGCAATTAGTTTGAAAACATTTATGGTTCCGTGCAGTGCCAGGCAAATGAGCTAGTATATATATATAAAGCCATTAATTGTAAAACATATATATATATTGGGTTTTATAAGCCTTTGTTTTTCTTGCATTCCTACATTGGAATTAGGGTTTTTGCATTACGATTGTATTCTGTTACCAGCTGAGTTGATACAGTTTAAGCCAATTGGTTTTTTAGTACAAATCTAATAAAATATTTCTCATTTTTGTAATTTAATTAGTTACAAATTATTGGATGTAAGTAATTCATATTTTTAAGTCTCATCTCAGCAGTCACCATGAGACATAGTGAATCTAGGTCATGTTAGTATACATGCAGAATGCAAATTTCATGCATTGATGAACATTTTTGAAGCTCTAAAGAAAACACTTAAATTATGTAAATTTAGCAAAAATAAAGCACATTAAAAATAGCAATATTTAGAAAAAATGTTTTCCCTTGAGAAAATGCAGATTTACAATAAATAATATAAAATGACCTTTAAGATTTCACTCAAGCTCTAAAAGAAAATTTTCTTGATTGGGGAGATTATCTTTTAAGAATAAAAAAAGAAATTCAAGATATGAAGTCGAATAAAAAGACATTGAAAAATTTAGTGCTCATGAAGCACCTGTTTACATTTAACTAAATTATGCAATAAGATATGTTTAAATCTTCTATTGCATAACCAAACTCATAACTTAGATCAGCCAAGAAAATTGGGGAGAGGAGGGGGACAAAGCAAGATTTTCTTGAGACATAATAGAAAAATGTCTCATAAAATGCCTAAAAAATTGTAATTTTTAGTTTTGACATTTAAAAGTACTAAGCGTTATAGTATAGCATGTAGTCTGGTGGCTGTTTAAATGCTTTAGTGGATGACAGTATTTATAAAACTACTTTATATTTTAAGATAAATGTTTTCAATAATCTAAAAATCTGTTGAATAGGTATTTTTGTTTATTTTACAGTAGGCTTTTTCTTTTATTCTTTTAACCTGGTAGTTTTAGAGGAGAAGTGTCAAATAGCAATACACAATACTACTTCAAGTGTGTAAAGACACTACTGCTAAATTGAAATCATTCTAACAGTTCTTTATAAAAAGCTTTATTTTCAATAAAAGATAATTCATGTTGTCTTCTAACAGAAAAATCAGACATCTCATATAACAAATATCTCAAAGAAATTATTTTTAATAGCCATGCAAAAATAATACATATGAAGTTTTATTTATGAAACTACATCATATATTTATTTATAGTGCTTGTAATCGAAAGGTTGTTTATTAAGATTTTCAAGGTATCAATGTTTCATTATGTGGAACATTTTGTTTATGAAATATAAGGCATAGCTTTTTCTAAATATGTTTAAATTTTAAATGATATCAATTTTCTACATAACTGATTGTATATTATATAATTACATTGATTAGAATTATTTTTAAATCAAGTTATTATTTATGTATTCAAAAATATTTATTTTTATTGATAAATATCATGTATATGTAATAGGAAAACATATTTTAAAAAAAACCAGTTTAAACAAAAAATACCACAGTTTTTGGTTAAAAAAAAAAAAAAAAAAAAAAAAAAAAACCTTGGTTTATAACAACATTAAAAAGTAAAAATATCTTACAGGATATTTGCTAGTCATAGTTAAAAAAAAGTAAAAACTTTTCCTTTTATAAACAGGCATGGAACTGGCTGCATATTGACTATGTTTTTATAAGGATAAAGAAAACAGAACATGTTTTAGAAAATTGTATTTTCAAAAAGATGGGGGGCTGGGGTGGTAATTTTTATAAATGAAGAATTTTTTTAAGTTAACATTTTATTACTTTTCTTAAATATAAGAAGCATTTAATTACATTACAATATCAACAGGTGACATTAGAGTTTTCATATAAATATTTTTTTTTTGATAGGAAATAACAGATAATTAATACCTATTATTTCTTGATCAATTATTACAAAAAATATAAAGAATATTGTAGGTAATTTTAATTTATTTATTGGTGATTGTGTGGCAAAGCTTTTAATTTAAAATTTTAAATGTAATATCATTAGTTTAAAAAGTATCGGAAATGGTATAATCTTATTATCAGAACTCTCTGAATTATCAGAACATTAACAATATCTGAAAAATATGCTAAAAGTGAGATTTGCCCACGCTTCTTTTAAAAAGCCAAACTTTCTCTTTTTTGTGCTATCAACTACTTAGTCAACCTTAATGTCTATGAATATCCTTCTGAAAAACGACTAGTTCAAAATTGGTATGTTTAGCAACAGAAAACAACCCTAAAGTGTCTGTTACATATGCTGAGATCAGCTGAAATCAATTTTTAAAAATCAGTCAATATTTTAAATATATAGATAATTGAAAAAAAGAAGATAGTTGATTTTTTATCCCCCTGAAACACAATGAAGAAATAAAGGGCATAAAAATCCAGTCTTGATTCTTCAAAAGCAGCCCTCTTCCTTATTATTAAAAACTATTATCATTCAGATGTAAATTACCTCACCGTTGGAAATGAGATAGAACTTTATGCCTACCAATGATCTAGAAGTGCAATCTCCCATCTTGAAATATAAAAGAGGATTTAAGATTCATAAATCACAGTAATGAAATAATTATTTTTTCTTTGGTATGAAAACAATTTGTCCTATTCATTGGGATTGTAGTTTTTTTCAGTTTTTCTCAGTTTTTTTCTCTCTAAGAATTTCAGTATATGCCTTTCTTTTGAAATATATTTAGAATTCTTATTTTATTTATTTATTTATTTATTTATTTTTTCACCTAGGCCACTCTAAGAGTTAAATTAGATGAATCAATTCTGAAGAAACTATTATGTCAAATACGCACAGAATTACCTTCTTGCAATTGGTTTGATGAAGCTCAACAAAAGGTACAGTTTAATTTGACTTGATTTAATTTTTATTTGTTTTTTCTCTCTTTTTGTTTTTGATCCTTCCCTTTTTACATGCTTTTATTTAACTGTTTTATATGTTTAAAGATGAAATATTGTAATTCTTTTTTTGCTCACTTCCTGATGTGTTAGAAATTGTGTACAGGTTGTATACTTGAATAACAAAATTATATTTTCATAGTCAGAACATAATTATCAATTATTACATTAATCTTGCTCTAATTATATATTTAGAAAGTAATTTAATAACATTGTTTAAATAATAATTTTTTACTCTAGTGTTACCAGATATTATAAAAAGACTCATTAAAAGAATCTATTATTATATGACGCAGTGATAAATATTCATACTGATAGTTAAAGTAGCACCATTGTGAAAAATGACACAGCAAAAAATGCCCTGATTAGGAATTGAACCTGGATATTTTGGCTTGCCTTGTCATGTCAATGCTTTAGCTGTTAAGGTATTCAGACGATAGTTGGCTGACATAAATATTTGTTTGTTACAATAATGTAACATTTGTAGTGCTATACATACATATATATATATATATATATATATATATATATTTTCTTTTCACATATCTTTAAAAGCAGCTTGAACAAAACTGAAATTGTTTTGATACCTTCATTAACTTTGCTTTGTACCAAGCATAAATAAAAGCAGTGATTTTTCCATAATTGGTGTTCATTCCAAATTCATTCCAAAATCATTCTAATAAACATGCTTTGGATCAACATGAATGGTAGTCGTTAAATTATTATTATTTACAGGATTGTTTGTTTATAAAAGAGTATTAAAAAAAAAATTACTTTGTTGTTACCGTTTTTAATTTTCAGATTCTATTGATTGTACTGTAGGTTTGAATGTATTTAACTGTGCCTCACACAGTACAATGAGATATTACTGTAAATTCTTTAATCAACATCTAAATACAAGGTTACTCCCATAATAGTCACAATTTTTTTTGCCAGTTTTTCATTGTGAAAATCTAGGTGCAACTATTATGCATGCAAATCTGTTACACAATATTGCACATAATGACACTAAAACTATAATGGTATAAAAAAATCACATTATAATAAAATTAGTAACTTACCAGTTTCCAGATTATGTGTGATTTATTAAATATCATTCTTCTGTTTATGATAATATTTTTGTAGACATAAAATTTACAAATAATCTTTATGAAAATTTTGACAAAAAATTCTCATAATAAATCTCTGCTACTATTACTGGTAATTTTTTCTGTTTCTAAACAAGGTGTGACTATTGCACTTGTAAATACAGTATGGCTCTAATTACAATGTTTAAAAAGAGGGATGACAAAATAAATTATATACTTATTTCAGTTATATCCATAACAACATTATTTTGAGTTTTTGAAAACTTCTGCAGTATTAGTATTAATAATTGTGATGTTTATGTAATAATGAATTTGCAAATGAAATACAAATTGCAATGAATATTGCATACATATTAATCAACTAAACATTTAAATACATAAACTTCTGTATATTTCTTTTCTCTTTTATTTATGTCTTTTTATTATTATTATTATTCATTGCTGTTTTTTCTTTAGTTGTAACTCAGATTCTCATTCTTAATTTTGAGTTAAATAAGAAAGGTTGTATTTTGGAATTTTTTCCAGTGACCTAATAAAATTTAAGTTAAAAACATTTTTTTTTTTTTTTTTTTTTTTAGAACAAAAATGAAAGCTATTTTGATTGTATAAAGACATAGGTTTTGTTTAATTTTTAAGAAAGATTGCTAAATCTTGATAGACAAAAAATTCAATGATTTCTTCCCAGTAGATTATAATGATAATAATAAAATTTGTTTTGACTTGAAAACATAAAACATCTGAGGGGAAAAAAAGGTATTTAGAATATTTTTAGCTTTTTATTTTTTTTTCTATCCATTTTATATCAGAAAATATTATATTTTTATATTTTTATTTTGGATATGTATTTTTTATTAGTTGTTTAATTGACCATGTCTGTAAAACTACATAAGAAATTTATTTATTATTATTAAGCTAAAGTTACAATATACTAATAATGTTAGAAAGTACATTTAAAGTACTGAGTACTTTTGAATAAACTGATCAACATGTTTTGTGACTTCGTTAAAATCATTATTGATAAAAATCTATTTTGGTAAAAATGTTTGAATGAACTTTTTTGTAGAAATATAGTTTTTATCAATATTGATGAAGTCACCAATTGTGCATCCAAAACATGTAGATCAGTTTTTTTTAAAGGCATTTATATGCTTTTTAAATGCACTTTTTACTAGTTTTAGCATGCTGTAACTATAGTTCAAACATATTTATTTGTTCCTCCTCCCCTTCTTTTTGTTGCATGCGGTATTTATAGAAACATTTTTTGCTGCATAATTTTTCTTATTACAAAGTGTAACTAGCCTACTGTGAGTCTTTGTTGGTTTTAAATTATTTTTTTATATTTTATGAATGTTTTTTAATATTAAATTTACATTACATTACAAAACTGTCAACTGAGTTTTTAATATCAATTTTCTAGAAATAGCTATACTAAAGTTGTTTTTTTTTTTTTTTTTTTTTTTTTTTTATAATCATTGACATCATATGACATTAAATTCTTGTTCCATAAGGTTAGAGAAAAAAAAATGTATATCTTCAAATGCTTTTATTGCATATTCATTTTATTCATGCATTCACAGTTATATGCTCTCTTCTTCACATAGAACAGGATGAGCACAATTGACATAGGTCTCCTTACAGTGCATAATCAGTGTTTTGAAAAAAGGGGGGGAAATTAAATTACTCATGTATGTAATAAAGGATCAATCAAATTTAGCAGTGGAATTCCAGTAGAAAGTCTGTAAAAAAATAAAATACTTTTGATTATAGTGAGAAAAAAGATGTGAAAATTGCTTGTTATAATTGTTTTTTAGAATGCACAGTATTTAATGAATTTAAACTTAATCAATGAAAGAGTTAATTTTTTTCCCCTCTTTTATTACTGATTTGAATGAAATTTTGCCTTTGCTTTATCTTCTATTCTAATCTATGATTTTTTAAATTTAAAGTGCTTCACTGCTTGGATAAGTAACTTTTTAAATGTATTAGAGTAGAAGATCCATGTAATGCAAATTTGAAAATGCAGTATTGTGTGATATATAGAATTTTGCATTATATGGATCACATTTCACACATTATTAAATTTACCTCACAAATGTAGCCAAATCTGTCTGAAACATTTCAAAGTATATTAGCGAGTCTTTTACTTTATTCCTTATCTTGATTATAAATTTTTATATTATGTAAATCATTCCACGTGTTGTTAAATATAGTTTTTAAGAATGGTCCAACATACCTGGACCCAAATCATTCAGTATATTACTCATTCTCAAAAACATTTGTTGTAATAGTATTTTTCTCATTAAAAAATTCTAAATTAAGGAGATAAATTAATTCACTAAATTATCTTTTCAGAGAGTAACTTTTTTTTTCACAATCTGGGAATTTTCAGGTGCTTTCACACCGCAAAATTCATTGTTTACATCAGAGAAATTGTGTGTTATATAGAGAACTGTGTTATATGGAATTGCATTATAAACATTTTCTACTGTCATTTAAAGGCTTAATGAAGAATGCTGCTGTTATATATTTCCATATCAAATAAGTCATCATTTCCATATCAACAAAGTCAAATTGGGAGTGCTCAATTGAACATATTTTTTGAGCTTGAAACCCTTTTAATTAATTTGAATAATTTAATTATAAATGCATGTAAATATAGGTAACAAAACTGAAGTTATTTAAATGAAACTTATTTAAACAAACTGAACATGAAACATTTTCTCTTTAAAGAGTGTGTGACAAAAAAGCGTACTTTTTGAAAATTTACTCCATCATCAACTGGTGATTAGTTGCCAATTAAATAAAAATTTCATTATTTTTTTACAAACACTATATTGAGATTTTGTCTGAATTTTTTTTACAGACATATCTATCTTCATGAGATGAGCATATATAATTTTTTCAAATTTTTCTGAATATGTGCATATGGAGACTTTTTTTAGACTTGCTTTTACCTTATAGAAGTATGCATGTATTATCAAGTATATTAAGATATTTGATGAAAAAAAGGTCAGTTTTATTTCATCAAAACTGTAGTCATAAATCAATGAAGGTTATATGACCATATATATATATATATAATATTGCTAACTCCTCTTGTCTTGTTTAAGTTTGTTATTGATTGGGTTATTATATATTCACTATAGATGTTAAATAGTAGTATTGTATAATGGCTTTATATATATATATATATATTGACTCCAACTTTTTAATACTTGTTTACAAGTAAAAATTTTAAAAGGGCTCTAAAGGTACAAGAAATACATGCATCCAAAAATGTTATTATAATAATGAATGTTTAGAGTAATAGTTTATATCTATTTATTTTTAAGTGATTAAAAACAATTTTAGGTGTATGATATGATGCAAGAAGAACAGTATTTTCCTGCTTTTAAGAAAAGTCAAAGTTATATCAAATTATTGGCTGAATTAGATCTGCTAAAAGAGGGCAATACAAAAGCAGAGGAGGATAGTAAGTTATTTTAAGTTTCCTTAAAACCCATAAGTTATATTTTAGAGCAAGGGTGCCAAACTGTGGAACACAGTATACCATTGTTTTTTTAATTCTAATATTTGCCATATTTAAGCACAGAAATTCTTTTCTTGGAAAATTGCAGAAATTCTATAATTAAATAAGACAAAGATTACTGTTAAAGAATAGTGTTATCCTGTGGGCCACAGTTTGACACCCATCCTGTAGATCTAACTTTTATTGTACATGCTTTTAAGATTGCAATTTGTTCATTAAGATATGTCAAATAATTTAGATAATATATATATGTACTTTTAAAGTTCTACGTTTAATTTACTTTTATACTTTTATTTTAGGTATATACTGCAGCTCCAAATCTTTAACTAAAGGTGTAAGTACTTTTCTGAAAATTTTTGACATATTTAATCTTTTGTTTAATTTATCATTTTTGTTTACTCTAAATATGCATTTCACTGATCTATCTCTGGAGAAAAATTAAAAACAAATATGCACTAAAATGTGTGAGCATTGAAACATTCATTTTAATCCACGTATTAGTGCAGTGAGTGCATATTATTACTTAAAGAATTTTTGTAAAAAATTTTTAAGATAATAATTTTTATTAAAAAATTATCAATATTAAGAATTTTTTCCCTCTAAAAGTCTTAAAAGATTGAAAGACTAAAAATATGAAGATTTATAAAAATCACAATTTTTTTATGTAGCACTTAATAGTTGTTATTACAAGTTTTTCGTAATGTTCTTCATTTGTATAGCTGTATAAACTAGGTATTCTAGAATTATTTATATTCCATTGATATAAAAGTTAAAGAGAATTTGTATTGTTATGTTTAAGTATTGAAGATTAGAGATGCAATTTTTGTATATTTGGCTTAATATTCAGTTATCGCTATGTAATAGCTAAAACCTTGTATGGAATTTTTTTTTTTGGGGGGGGGGGGGGAGTGTTCTGACTTGCTGTCAGTTGGGGTGGGGGGGGGTCCTGTTTTTTAACATTTTTACCTTTTGTACACTGAGGAAGCGAGCCCTGGTGCTCGTGAAACGTATACGTCTGTAGCATGTTTTTATTGATTGTGTGTTAAACGTTGATTTTAATTATTGTTATCTCTATGTAGTATGTTTCACTCCTGTTTTAGCATAATATTAAATTCTATGTTTTATTTCAGAGTTCTGATGATGTTTCACTATCGGACAGTATAAGTTTAAGTTCCCTAGATCATGAGGATTATGGAATTGATTATTCAGTTTCTGAAACCTCTCAGTGTGTTTCTCCAACATCGATATCTTCAGAAGAAGTTAATCTTGAAGATTATGAAATATCAGCTCATATAGCTACTACAGGTTTGCTTATTGTTGTTGTAATTCAATCTGAGAAAAAATTGCAATTTCAAGCTCTTTCCTTTATCACTTTATGTGTACTCAGTAGCAGAATTTGTTGTGCTATTGAATGTGTAATTATTGGTTAATAATCATGTCCAGTTTTGTGTTTGAACTTATTCATTCACTGTTAAATAAAAGTAGAACGTCTTACAAAGAAATATCAGCCCTAAAAATGAATTAACCACTGAAAATATTTAGAAGCTGTCCATAAATGCAATAGCGTAGCTATGTTTTTTGACGCCCGGGGCCAGCAAGAAATTTTGCGCCCCCACCCCAATATAGATATATAACAATTTCTCTCAATTTGGCGTCCCTAGGCCTCGGCGCCCGGGATGGACGCCCCTTTTGCCCCCCCTTAGCTACGCCACTGCATAAATGATGTCACACTTGAAGGGAAGTTCATGAAGTTGTGACAGTTTGTGACAATGGGGTGGGAGGGTGTAAGAAGAAATGTGACATCATACATTTTGGTTAAAATAAAAACATTAAAAATCAACAGAAAAAATTTTGAAGTTATTTAGAAATTAAAAGTATTTTGTGTTAATAAAATATAGATTTAAAGCCAAACATGTTAAATTCTATTTCAAATTCCAAAATGCTTCTATTTTTAATTGCTCATTCATATTAATGTTTTATTATTAATCTATATTAATTTTGCTTTTTGTTGCAAACCTTAATCTTATTTTATACAAAATAAGTACACAAATCATTTTTATTGTTATACTCACAAATGTCATTGAAACACAAAGTTCAGAAATAAAATTTGAAATAAGATCTTTTAGGTAGTGCTTTCTTTCTGAACTGCAAGTATATGTTTATATAATATAGCATGACATGTGACTAGGGGGAGTGAGGGAATATGGTGAAGTGTGATATTTTATGGCAAAGAGATGGGGGGGGGGGGATGTAAAAAAAAAAACACATTATTTATGACAGCCCCTTATCTATAATAAATTTATATTTTTGGTATTATTTTGTTCAACATAATAGTTAGTGCTTCATTTTTTTCTTTCTGAACCGTTATACTAATAACAGTTGTAAGTTTCTTAGTAAATGAAAAAAGTCTGGGCCAGGATTCAAACCAGAGATATCTTGCTGAAGCCACCAATGCTCTAGCGACTGTGATCAAGGCCGAATTTGAAGGACTAATTCCTCTAACTACTCACTGTATATTTCTATGTATAAGCCAAGACTTTTTGTGCATTTTTTTAGCTTCAAAGTATGGAGGTTGGCTTATACATACGTATGAAAAAATTTCAAATATTGGTACTCTAAAATGAGAAAAAAAAAAAAACCAAAATAAAATACTCATATTACTTAAAGATGTTTTTTATTAATAAAACCTAGTATTTTTTAGCATGTCATCGAGCTTTTTATTAATAAAAAACACCTTTAAGTAATCTGAGTACTTTTTTTTTTTTTAGTTTTATGTATAAATAAGGTGAATTAAAGGATTCAACATATGTGGTATGTTATATCATTTTAATCTTGGGAAAAAAAAAAAAAAAGATGATAAATATAAAAATTTAAATACTTACAAATTTCTATAAATAGTTTAAAACTGTGTTCTTTTACATAAAAGAAGGTTACCAATCCTCATCCATTATACAAAACATTATTGAATTTTCAAACAATTCATTAAATTCGCTTTTTTTTTATTGATCTGTATGAATATTGACAGCGTCTAATTCATCATCATCACAGTTGACGCTTCTTCAGTAAATGCTGCATCTCTAGTTTCATCCATCCATTGCATTATTCATGCAATATTTTTTTAAAATCATTTTTTGAAGTAATTAAAACTGAAAAGAGGATTTAAGGTTTTTATGAATGAGTACATCATAACAGAATGAACAGGACTCAATAGATTTGACAGTGTGCCGAAATGGGAGAGATTAATTATTTTTAAGAGCATATATATATATTTCCATTATCTATGTACAAAAAAGTGCTAAGTTCACTAAGTTTTTTATCATAATTTTTTAACATTGGCTTATATACGGGTTTTTGATATTAGACATTTTTTCATTGGAAAGTCGTATACATGACTTATATGCAAATCAACTTATTCACAGAAATATACATTAACCATTATTGATCACAGCATCTGATCACTAGCCAAGACATCCCTGATTTGAATCCTGGCCTAGACATTTTTTACCTGCTTGGAAATTTTCAACTTTTATGATTTATTTACCAATTGAATAATTGTATTGAAAAACCTATCCAACATTATAACAATGTTTGATATGAATTGCCTATTTGAAATATTTTTCTATGTTGTAGTAGTATTATAGTAAGGCACCATCCATGAATTACATTACACTTTTTATGTAGGTTGTTAATAATTTAACCATTTTGTTTTATGTAATGCCCTTTCCCGTGTTGTGATTGTGAAATCACATTTTTTACATACACAGAAAAGTTATGTATTTACTATCTACTATATATTGTGTATGTACATATATACACACACTTATTATCTATTATTTATTTTAATAAACGCCATAAAATTGCCAACTGCTTCCATATTTTTATTTCAGGCTGTTGGATTAAAAGGAAAGATAGACCAATATCACCCGAGTAAATTTCCTAATCATTTTCATGTTTTAGATCTGTTGTCACAGCATATTAGATTCCTGTGCAAATTACGTTCTATCAAATCTGAACCTGAAAATTCAATTTCACTTCAGCCAAACCCATCACTTCCCCCTCCCCCCTTCCAAAAAAAAAAGACCTGCTTGGAATATGACTTAACCTGAACCCAAACCAAAATACTTATAACCAAGTCATATATGGAAGAACATTAATCAATGTTTCAATACAAATATGGTAAAATAGCATACCTTTATGCCTCTAATATTAATTTTATGTTGAAAATCAGCACACACACACACATATAGGCCATTTTCAAATTTCACTTGCATATGCTGTCCCAGAGTAAAAAGAAGAAAATTCAAACATAAATTAATTTTTAAAGTTTGATTTTAGCTATGCATTAGCTAAAGAAGATCATATTGAACATTTCTAACATGAAAAATTTTAAAAATCAATGAAATTTTTTTTATATAAATCTTTAAATATTTGATTCTAAGCAAAAATGCCTGTCCCATTCCAAGTTTTATATTTTTAGCTGTGTTTTTTTTAATTTGATCTAATTTTTTAAATAAAAAGGTTTAATTATTTTAAATATGCACTGTTAGTGTTCTATATTAAGGAAAAAATTATTACAAAAGATATTTTCTTTAAGAAATTACCAGAAATCTTTTGTCCCTCACTTTTTGTCAAGTCTGTTACCTTGTTGATTTTAGTCAAAATAGGTTTCGAATGCTGCCTAAAGTAAGCAGCAAATATTCGGCGATATAGTTAAACTATTCACGCAACTACTACTCGCCATTTTTTATTTTTCAATTGTGAAGCAATGTAATAGTGGCAAGAATAAACTTTTATCAAGATTGATATTTTTTTTCACTGTCAAATCTGTTACTGTAAATTTTAATATTAAAATAATGATTTTTTCACTTTTGTAATTAAATATTGTTTACTAAATGGTTTCAGAAGATATGTGTATTATTATCTAAGTTAGAAATTATACAAGGTAGTTCATTTCTGATAGTTTTATTTAAAATGTCAAGTCTGTTACCATGAAATGTAAGCAATGAAATGTAAGCTGTTAAGTAAGTTTACTAAATAGTTTTAGAAAATACGTTAATTATTATCTAAGTTAGAAAATATACAAGCTAGTTCATTTTAATAGTTTTTCTAGTTTTATTTGAAATGTCAAATCCGTTTCTTGTCAAGTCTGTTACCATGAAATGTAAGTGAATGGTGAAAATGGCCCATATATATAAATGTATGTTCATTAATATATGTATTATTAATTATGTATTAATTATGTATATTCATAGTTTTATTTACTTATTTTTTTTTTTTTAAATAGCCTTTTTTTTAAATATTGGGTCTACTTAAACACAACTTGTAAATAAAAATCACAACTTGAAACAAAATCAACCCAACCAACAATAAAGTAAAACAGCAGTAATGCAACTCAAACAGTTTAAGTAAAGTAGTGTTACAATGCAAGATTCTACAGCATCTTTACACAATTCTCCCCTGTCACACCATGTTATATTTTGTAGGCACCCCTATTCCTCACCTCCTTTTAATCAGTGACTCTTTAAGCACTAAACATTTATATTTAAAACTAAAGAAATTATGTTTCTAACTTTGTGTCACATATTTTTATACCAAAAGTTTTTAGCATTTTATTATTATTATCATTATTTACTAAAAGTTTGTTTATGTGTGAATGGGTTTAAACTTGGGCATTTTGTCAAAGTATTTCCATTGGAAGATATTGTAAAGCTTTTCATTTGCCTACTAAGTGAAAGTTTTATGCATTGGATTTACTTAAAGAACCTCTTTTTCAATCACTCATGTGTATGTTTTGTGTTTAATTCAGAATAGAAGTGAATTTCATTTATTTCCACTTTTTATAGGTTTTCCCTTTAAAGATAAACAAAGCTATTAATTTTTTTTTATATTTAGACGTTGAAAATATCTTAGTATCATTATCTTATTATCTTAATATTCATTATTATTATTTTATATTTAGGTATTACAAATGAATCTGGTTCTACATTTGCTGTGTATGCTATATCAGTTATTCGCCGTGACCCAAATGGTTCAGAAGAAAAATGGACTGTTTTACGAAGATATAGTGATTTTAGAGATTTTCATTTTACAGTTATCCAAAAGGTTTGTTTAATATATTTATATGTTTTGAAGTATTTGTATATGTCCTTTAGTCTCTATTGTAAAACAGAATAGATTATAACTCATTTTTTTCAATGGAGGAAGGTTAATTTTATTGAAAAAATATAAATTTTTAATCTATCTAAAGTCTATTCACAGTGGCAAAGTAAACTAATTGTTGGGGGCCCCGTAATTCTTACCCATCATGGATATGCATACTATAAAATATGAAAGTAAAATCAAGTAATAGCGAATTGCGTAAAAGAAGCATCATTATAACTCCAAAAATAATAATCATATTAACTAATAGCTTGCTGCTTTGGATTAAGCATCTAATTTTCAATTAAAATATATCTTTGAATTGAAATTTGAATGAAATACAGGATCATGAAAAATCAAAGAATGTGGAAAACATGATTACAAATATCTCAACAACAAATTATCTGATCAACTTCATTCTTTATGTAAAATTTGTGGGTTTTTTTTTTTTTTTTTTTTTGTTTAATTATCTTTTATATTCACTCCTTAAAATAAAAAAAATTCAAAAAATTTTATATACCTTTTATCAAAAATAGGCTTCTTCCCACTTTTACTTACTAAATACATACCAAATTTCAAGTCTCTATCTCAATTTGTTTGGGAAATAGAGCATTTACAGACAAACGGCAATTTTTTTTTTTTTTTTTTTTTTTTTTTTTTTTTTTTTTTTTTAAGCTATGTAATGTTTTTCATAATCTCCAGTATCTGAAATATGTAAATTCACCAAAAATTTCATTTCGATTTTCAAAATGATTGTTAGACTTACCCTATACTACGTATGATGGGTAAGTAATAAAAGTGCTTTTAAATTAGCAGTTTTTGTAGTACTCTTTGAAATACCTTCATCAGTGGTGCTAGGCTGATAATCTTCATTTTGCTATTAAAATAGCTTATTCTTTGTTATTTTAATGAACATTGTTAATTAATAAAAAAAAAAAAAAAAAAAAAAAAAAAAAAAAAAAAAAAAAAAAGATGTCTTTCTCTGTTTGCATGGGAAATCTATCACTTATAGAAATCTGCAAATTTGGATAAGGATATATGAACACTATTCAATGCACCTAAGACTCAGATTTTTGATTTTTTTTATAATTAGTAAAGACAATAATTAAAATTCCTCATTGAATGCTAATGAATAAACTTCAAATTTTCTCAGTTCACTGGTGATACAACTGAGAAAACATGTTTTTTCAATCACATAGAAGATGGAAAGAAAGCATTCTATTTTCCTTGTGGTTTAAAATTGTGATTGCTTGTTGCCGAAAGGATACCTGCTAAGAGCCTGTATATCTCAGTACCTTTGGCACTTTTTATAAAATAAATATAATTGTTTATTATTATTAAAAAAAAAAAAAAAAAAAAAAAAAAAAAAACTGGAGATGTTATTTAAATTTTCAATTTTTCATGTATTTAAAACTGCAAATATGCGGGACAACCAGGCAGGGCTCCCATCCCAGCATCAGGGAAATTTCAAAATACATAGGAAAAGTTAGGGAATTTAAAAGTATTTTCTAAAAAGTCATAGAAAAATCTTGGAAAAAAATTAATTAAATGACACGAAATTTATCAAATATTTTCAGGAGAAAAGTCAGAAAATTCATCAAACAACAGCAAAAAAAAAAAAAAGTGATGAATAACTGTAGAAAAAATTACTAATTTTGACAAAAAATTAAAAAAAAAATAGACAAAATATTAAATGTCTAATGTTTAGCATAAAAAAATTACATAATTTGTAAAATGTTATAAATGCTTTCTAAATGCATAGTAAAAGTTGATTTCTTTTATTCACTTCAAGAATTCAAAGAATCTCATGCAAATCAAATGCAACTCATCAAGTTGCTTTATAACTACTAGGTATTACTTTATGCTGTGAAACCTTAAATACATTGTATATTCTTAGCATAGAGAATCTACTGGTGCTTCTTGTTTCTATGCTCAAAGACCTATAACCGGTGTAGAAACTTAAACAGGAGTTATTAGTCTCTCCTAATGACAGCTTTTGGGAAATGGAAAGATTCAGTTTAGAAATTAGCCATTATTCAACTTTGATTAATCACTCAGCATAGGCCTACAAAACTCTCCGTATTAGATTTAAGCAAACTTGCAGACTTTTTTGGATATAGTACCAGACATAAGAAAATATAGAGAAGTTAATGAACATAAAGCAAAATTTATCTATAGGTTTAGAGTCAGAATCTTGGAAGCAAACTCTTGTGTCCCTTGCCGCCACTCCTTTTTTTTTTTCTTTCTTTTTTTTTTTCCTTTTTTGAAAAACCAGACAGAGACAAGGAATTGAAATTATTCCGCAGTCGAGTATCTCACCTTGAGAACTGAATTAGAATTGCTGAGAGGAGGTTGAGAGAAACTTTCCTTATGTCCAAACTCTTGGAAGGAGAATTGGATGAGAAAGTGATTAAAGCAATTATTCATTCCATGATCAGACAAAGAAAAAGAGAACAACCGTTCTTACTATACTACACCAAGTCTTAGAGAAATTCGAAGAGAACCTCAGTGCTAATAATAAATTTACTCCTCCCCCCATATTGAATTTTTAAATAATTTGTGAAAAGTACTTTTCCAAGCACCTTTGATCTCACCAAGTATCTAAGATTTCACAATGTACTTAGATCAGCATGGATCATCTCATCTTTTTGCTGTTTTGAAAAAATTCAATCTTACATTTTTTTTTCACTTTTTTGAAAGCATATAATGATAAAAGTTATCTAATAATTTTCATGCTATGTATTTACTCAGTTTTTTTTAAATAGAAGAGCAGCAAATAGATTGCTGTCGTACAAATAAATAAATAAATAATAATAATAATAAAAACATATATCTTGATATTTCTTACAAACTTTATTTCTTTGGATAATAACTATTTTACCAAAATATCAGATGATGCATTCTGTTTTTGAGTATTTCAGTTCTTAGTTATTTTGATTATTTATTAATTCTCTTTTTTGTGATGTTAAAATTTTTGATTTTTGATTTTAGCTTATTTTAAGAGAGCTAAACTATAGTCAGATTTTAGTGTTATCCATCAAATAGATAATTTATAATCACATTATATTATATTACTTATAAATAATTATGTAATACTTATAAAATCAGTGATGCCATTAGATATTTATAATTTTGGGATTTTGAGACCCAGACATTTTCAACAAGTTGGAAATTGCACATGAACGTAGCAAATGAGGTGCGTTCGTACGATAACGAAGTTTAAAAAATATTCAGATCTTGCTGATATAGTAGAGCGTACTTCGGATATAGTATAGTAGTCGAAATCTTTGTGTTTCTGTAAATATGCAGAAAGTAATTTTTATTACACCTCAAAAACGTACATCTTATTCATAAAATGTGAAATAGTTGAATATAATTAAAACACGCCCCAAACAATGTTTCCCCATATAGCATTATGTAGTGGAATACATTTGTGTGGCCCTGTAACTTAATAATAAAAATTCTTTGCATCACAGATTGTACAGAATGCATATTTTAGTATATATTTCATAGATTCATACCACTTATATTATGTTCGAATGAGTAAAACATCATTAAAATTCATTTGAAACTTTTTTCCCATTGATCGTAATGTAATGGAATACTTTTGATTGTCCCTGTAAATGATCTATGCATCCGACTTTCATAACATTTTAAATGACTCAATAAAATTACGTAATAATTATATGTTTTAAATTTCAAACGATTAAAATGCATGTGAAATTTTTTTCCCCATTGACCATAACGTAATGGAATCCTTTTGATTGTCCCTGTAATTGATCTTTGCATCCGATTTTCATTACATTTGAAATGACTCGACAAAATTACGCAATAATTATATGTTTTAAATTTCAAACGATTAAAATGCATTTGAAACTTTTTTCCCCATTGACCGTAATGTGACGGAATCCTTTTGATTGTCCCTGTAATTGATCTATCCTTCCGATTTTCATAAAATTTGAAATGACCCGACAAAATTATGTTATAATTATGTATTTTAAATTTCAAACGATTCGGTTGGGTAGTTTTTGCGTTGTTATATGCGGACAGACGGACGGACGGACAGACGGACGGACTGAGCGACAACAATAGGTGCTACGTATTTACATAATTACGAACGCACCTAAAAATTGGATCATCTTAGCAGAGTTTGCTCAAGACTGTCATATTGTATAATTCCTTCAGTGTTTCTCGAAATTGCGACTTATTTGTGTACTTTCTTTCTCCTTACAGAATGTCTACAATTATTGCATTTTGTCAAACAGTTTCAAATGTCCAGAAAAAGTCATGAATTTTGGATCAAATACTATATCGAGGATTATACTGGGAGGATGTGTAATACATAATCTCTGCTTTCTTAAAGTACAGAGTTTATAATTTTTTAAAGATTTGCTTCCCATGGAAAATACAGTTATGTATATTTTTAATCATGCTGAAAATATTACTGCATTATCCTGGATTATTATTTTAATTTGATGTTTTACTGAATTTTAATGTAAGCATATTACTGTACCGCTAAAGATATGTTCTCAGCGTGAGCATCAATGAGCAGAAGTCGTTATACTTTGCCCCTCTCTTAATGATTATATATTTTAGAAACTATATGCTTAGTTAGCAAGTTCCATTATGATTCAAAAATCAAATTAGTATATATTTTTTAAATTTCATAACTGCAAATTAAAACTTGAATGTTCATTTGTTTAGTTCCCTCATCTAAGTCATCTTCAGTTTCCTGGGAAGAAAACCTTCAATAATTTGAGTCCCCAATTTCTGGAAAAGCGCACAAGTCAGCTTTCAGGTTATTTACAGTGCCTCACTCATCCTGATGTATTACAAGCAAATCTTGGATTGAAAAGTTTGTTACTGCAATTTTTAGAGCCTAAAATATATGAAAAAGGAAAGAAACCAATTGTAAAAAAGGTAATTATACTTATATATATATTTTTTTCCAAGTTAAATAATTTATTTATAACTGTAAATAAAATTGACACTTCTAAAATTAAAAAAAAAAAAAATGTTTGCAGTTATTTGTAATTCAATATATTTTACATCACAATACTTTTTATTAGAATTTCTGTTGCATTTTGATAATGTATTAGTTTGTGTTAATTTAATTTTATGGGAAAATAAATATTTTTCAAAGCTTCATTGATTTATTGATTCTGCAGGTTCTTGCATTGCAATTTTATTTATTTATTTTTCAAGTAAAAATTCACAATTCAATCAAACAAGTCTTGCATTGAAAAGTTCTTTAATCTTCTGACAACTAAAACTAATAAAACAAGTGTTTCTGAAATTTTGCTTATTTGGGATTCAGTATTTTTTCATAACAATATTTTATTTATATTAGAAATTTATTGTATTTTGACAGTTATTATTATAATTTTTATTCATTTATTTTTGGGAAAAAAATATTTTAGTAAAACTCTGTAAATTATTGATTCTGCTGTTTTTTAACTTTTATTAAAGAAGTTTTGCATTTTAAAGTTCTTTAACCTTTCGTCTTTAAGACCAAATGACAGGACTGAAAAGCAGTGTTGTTGATTGGTACAGCGTATGGCTAAAAATTGCTGGGCATTTTGCATTTACACATTCTATTGAATATTTAGAGAAATATTTAAAGAACTCTTCATAAACTTTAGAAACATAAAGAATTTGTTTGATTTCATATTTTCAGAAAAAAATTGATCATGAGAGCAGTTACAGTACAACAGAAAATTTAATATTAATAATAATAATGATATTTGTGTTCAATCTGTAAAATAAAATACTAGAAATGATGTGCAACTGCAGCACATTTCTGTGTGTATCTTGTTCAACATTTGTGTTTATTTGTATACAAATAACATATATATATACAGGGTGTCCCAAAAGGTCGTTTACAAACTTAACATGCTGGTCTGTCATATCATGGTGAACAATATTAAATAGGAAACTAAGGGTCCCAAACGTCTTCCAAAGGAGATATGCGCCATTAAAGTTTAGGGTCCAAAAATTCAAATGATTATAAAAAGCAGAAAAATTGGTCGATTCGTTTGTGGTTTTCACTAAAACTATTCTTTATGTCAGTATTTTCTTGAAAATAAATTATAAAGATAAATTTAAAAAAATGTTGATAGAGGGCGCTGTAGACTTTGGAGTAACAATAAACTAGTTTTTACTATTATTTTTTGCATCTCATTAAACTTTTTTAGAAGCTTAGACATAAACTTAAATTTTGAGCTCAAAATCTAAATCGTTGGAAGTGATTGAGTATCGCAAACTGAATTGCGGGGGGAGGTTCAAATTTCAAATGACTCTAAAAAACGGAAAAATTGGTCAATTGATTTGCGATTTTCACTAAAATTATTCTTTATGCCAGTATTATCTTGAAAATAATTTATAAAGATAAAATTCAAAAAATGCCGATAGAAGGCGCTTTAGACTTTGGAGTAACGTACAACTATTTTTTTTTCGTTATTTTTTGCATCTCATAAATTTTTTTTTTAGAAGCTAAGACAAACTTAAATTTTGAGATGAAAATCTGAATCGTTGGGAGTGGTAAAGTAGCGCAAACTGAACTGTGTTCAATGAGGGTGGAGAGGTTCAAATTTCAAATGATTATAAAAAACGGAAAAATTGGTCGATTTTCGCTAAAATTATTCTTTATGTCAATATTTCCTTGAAAGTAAATTTTAAAGATAAATTTAAAAAAATCCGTTAGAGGACGCCTTAAACTTTAAAATAACCAACAATTATTTTTAACAGTTTTTTTTTTTTTTTTTTTTTTTTAATCTAATTAAATGCTTGCAAAAGTTTAGACTTAAATTTTGTGCTCAAAATCTAAATCGATAGGAGGGGTTAAGAAGTGCAAACTGAACTGTGTTCAGGAGTTGAAATGTTATCCTTATCACCTCTCGACGCAGTTCAATTTTTGGCTGCTTAATTACTCACAATGATGCAGATTTTGAGCACAAAATTTAAGTTTGAACTTTTACAAGCATTTTATTAGATACAAAAAAATAACGGTTAAAAATAGTTGTTAGTTACTATAAAGTTTAAGGCGCCCACTGACGGAATTTTTTGAAAGCTATCTGTAAAATTTATTTTCAAGAAAATATTGATATAAAGAATAATTTTAGCGAAAACAGACCAATTTTTCCGTTTTTTATAGTCATTTGAAATTTGAACCTGCCCACCCCCATTGAACACAGTTCAGTTTGCGCTACTTAACTTCTACCACGATTCAGATTTTTATCTCAAAATTTAAGTTTATGTCTAAGCTTCTAAAAAAATTTTATGAGATGCAAGAAATAACGGAAAAAAATATTTGTAAGTTACTCCAAAGTCTAAAGTGCTCTCTATCGGCATTTTTTGAATTTTATCTTTATAAATTATTTTCAAGATAATACTGACATAAAGAATAATTTTAGTGAAAATCGCAAATCAATTGACCAAATTTTCCGTTTTTTATAATCATTTGAAATTTGAACCTCTCCCCACAGTTCAGTTTGCGCTACTTAACCACTTCCAACGATTTAGATTTTGAGCTCAAAATTTCAGTTTATGTCTAAGCTTCTAAAAAAATTTAATGAGATGCGAAAAATAATGGTAAAAACTAGTTTATCATTACTCCAAAGTCTAAAGCGCCCTCTATCGACATTTTTTGAAATTTATCTTTATAATTTTTTTTCAAGAAAATACTGACATAAAGAATAGTTTTAGTGAAAACCGCAAACGAATCGACCAATTTTTCTGTTTTTTATAATCATTTGAATTTTTGGACCCCAAACTTCAATGGCGCATATCTCCTTTGGAAGATGTTTGGGACCCTTAGTCTCCTATTTAATATTGTTCACCATGATATGACAGACCAGCATGTTAAGTTTGTAAACGACCTTTTGGGACACCCTGTATATATCCATAGAGATATAAAGTTTCTTTAAAGAGATCAAGAAATTTTTGGATCATTTTCTATGAAATTAGCTAACCTGCTTGGCCTTGCCTGGATCTGCGATAACATTCTTAAAAGAATTTTAAATTTGTATGTTTTATGTTCTTAATTAATTTTGTCTAAAATATGTACCTGCTTGCTGTGTGAAAATGGGAGAGAAGCTGCTACTTATAGGAATTGGTTATGTATATATATATATTTTTTTTTTTTTCAAAATTGTATGAAGTAGTAATGAACAAATTAAAACATTAAAACACCCTGTACTAGTGAAAAAAATGAAAAAGGTGGGGAAGGGGTGCTTAATCCAAATGCAAGCCAAAAGCATTAAAACAATATGCAACATAAAAAAAATCTATTTCCCCCACCCCTCACCCAATTTTATAAATGGATTTTTTAGCTTTTTAGAGGAGTATAAATTTAATTTTTAGAGTTTATAAAAGGAGAATTATTATTATTATTATTTTTTTTTTTTTTGTCTTTTTTAAAGCTTGCGTTTTGGAATTGCTGTGTGCAATTTTGGAATAAATGTGGGTAAATATATATATATATATATAGACGTATCCCATCTAAATGTTTTGAAGTTTTTATAGGTGATGCAGGGTTGGGAAAAAGTCATGATTTTTTTTTAAATCAAAAAAATCAGATTTATTTGATTTAAATCAATTTTTTTTATTTAAATCGGATTTATTTGATTTTTTTTTTTAGAATCCTTTTTTTAATTTGTGTTTTTATGTTTTTACATTACATGAAACAGTTTTTTATAGTAAATAATTAAAAAAGAATAAATAATATTTATAATTTATAAAAATAATATAAGAAATAATTACATAGTTAAGAAAATCCTATATACTAGTTACTGATCGGTACTAAAAATTAAACATCTAGGCTTTAATCTAAAGCCATTCAATTATTTTGTAATTGAATTGTGCATACTAAAATAAGAAATAAATTTAAATATGTTGTAAATGAATAGAAAATGGTAAAATTTAAAAAACAATTTAAATATTCATTTAATGCAAGCTATTTATAAGGGATAAAAATCGCAATTAATTCTCTATTTTTTAAGCAAATAGGAATAAATCAGGGATTTCATTGTTTGAAAAAAATACTAATTTAGAAGCTTTGTCTACTCTTAATTTATTACGAAGTCTTGAATGAACTAGTCCAAAAGAAGAAAATTGGGCACAGATGTCATATACGCACAAAATTTGCACGTGCTTTTTTCCCCTGCCAATTTGGCGAAAATTTTGTTTTTTAATATAAGTTACAAAGTATGTGCAATAACAGAATGTGATTTTTTATTGCAATATAAAAATAAAATAATGTGAAAAAATGAAAGAGATTCTAGTATTTTAAGAAAGAAAATAATAAAAGTTAATAAATAATAGTTTGATGTAAATAATTATTGATATAGTATATAGAAAAAATAATTTAAAGAATTAAAATAAAAAATAACAGTAAATAAACATGAATTTAATAAAAAAGGGAACAATAAATAAGCAATTATAAATAATAATCTTAGTAAGTAGCAAAACAGTAAACATAATTTTCACAATAAATCGTACATAGTAATACTTATAGCCATGTTGAATGCATGCAATTGTATCATTTAATCAGCACATTTTACTGAAATCTTTAACTTTTCCCATTTTATTTTCCTAATAATTGTTATAAACTTGTATTTTTAACAAATACATTCTTAGTTGTTATAAACTTATTAAACGGATCTACCCCTTGGCGCAGATGTGCAATGCCAAAT
This sequence comes from Maratus speculifer, assembly GCA_964019185.1. Lineage (NCBI taxonomy): Eukaryota > Metazoa > Arthropoda > Arachnida > Araneae > Salticidae > Maratus > Maratus speculifer. The sequence goes on along the minus strand of OZ025298.1, from coordinate 64,440,424 downwards.
TGGCGAGGGAAAAAAGCATGTGCAAATGTGGTGCGTACATGACATCTGTGTCAAAAATTGTCTTTTTACTCCAGCAGATGAAGCCACAGCTGTTGTTAATTGGTAAATAAATTCAATTTCAATATTGCTGATTCTCTCTTTACCTCCCATTACATAAAAGGACTTCCACCAATCATAATCTGTCATAATACAGTAAAACCTCTAAATAACGGACACCTCGTAAACACAGAAATTGTCCGCTTTTGGGAGGTGTCCGCTATTGGGAAAATCTCAAAGTTACTAAAACCTCTAAGAAATGCTTAATATTTCATTAATTGACATTCATATGTCCTAAAACCTTTATTATAAGATTAATGAGAAATAAAAATTATTTTTTAAACAATAAAACTTAAATAAAATTGTGCACACCTTTAACTGCTGTTTATTTACATTTTTATAAAAAAAAATCTGTTACAAAAGTTTACTTTTGCTCACGATTACATGTAAATTGTTTTTCAGTGTGACGTTATTGGTCATTATAAAGTTCCAAGCGGGGACAGGGATTGCACTTTTTGATCATTAAAAACATTAAATCCAAAAATCTTCCGGGGGGACATAGACATTTGAATGTTCTGGAAGATGTCCCTCCCAAGCAGCCCCATGAATTCAACAATGAACATGAAGGAGAAATTTCCTCCGTCCACCCTCTACATTTATATGTGATCACAAAATTTGTGACACATTGCCCTAATAAATTTAGATGCCTTTTTAATTGTTTTTCACATTTTTTCTTGTTAAAAAATACTTTTTCATCCTTTATCGCCGTAAATAGTGTCCGCTATTTAGAATGTCCGTTATTCAGAGGTTAAACATACAAAAATTTAGGTTTTGGGAGTGGGGATTGGAAAACTGTTCGCTATTCGGGAGTGTCCGTTATGGAGGTTTTACTGTATCAGGAACTTTTTTCTCAAGCAATAGTAATTTTTGGAATGGACCATTTTTTGCTTCAAAATGTTCTACAGTGGTGAGAAGGACAATTTTCTTTAATGATTGCCAAACCTTCATTATTTTCCTCTACACTAAGTGAAATTTCACTTTGATTTAAAACAAAGGGATTTAATAAAACCTCAGCAAAATGACAGCCATTAATAGCTTGTTCATATCTTGCTTTAAAGTTTGTAATTCAATCTTTATTTAATACATTTTCTAAATTTTACCCAAAATTTTCCTTTGATATGTGCATTCATGTGATATTGCAAAAAATTGATTTAAATCAAGTGATTTTTTTAAAAAAAATCAGTTGATTTAAATCTTGATTTAAATCAGTTGATTTAAATCGTGCCAACCCTGAGTTGATGTAAATTTAGTCTGATGAGATACTCAAAATGATTGTGTCAAAATGCCAAAATTTAGTTTCTTTTAGCATAAGAAAAAGATAGTCTTTGTGAAGCATAATGGGATCTGCAGTCATGAATGGTTTTCAAAAAAGTTAAAATTCTTTTTTTTTTTTTTTTTTTTTTTTTTTTCAAAACCAATCCCACTATTGAAGAGAAAAACGTCTCAACTTTAACTAGCTAATTTTTGCGAATCAGTACATCTGAAATCAAATCAACTTGTTTTTAGTGAATAAAATCAACAAAACTTAATCAAGAAGCTACATATGTAAATTTTTAATACATTTCATTGTTTGTTTATTAGGTTTTAAAAATAAAAAAGTCTAAATAGACATAAAACTTCTGAACATTTACATTTACTATAATCACAAAAGACATTAAAACTTATTTAAATTAGTAATTATATTTATTTTTAGCCACAATTGTAATTAGATAAGTCAATCTCAAATGTTAGCTTCTTGAGCTGCCTTTCAGATCCATTAGACAATACCTAAGTGTACCTTGGACCCAGTCCAAGGTACACCACTTGGCACTTAAAAACAAAACTACCAATCATGATGTTAAGGTTAGGCTTAACTTTATTTAAAGCACATGGAGTAATAGCTAGAGCATTGCTTTATTATGAATTATCCTCATTAAAATAAATAAATAAATAAAAAATAAAAGATATGTTTTAGTATAAAAATAACAAAGAAATATTTAAGGAAAATTTAGTTTTGAAAGGTAAATTTCATTTTTTTTTAAATTGTCCAATTAGTTGAGCTTCTAAACAAATGCCAAGAACTTAAATGAGACCTCTGGTGACAAATATTTAATATACAAATGTTCTTGTTTAATGATCTAAAAAAGTAAAGCTTGAATTAGCATAGGTCCGAGGTACACATGTTTCGAAGGTACACCACTCTCCCCTATGATTAAAATAGTGTATTGCCTCTCAATAATGCATATTGATTTCATTATGCTTAAAATAATGTAACTGCATTCAAATACACTGTAACACTATAAATACTACACATTTCCTTTTCAATATTTGGAATATCATTTTGTAAATCTCAGTATCATTTATCAAGCTCCTAGTAATCCAAGTAAGTTTATTTCAGTTAGAGAATAGGCAAACAGACAAACGAAACTCATAAACACTTTTCAGTTATGTTGGAAAGTGTTATGATGCAAAATTCTTTGAAAAAATTATAAAGTGAAAAGCTGATGCTGGTAAAAAGATAAGTGAGATACATCGCCATTCATCTACATACATGTATTGTAAATTAATTGTGGGTTCAAAGGTTTTTAATTTAAACCCTTTCGATTATAATGATGTAATTAATATTTATTGAAAGATTAAATATGCAAATAGCAAGGTAATTTTAATTACAATTATTTCTTTATACAGAACCATTATAAATTTGTAAGTTACAACTAATAAAAAAAAATTTCTCAAATAATACCAAAATCTTGAGTGCAGAATATAATTTGTGGAAAAGAAAAGTTTCTACAACTATATCTGTGCAATTGCTTTGGAGATGAATGTAATGAGGTTTTCTTTAATAATATTTTAAAAATTCTTGGTGTTTTCACACAGTGACAATTGCAATATTGAAATGGATTTTTTCATCTTTAAAACAAATCATATTTTATCTAAGTAACAGAATTAATCAATAAAATTGACTAGTCTTGATCTGAAGACATCTGGTAACATTTTTTTATGGAAATAATTAATAAACTCAGTTCTTGACAGGAATTTTTAAATTTTTAATAAATTATCTGTAAACTTTTCTTTTAATTTTCTTTTTGGGCCATGTGCTATATCTCCTTTGTGTGTATTGGAAAGGCATTTCCATTGTATTTTACATATGTACACTCTTAAAAAAGTAGAAGGACACTGTTTTTTTAATTTACTTAACTTTGATTTACAATCTGTTTTTTAAGTGTATCATTTTATACACATCCTTTTGTTATGACATAAAAAATAAATTGCTATAGCAATTAATTTGTAGAAAAATGAACTTGGTTAATTATCACATTGCAAAAAACAATAGGACAGTTCTGAAAAATTGATTTTATTAGGCGCATCTGCTATAGATTACCATTTTATTGTTTTCTCAAAAAATAAGTACATTACTTCATTTTTAGACTGATATCATATTAGAATGCCTTTAAATAATTTTTAAAAAGGCCAAACCATTTGATAATATTCTAAATAATATTCATTTGATATACTCAATGTCGAAAAAAATTTGACAATTTCAAAAGTTGGAATTCAAGCAGGACTAGCATGTGTGTCAGGTCAAACAGTTATATAATTATATAAAAAGTCCAAAGACTTGATTTTCAGGAACAGACAACACAATCCAAGTGGCCAAAAATGTATGTAGCTAATTTCTTAGCATGGACGATAGACTGCATATCTTGCACAACGTAATGGACTTCTGTCATTTACTCAGATGAGAAAAAGCTCAATTTGTATGGTCCTGATGGATATCAGTTCTGTTGGATTTATATCAAGAATGAGGAAGAATTTTATTCCCCTCGACATATTGGAAGGTTAAGTTTGATGGCCTGGCTAGTAGTCGGGTATGGTGGAAGGACAAATTTGACCATTTTGAATGGTAGACAAAACCATAAAGATTACATTTGATTGTTAGAATCTGAACTTTTTCCTTATGATATAGAATTGGGTAGACAAGAATGGATATTTCAACAAGATAGAGCAGCGATTCACACACCTATTACTGTTAAAAATTGGTTTCACAGAAAGAAGATCTGTTTTTTGCCATGGCCAGCTAAAAACCCTGGCCTGAATATATTTGAAAACATATAGATTATATTAGTTTTGTTACATGTGGGTCCTGGATGCCGAAAAATTCAATGCAAAATTGTTGAAAATGTTTCAAATTTATGGATAATTTGCATAAAGATAACTCAGGAGCATCAAAAATTCCAACATCCAAAGCGCACACGTAATCGGCCGAATCGCATAGTGGAAAAATAAAAAAAAATAAACAAATTAAAAATTAATCAAAAATAAAGAAAATTTAATTTATCAAAAAATAATATACCGATTACCTCTGATGATAAAAATTAAAATAAAATAAAAGGAATGAACTCACCCATCTTGTGAATAAAATCAGGAAACACACAGCAAAGCACATCAAATTATTTTATTATTTTGTATATATGTATACGAAACGTTGCATTCTAAACATTATATTGGAAATAAATTTTACTTCATTTCTATTCTAAAAAAAGTTGAGTCCTGATTCATAAAGTACATAAAGAGGGAATTTAACTATTGTTCAGATTAATAGGTCCATAATCGTTAAGTCCAGAATATTGTAGATTAATCAGACATAATCTTGCTGACAGAACAACAGCTGCGGTAAGATTCCTTAGTGTCCTTATCCTTCTGGAACGAAGAAAATTGGAGGTAGGCACTGTTGTTGCATACACAATAGAAATATTTCAGCTCATATTAAGGTGGCTGCTGCATTATTTCCTCCGTATCAGGATCGAAAAAAATTTGAATAAAGACAATGCTGTAGTAGACACTATCAGAAGGGAATGTTGATGATTCGTATCAGGATCGAAAAAAAATTTGAATAAAGACAATGCTGTAGTAGACACTATCAGAAGGGAATGTTGACGACTCTTGACCGTTCCTGATTTTCTATATAAACATCATCAGCACGAAAAAAGGATCTTGATTCTTAATTAGATTTTGGGACCCATATACTAAGGGACCTTCTTCACCGACTTCTATCTATCGCTCTGCCCCAACGCTACGGAAAAAATTCCCGAGCGAGGGAGAGAAAAAAAACAGCTGCGGCTACATAGCAGGAGATTCAGAGTGGAAATGATGAGTTTTCCAGACGCTAGCCTCGCAAACCAGCTTCGGCTCAGCCAATCAGAGACGATCCTGAGCGTACACGTTTCCCGCGTGTTCTCGAAATTTCGTTGATGATTCATCCTTAACACCACTGACCTACACATGACGAAAAATGGCGTCTATTTTGAAGGGAAGAACATATTTTTTCACTGTCATGGCGGACCGATTTACAGCGGGAATATTCAAAATATAAAAACATTACAACATACAAAATAACATATTTCAGCAAATATATGGTTGTTTTAGAAGTTACTTATGTCAAAATAACCAGAAAAATTTTATCTATCTATTGAATATAGATAGTATTAAAAAAATTTGGAAATAAAAATATTTTATTTCTTGCAAAATAAAACAAAGAAAAAATGGTGCACGTCATGTATAGCGAAATATTTAATTTTTTCATATTAAAGATTACGCTATAAGATCGATTTATTATTTTTATTATTAAATTAAAAAGGTGAGAAATAGATGATATCTAGAATTTATATTATATAAAACTTTTAATTTTAAAAGACTTAATTTTAAAAGATCGTTATTTAGACTGATAAGACTGAGAATTGAAATACTGTTAAATGTAACGGATTTTAGAAATAAAGTAAAAACATTATAAAAGTAAATAAATTGTTATTATGAAAAAGCAACTATTTTCTAAGGATGTATAAAAAGACTTAAAACTTAAGTAATTAAATTTATGAAAGATCGTTTTATTTGCTAAATGAAATTTTGAAAAGGAATATGTTAATTTAAATTTTAAAAACGGAAATAATTTTTATTTATTTCTTTTAATTATTTAATATGATGTAACAAGTTTGTTGCGTATACAATGAAAGAAAACAGTATAGATTTGTAGTTGAGTTTCAGAATGTCCTTATCGATGTTTGTGACAATTTTTACCAATGTGAAATGTAAGCACTCTCAGATTCAATTCCAAATAGAGTATTTCAAGTCATAAAGGCAAATTGAAAGAAAATGTCTTACTAATGCTTTAATTTTCATATGAAATACTTATGTGCCCTACTTTTTACAGAGTTTTATGTAAGCAACAGAAGTCATGATATGAAAATCAAATTCTCTTCATAGTTTATTTTTGAATACTATGATTTTATATTCATTTAGTTGTAGAACATTATGCAAATAAAGAGTTTTGCACTAATTTAATTTTTTGTGCTTTTCTTAGAAAAAAGTCTAGTTTCCTTCTACTTTTTTTACACCGTGTACTGGGTTTAAAGAAGAATCATATACCTGAACAATTGAGTTGTTATGTTACCAAACTCTCCTCTTAAAATTTTTTAATAAATTTATTTGTAAACTTTTCTTTTAATTTTCTTTTTGGGCCACAAGCTATATCTGCATTATGTATACTGGAAAAGCATATCCATTGTATTTTACAAATGTACTGGGTTTAAAGAGGAATAAGATACATGTACAATTGAGTTGCTATGTTACCAAACTCTCCTCTCGGGAAAAAAAAAAAAAAAAAAAAATATATATATATATATATTTATATAAAAGACCTGATAACAACAACATATTAGGTGTAGATTTACTATATGTTAAATGTCTATTGTATACTACATATTGCTTACTAGAAACTATATTAAAAAAATCTATGAAAGAGACTCTTGTTTTGTCATATTCCTTATTTCTTTTCATTTTTCAACATGTATAAATTTTGCATTATAAATCTTATTTTAAGTGCAGGGATTTGTACACATTGTATGAGTGAAATAGTTATTGTAAAATATTTTGTCTTGTAATGTTAAATAAAAATTGACTTTTTAATTTACAAGTTAGTCTTAAATTAAGGGAAAAAATTATGTAGTACAATTGAAGATCTTTATAACACAAACCTAAAAAGTGTTAGATTGTGCATTGCATAGTTCTCATTTTTGTGTGATCACTAAATACACCTTATAAATGTATCTAAAACATATCGAAATACAGTAGGATATTTTTGTATTGCATTATTTTGAATCAGCTGTGCAGATTAAAAATTTTTGCATAGTATATAGATCATTTCACACATTGTTAAATGTACTTTATAAACATAGTCGAAATATGTGTAGTCTAAATTTTTCACTGTATTACTCATTTTCATGTTTATTGTAATTGCAATTTTTTTATTATAAACATCTAAATTAAGGGGATTGAACTAATTTTAGTTCATTAGAGGACAACATTTTTTACAATGTGAAATGCAGATGTATGTTTATTAGCTGCAAAATTAATTGTTTACATTTGAGAAATTTTGTGTTATAAAGATCTACTGTATTCATGAAGGTTTGGGTGTTTCTATTAGAGTCTTGTAATTTTATTTGTGAAATTTTTCTCTGTGCTGTTTCAGATTTTAATATTTCATTCTTTAATATGCTTCATAGTTAAAAGTTTATTTTAATGTTACCATCTTTTAGATTTTTCTATTTTGATCATGTTTGTAATTTACATGACTGCACTTGATGCCTTAAAATTATTCATTTTATGAGCTTAAATTGTATATAAATAAATTTTACATATCAATACTCATAAAATTTAACAGCCTTGTATTAAACAAATGTACTTGGTAAATTTAAGGCTGAAGGGGAAAAAAAAACTTTGATTTGTTTAACTGTAAAGTTATTTTAGGATGTCATAGATTGAATGGAAATTCTTCCATGTCACTGAAAGTTTATTCTAAGTAATGCACAGTGTTTGATCGTTATCTCATTTTAATTTATAATTTAATATTAAAAAAATCATTTTAGGTTGATTCCCTTGTCAATCCATTAGCTACGTCTATGAAATCTGTTGGCCATAAAGTTAAAGCTGTTCCTGATTCTTTTATGGATGGAATTAAAGATGGGTTAGTGAAGGTACTAGGCAATCGCAGTGCTTCCCCAGTGAGCCAGGCAGTGTCAGAAAATTGTAAAGTAGCTGCTGGTCTTGATGTTGAGGTAAATGTCTTTAAGATTATTGTGAAAAAGAAAAACTTTGCAACCTGTTTTGCTAATAATAATTTTATTATAGATATCTTTAAAATTATTTTCATCTTAAAACTACGCCCATTTAAAGTAAACTTCAAATTTCTAAAGAACAATGGTTATTGCAAATTGAAATCTAAAAATTTTTGTACTAACTAACTTAATAATACTAACTAAAACTAACTTTCTAGAAAAAAAAAAAAAAAAAAATTTTCTAGAAAATTTTATTAAAAACCCACTGTTTTTATTGTAATTAAGAAATAAATTGTAAATAAAAATTACAAATAAAAAGAAAAAGAAAATACATTTATGTATTAAGGATAAATGTTCTTTCCACCATGTTAAATCATTGCCAGTTGTCCTGTTAAGCAATCACAATTCTGGGTGCTTGATCCATAGAACATTTATCTTTAAACAAAATGTATGTTCATTCATTATTGACATTGGAAATGTGAGTTAATGATCTAGAGATATCCGAGACATATATGAATCCTTGTGATGTCTCCATTTTATTCCCTTTCTGATTAGTTCACGTTTAATCAATGGTGTACATAAATATGACTCTGTTATTAGGTAAGCCACTTTTTGATCATCATAAAATTGATGTTTTTATTAATAGAATAAATTCTGTTGCCACGATGACAGAAAAGTATTAAAAACTACAAAATAATAATAATAACTTAAAAACAATATTAAGTACAGCTTTCTAACAAATTGCATGTAAAAGTAATTTTTTTTTCCCTATACGATGGTGTAAAAATTTAAAATGTGTGATGTTTAAAAATTAAAAAATTTGCAGTACCGACAATTGTAAAACTGTAATTTAATTTAAAATTTGTTCATGATTGGTCCAGGAATATTAATGCTTAATGCATGGCATATGTAACCCTGTTATTACGTAAGTGATGGTTTGAACATCATAAAAATGTTTTTTTATTATTTTTTATTTTATTTTATTTTTGAATACAAAATTTATGTATAAGTCTTAAATTTTAATTTATGAAAAAAATCATTTTCCTAATGGTCATTATAACTAAGGTACATTTTTAAATTTTTGTTATAAAACTTTTTTCCTTTCTTTTTTGTATTAATGTACATACTGTTATGCTAATTTAAAAACAGATAATTATTTTTTTAATGAAATTTATTTAAACAGTGTGGCACACAATAAACTGGAAAGTGGACACACATCAAAATGCACATTATGCAAAGGTTACTGACATAATATTTGTGCATAACTGATTAAATAAGCAAACATAAAAATCTATTAAAAATTTATTTTTTGTGCATCTGTTTACAAAAAGTGCCAAAAAATCACACTTGGCAGTTTATTATGTGATAATCCTGTATTTAGATATTTTAGTGGATTTGACTGTGTATCTAAATATGTAAGTGCAGTGAGTGATTGTTTAACAGACTGTTCGGTTTATGAACATATTGGTTAAGAAACACTTTTGAAAGAGATTCTCATGTTAGGATAACCAAAACATATTCGGTTAATGAGCACCTCATATAAACAATTTCATGAAGAAGCAATGCTGCTTTTCAGATTTAACAAGTTACTTTTAATTGCATCTATTTTTGACTTAGAGAACATTTGAAACAGTTGCATATGTATGGTCTAATTATTTCATGAGCTACTGGGATTTCAAATCTTGCATTTTAGGCCTCCGATATTAGAATAAATAGGTCAGAAATATTAATTTTTATATTTTGTATCCTTTTTTTAAAGAAATATTTTTAATTGCAAATCAATTATTTAATTGAAATTTAGTTTGTAAATTATCAAGAGGCTCTAGGTTCTATTTGATCTTTATTGTGTAACTTAAACTTGATCTTTTAGAGAACTAAGGAATTTGTGAAAGATCAAATTGTCAAATTTATATGATTTAACGCCTTAATCAACAAATGTAATTCCAAACTATTTTTCAAAGATCATGTCATTTATTTATGTATTTATTTATTTTTAATTATGTCACAGCACTGACAATGTCATTAAAATATGATCTGTTTATATTAAACAAGTACATATCTCATCATAAAGGAAAGATTTATACTATTTTTTATGCATTATTTAGCTTTCAAACATGAATTAATTGAATTTTCATACAAACTTATGCAAAATGTACTGTTGGTTAAAAAACAATATAGTTAGCGAACACTGTTTTGGAATGGAGTGAGTTTGTTACCAGTCATCCACTGTACATTAGGGTGGATAGAAATTTTTTTTTTTTTTTCGCAATTTCAAAACCTACCTATAGTGAAAAGATGTTCTGTTGAATGGACGTTTAAAGAAAAATAATTTAAAAATTTAACTTCAAATTTTAATATACTGCCACAATAGAATTGAAATTTAAAAACAAATGTAATTTTGACTAGATTATATTTTACTCAAAATAATTGGTTTAATATCAATTGTTATGTTATAAAACCTTACATAACATTTCCTATTTAAAATTAGCATATAATTTGCATAAACTAAATATTTATATTTTATTCATTAAAGTAATAAAGTCTTAGAACTCAATCTCTATTTAATAATCTCATTTTTCATATAATAAATTACATTTTCCTAATAATAATTTTTATTTATTATTAATTTCTATATTATCATTATTTATTAATTTAATGAATAATATTATTTACTTTTAGCAATCTGCTAACTCTGCTAATATTTGTAAAGGTTTGCAATATCATTTTCTCTGCAATATTTACTAAGTCTTAAACATAAAAAATCTAAGCCCTTTAATTTTTAATATTCATGTTTCAATCTATATTTAATGAATAAAACTTTTTTTAGTCTCATTCCTCTGGTAAAATTTCAGCGAAATTACCCCATTATTTTTCCAGATATGTATCATGAGATTTTTCTCTCTTTAAAATGATGTGCACCACTTTTTTCTCCATTCTAATATTGTATTATATGCCCACCCATCTTTGATAGAATTTCTTGTTCTTTGCACGACATATTGCAGAGGTGGAATGGAAATTCCATTCTCTCACATCATCCTTTTCTGAGAACCGGTAGCGTTCTGAGAACGCTGAGTACGCAGAGTACACGTCTGAGAACGTGTAGCGTCACAGTCAAAATTTCTTTTTGGCTGTGACGCTACCGACAGGCCTTTTTTCACATTTTCTGATTGGCTCTTCGTGCTGAGAACGTCATCGTTGTCAAAGGCGATATTTTCGATTTCAGTTCAGCCTGTTCGAAAATTTTGTCTGAACAGGACATATCAAAAATTTGGATTGGGGGAATCTTTTTGCCGTGAGGCCTAATGAGCATCCCTCATTTATAGTAAAATCATCTTTCTAAAATCTCAATTTTTTTATAGATAACGGAGTTAATACAGAGATATTATACAATTTCTATTAAAGGATAAATTACCAATTCGTCAGCAAGCACGATTTTTAAGTGATGATTGTGGAATTATATCTTCAAGGAGCTACTTCTGGAGTTCAATGGCCTCGGAAGAATTATCATAAATTTTTATGTCTTTCGAATTAGGTTTCGAGTTTTTTGGGAGTTCTCCTCAACATATGTATTAATTACCTTCTGATGTTTTCTATGATAATTCTTAAGAGCTAAATCTTTGAGGATCATATAATACTGTGATCGCTGGCCGTATTCCGAAGCTTAATAATTTGGGATTTTTATTTTAAGTTGTTAAAGGCAATCTTGTGTGACAATGCTTCAGCTGTGTTCATATCGAGTATCATGCTTCATTAAATAAGGTTTGGATTTATATTTACAGTAAACTTACTTCCTCAATTATATTGCATTAAAATAATAACTTTTACACTTAATTTAGATTCATGAATTTCATCATACTTAATTTGTTACAAGAACTCTTATAACATTTCCGATAATTATCTGTAAAAAGAAAATATGTATATTGAATGTATATTATTGATAAATATTTCATTCAGTGCAAGGATCCTGCACAGCATACATTTATTATTTTGATAAATCAATAAGTAATATTTTGTTTAATTATAAAGTTTGATTGTCATATGTGTTTCCACATACATTACAATCTGGAATGAGTGTACAAGTTTTATCTATCTTACTCTTGTTAATGTATCAGTTAAACAATATCTGATCATAATTAAATTTTAACTATTTATAATTAAATACTTTATTGAAAGTTAAATTAAAAAAAAAACTTATTAAATATAAATGTTAATCTTTAATGCACCGCTTTGTACTTTTTTACTATACATACATGCCTGTTGTGTGGAGTTCAGATTCTGGGATTTAGTGGTATTTTGACATTTAATCCATTCAAATATTAATTAGTTTGAATTTAAATATTTTGTTAAAATACCATAAACCCCTGTATCTAGAGTTTATCATAACATCAATCAAGACCTATTTATGTGGAAAAAAAATGTTCTATACAGCTCATATTCAAAATATTAGAATAATTACCTTTTTTTTAGAAACTGAAAATATCGTTTGGTAATTTAATGTCTTTTAATGAAAATATGCAAACGATATTTTTATTAAGAACTTATTGTTGATTAAACTTACTTGTTATCTTAAATTTAATATCATTTTTGAAAAGATTAATTGCAAAAAAAATTATTTTGAAAAGTCAAAATATTAGAATATTTATTCAAGTGGTTCAAAATATTAGAATATTTCACATTAATTCTCCTTTAATTATTACCAAATCTTAACTGGTGTTATCATTGATTAAATTCAGACTATTTTATTTAAAATCAGTATTCTTTTTTGCAGTTTGTTTCTTTTTCGTCTTAAAATGGGCCGTGTGAGTGATATTCCTGAATCTACTAAACTTCGTATGGTTGATTTGTATCGGCACGGTAAAAATCAATGTTTTATAGCGAATTATTTACATTGTTCGCAATCGAGCGTTAGTAAAATACTAACACAATATTCAAAAATTGGAAAATTTCAAAATAATCGCCGAAATGGTGGCCGAAAACCAAAAACATCTACTAGAGATGACAGGAAACTGAAGCGTATAGTTAAGAAAAACCGTTTTAAAAGTGTGCGATTCTTGCACCGAAAATGGAAAGAAGAAGGAGTTGAAGTTTCTACATCGACAACATTAAGGCGTCTCCATAAATTTAAATTTGAATCTCGTGTACCGAAAACAAAACCTCTCATGACTGCAAGACAAAAGCGTATAAGATTGAATTGGTGTAAATCAAGATGTTTATGGAGCAATGAAGATTGGAAAAATATATTATTTAGTGATGAAAGTGTTTTGTGTTTCATATGGTAATCAAGGTATTCGAGTTTGGAGAATGAAGCAAGAAGCATTTGATAAAGAATGCCTTAAACGTTCCATAAAATTTGCTGCTAGTGTCATGGTTTGGGGTTGTATGAGTGCAGAAGGACCTGGAAAGTTATGCATCGTCTACGAAAAGGTTAACTCTCTGATATATCAAGAAATTTTAGAATATTACATGATCCCATCATCAGAAGATTTATTTGAAGATGATTTCATCTTTCAACAAGATTTAGCGTCCCCGCATACCTCGGTGTCAACTAAGAATTGGTTCCGCCAACGCAACATTAAGGTACTTCCTTGGCCACCAAATTCACCAGATCTTAATCCCATTGAAAACTTATGATGTATAATGAAGAAAAAACTTCAAGAAAATCCTCCTTCAAGTAAAACTGAGTTAGTGGCACGTATAAAGTCTATTTGGGCTAATATTGATAGAAATGTTTGTAAACACCTTGTATATAGTATGCAAGATCGATTGTACGCTGTTATGAAAGCTAAAGGGGATGCTACAAAATATTAACTACCATTTACTTCATATTCATAAGGTAATATTGTTGCGTAAAATAAAATATTCTAATATTTTGAACCAATCTAAATTTTATTCTAATATTCTGGTGTGTTTAAGGAAGCTGTATACCTAATTTATTGTGCTGTATTTTATATTTTATAAATGTTAAAATCTTATCTAAACATTCCAGATTTAATTTATAAGAAATTTAATTGCATTTACTTAGTATAAAAAATAAATAAATGACAAATAATTTTTTCTTATTACTTTTTCTCAATTATTCTAATATTTTGAATATGAGCTGTAGTATTGTTATTAAGATAAAAGTAATTAAAAATTTTTTTTAATATAATACTGCCACAAGGTGGTTGAATTTTACATATTTGAGTCTTTTTACGGTAAAAAGTCAAAGTAATTTTTGTTAAGTAAAGCATACATTTTAGTATTTTAATATTTTTTGCAATGAGAAGGTACTTAAATAGACATAAGAAGGACTTCATCTTCTTATTTAACATATTTTTTTTATTAAATCAAGAAAATTCTAAAAAATCATCTGAATTACATTGGGTGATAATTGCGTTATGTGTTGAAAATTTGCATGAGATTCTGTGATTGTACCTGATTTTGTATAAAACTGTCTCTTCTATATGGTCCACAAACATTAAACAATGCTTCTGTGACTGTTTTGATTATTCATTCTGCAGCTTTAGTGTGGCATAGCAACCTCTTGAGATTAAGTAGCATTACAACTGAAATGATTTCTGGATTTATTATTGCTTCTGAAATCATATTGTCACTTAATTATCTAATTAGTGAAGTTTCTAAGACACTTTCCCACTTAATCAAATCAACAGAATCCATTGTATTAGTGTCAAAAAACTACGGATATTATTCATTTGAAGGTTGGGTTTGCTATAGAATGTTTGACTTTATCAACAGGCCAATTGCCTTATATGGGTTCTGTTGTCTGATAACATCAATATCAGGATATTTTCAGGATGACCAATAAACACATTTCTTCTGATAACAGGATCTATGAAGTCCTTGAGATCATTCGACATATAACGAGAGAGAACGATTGATTGATGTAAATGAGGTGCACCACAGATTACTAATGGTTTCGTTTTGATCTTGAACCACGTTGGCGCATAGACTTTTATGATGAACATTATTAATCTTACTAAAGTCTCAGACGGATTCTTACAAGCTACATAGAGCCTAAGTGGCAAACATTTGCAGGGTTTCTCTTTGATAGATTTTTGCTGCAATATCCACAGTTGATGGCTTCACAAACCTCCATTAGGTACAGTTGATCAGTATCTTTCTTGTTAGTCACTTCACAAAAGGACAGGCACACAAACCATTGTAGTGGTCGCTTCAGGATTAATCCAGTATTTCGAATAACACCTAAACTCAAGCCATTGTTAAGAGATGTTCTATTGCACCCAAATACATTGTTACATCTATATTATTGTCAATGCCTGACAAAAAATTAACGATGTATTTCCCAATGATTTGTGTTTTTCCGGAATTTATAGATATGTGGCCAATGTACTCGGAACCAGGTTTTTTTACCAAGCATATGTGGTCTTTATACAGTAGACTCCCTCAAATCCGCACTCCTAAAATCCGCAACTCTCTAAAATCCGCAACTCTCTAAAATCCGCACATATTTTATGGATGTAAACAATGAAGCATTCAATTCAGATGTAGGTGCAAAATTTGACTTTTTTAGTTTTACATCAATTCCATATATTTTCTAATTTGTAATTTTTGTTAAGGTTATTGAATTCATGTTTTTTCATGAAGAAAGAATAATTTATTTCTGAAAAAATAAAGATATTGCTGATATCATTGGTAATCACAATCTTACCAAATATATTTATGTATTAATCAAGCTTTTTTAGTTATTAAGTCTGACTAAACCTGAAATAAAGCTTCATTATTTTATGATCTCGATGTGAATTAGTAATGTACCTTTATGAGGCCACTAGTTTCATTGAATAATTTAGGGAAAACACATTTCATCTCTATAATGAATATTTAATTGTACATTATTGATTATTAATTTGACCTTTGCTTTTAGTATTTTTATCATTTTAAAAACTATCTAATTTTTTATTATTTTAGTTTATTATTTTTTTTAATATTTTAGCATATTGTAAGCATTCATTATACTTTTGATTTCATTAATAATTCAAATTACTTTTAAAAAATGTAAACAAAGGAATGACCAGAAATCCGCAAAATTCTAAAATCCGCAAAACCTCTGGTCCCAAGCTGTGCGGATTTAAGGGAGTCTACTGTATTATACTGTTCTTCAACAATTTTTTTCTGTTATTTTCTAGTGGTATATTCTTGTATTTATGCCCATTAAAGTATAAACCAAATTGGTCATCACCAAAATCTTTTACAGTTGCTTGAGACAAGAGAGTGGTTCTTGTTTTTGTTCTTTCAAGCCAAATTTTATTTTTATCAACAATGTTCAATACATTGCATTGTGAAATAATGCCTGCATCTTGAAATGCAGCTGACACAATGGCAATGCCTGCTCAGTCAGAAATGCCAAAATGGCCAGTGTTTTGGCTATGACTAGAAATTTCATCACTATAGGTGTGATAATGATGAGTGTTTTGGGTCAATGTTTTTAATGACAGCTGATGGTGTAGGAAAATTATAATGATTGCTTATACACCGCTTTAATTTACATTTCTTTCAAAAATTCTTCTCTTTTGCAGCATTTTTAAATTTTGGAAATAATTTTAAAAATAATTCTTCTTAGTCTCCATACAGTTGATATCTTTTCAGAAATTGATAGATTTTTATTAATGCTGAAACAATTATTTTGAACCAAAACCAACTAACCAAAATTAAGTCTTTTTCCTTTTTCTTTCCAAAATTTAGCTTTTTTGCAGTAGTATTAAATTTTGAAACTATTTCTGTTTATTATTTTTCTCTTAATCACTATATAATATAATATCGATTCCGCATAATGTTTAATTACCATTAAAACAATTATTTTAAGTCAAAAATCATCTAACCAAAATTAGGTCTTTTTCCATTTTTTTTTTTTTTCTTTTTAAATATCAACTAGTCTGCGGCAGCATTAAAATTTAATATTAATTCTATTATGTTTTTCTTAATTCCCATGCATTCCGAACATCTTTTCCACATAGGTAGAATTTGATTATAATAATGTTATTTTTTTAACATAGAACAGCGATCCACCCTACTGTATATATTGTTAATAGAGCAAAAGCCCAAGGTGACCTGTCTTATATTGTATTTTCAAACCTAGCTTTTTTTTTTCTGATGATATATACTACAGTTGGTAAGAATGTACGGATATTAGCTAACCTGAGACAGGACTCTTTTGGCAGGTAATAGGTACTAAATGTGACTAAAAATGAAGTATATCTACATTAA
The DNA here is from genome assembly GCA_964019185.1 of Maratus speculifer. Classification (NCBI taxonomy): domain Eukaryota; kingdom Metazoa; phylum Arthropoda; class Arachnida; order Araneae; family Salticidae; genus Maratus; species Maratus speculifer. The sequence goes on along the minus strand of OZ025298.1, from coordinate 64,423,016 downwards.
AGTATCAAAGCTGGTTTTTTAAATATGTTTGAAGAGACAGTATATGAAAGCTATATTCACTATTGGCTGATGCTTTGCATTGGTTATAGCTGTTGCCAGATGCTTTAAAGCTTGATAAATTATCAGATAATCTACGTCATAATATCAAGGCTAGATTTTACATATGTTATTCAAACAATTGTTTCATAATATTTTCTCAGCAAACTGAACAATCGCATTTGTCTAACATATGCCAGACACTGTAAAGTTTTGCTGTATGTGGAAACATGACAACATTAGCTTTGTAAATGAGTACATTATCACTTTGAGCCAAGCGTTACAGACTAGCCACATGATAATTCAGAAGTTAAAATATGTATTTTTTGTTATAAAATACATAATCAACAAATTTTAAATAGAGTGAAAAATATGCAACGTGAATGAAAGACATATTTTTTATTGTTAATCAAGAGGTTTTTCGATGGGTCTTGTTAGAAAGAAATCACATTTTGATAGTTAAAAACATGCTAGAAGCATTTATTCTATCCACTGATATTAAATGAGTCAGAGTTGCTAACTTTAAATTCATTTTATTAGTTTTAGGTTTTCTGTCACTCCAAATCCAATGTCCCCCTCCCTTCCAGACTGTCCATTTCTTTTTACCTAATTGAATAAGGCTAAAGTTATTTATTAATTCTTAAGACATTGATAAGTATTCAATAATATCTATAATTATAAAATTTATTTTATTTGCATAAATTACATTGAATAATGTTAATTTAACTAGTTAAAATAATTTAATATTTTATTTTTCAGTATAACTATAAAAAAGAAACTATTTATTGGAATGAATATTTTTTCATCAACAAGAAATAAATCAAAGGATAATTTCTTGGGAGTTTTTCATAATGCTTAAATAATACATGAAAATTGAAATCTTGTAAATAATTATAAATACAGAAATTAAATAAAATGATTATTTCCTGATAGTTTTTCATAATGATAAATAATATGTGAAAAATAGAAATCTTATAAATAATTATGCATTAAAAAATATTATTCATTGTCCTCATTAATTTCTAACAATAATATATATATATATATGTATATATATATAATTGGAATGTTGCAATTTGAAATCATTTAAAAGTCAATGAAAAAAATTAAATACATTTTTGCATATTTTTAATAATTAGAATGTATTTTTTTTTTTTTAAACAAGACCCTGCCAAAAAAAAAAAAAAAAAAAAAAAAAAAAAATTAGTTGAATCAAGAAATAAAATACTTCAATGCCAATTATTATACCAAACAGAAATATTATTTGAGAAGTATTGAAATAAAATGGCATATCACAAAAAAAAGAAAAAGAAAAAAAAAAGATGCATTTTAAAATAAAAAGGCAAAATCATTGGATTGTAGTGATACAAAACCACAAACTAAGAAAAATGCATTTAAAGATAGCAACACTGAAATATTTAAAAAGATAGAGAAAAAGCTTTTTCACATATTTTTAACTATCAAAAATCTTTTTTTTTTTTTTTTTTTTTTTTTTTTTTACAAGACTCATTTAAAAACATTTTGGTTGAATCAAGAATTAAAATATTTCTTCCATTCAAGTTACTCATTTTTTCCATCCTTTAAAATTTGTTCATAATGTATTGTATTACAAAAAAGTGTATATATATAAATTTAAACATTGAAATTATAATTTGACTAGTTTTTAATGCATGGCTCAGAGCAGTAATGTATTCGCTTGCAAAGTTAATGTTGTCATGCTCCCACATATAGCAGAACTATACAGTATCTGGCAGAATGTTAGACCAGTGGAATTGGTAATTCTGCTGAGAAAATATTTTAAAACAGTTGTCTGAATAACATGTGAAATTCAGCCTTGATACTATGATGTAGGTTATCTAATAATTTATCAAGCTTTAAAGCATCTGGCAACAGTTATGACCAACATAAAGCACCAGACAATAGGGAATATGGCTTTCTTATATTCTCTCATCAAACAAAAACCAGCTTAAGGTTAGCTAATATCTGTACATTCTTACTTACTGTAATGTATATCCACAAGCAAAAAAATAAATAAATAAATAAAAAATAAATAAAAAATAAATAAGTTTGATACTATAATGTAGGTCAGGCAGATCTGGGTTCTTGGTCTACAAAGGGTGCTCGAATTTTTCTTTATCTACGGAAATCATGTACACTTGAAAATAGGTACCTCTATGCTAAATACATCAGTATTCTATATGTTATTGTTACAATTATTATAATATAAAATGTAAATGTCTGAGTTAAAAAATGTACACACCTCAGAATTATGCACTTTTCATTTTCATAGTAATTGTTTTTATTTTTTTAATTTTAGTCAAATTTTTTATTCAACTTTGTTTAATGTAATTAATACTGTCTTTATTTTGATAATAAATAAAAAAATAACTTATTGTAGGGTGATGATAATATACCACTTAGAATCTTATTACTTCTAATGGATGAAGTATTTGACTTAAAAAGTAAGGACCAATGGTTCAGAAAAAGAATTGTTATTCTTTTGCGGCAGATTATTAATGCTACATATGGTGATGCTATTAATAGGTATGTTAATTTTCATGATTTAGTTTTTGATAATTGATTCTTGCCTTGAAATATACTCTTGTCTTATAATTTTTATGTTATTGAAGTTTACTACAGCATGATCACTGTTGAAAACGAAGTTAGTATCATTTATAATTCATTTACAGGTACAATCCAAGGTATTCTGCTATAATACAGCCAATCAAAAATATCATTTCAAGTGCAATTTAATGATGTTACACCATTTCAAACATAATGAAATTTGTATGCATTTAAAAATAGCAGTAAAACATACATTCTGTAGAATATTGTGTTCAAGGCATTTAAATAGACTCACGACAGTGCGTCAGCCAAGTTTGCAAAACAATAAAGGTGACACAGTGACCATGGGTTATATTACACAAACCCTTTCTGGCCACTTTTGACAAATCTAATAACTTTGACACCCCAATAATGCAGTTATTAACAATTTTAATAAATATAAATATTACTAGTATTTAATATGTTTTTACATGATTATTACAAAATACAAATGTATATAACGTTATTGTATACTACTAACTAATGAAACAATTAATTTGTAGTTTATGTAAGTTATATAATTACTAACAAATAATTATAATTTTATTAATTAAAGTATAAAAACACAGATTATATTTGTAATTAGAGATTTAAATGTTTTGCAAACCTAAAACTGTGGGTAGCTATTCAATATTTGAACACTGGGAAAAAAAATTAAATAAAATCATATTTAAATTTTTAGAAATCTGATTTAAATAAAAAATATCTGATTTTTTTTTTTTTTTTTTTTTTTTTTTAATCATGATTTTTAACACTCTAGATTTTAGATATATTTATGATTATTGTTTCGAGCTTGGACAACACTGGGCAAATCAGCTAATTTATAATAAGTAGGAGTAAGTTGGGAGTAGAATTTATGTATATATGTATATTTATTTATTTTTCCAGTGTTTGAATCAGTTTTCTTCTGTTTTTTTATTGTTATTTGTAAAAAATTGAACGATTCTTGCTTTATATAGATTTTTTTTATGTTTAAATTTGCAGAAAGATTCTTGATTTTGTACAAAAATCTACATCTGCAGAGCAAATGGCTGAATACATAAAAACTTTCAGGTAATTTTCTTTATATTCTTATAGTTATTTGCTTTATTAATTATAAATAATAAATTGTTGATAACTTAGTTCTAATTTACACAAAGCAGATTTCAATTTGTGCTTATATGTTTTACTTGTTTTTAGGCATGCCATGTGGCCTAATGGTGCTCCAGCATTTCCAAGCGCTGATCGGGAGTACAAAATTCGGATGCGAACCAGAGTTGCTGCAAAGTTACTCATGCTGTGCTCAATTCCTGGTAAATAATTTTGATTGAAAATTACAAAATATTTCTTTTATATCTTTTAAAAAAAAAAAAAAAAAAATATGAATATTTAAAATTTTTATTTTAAGTCCAAATCTTCAATTTCCTTTTAACTTTTTAAAAATAATTTCACTTTAAAAATGCCTATCCAAAACAGTGTTTTGTGATATTAAATTTCATTTACTGATAAAAGAATGTTTTGCTCTGTAAAATTGAAAACAGAAGGCATGTTCTGAAAGATCATACTCTTACATCTCAAATGCTGAAATTAATTTAAAAATGTATTACAATTAACCCCTTGAAAAATATTTTTTTTAAAAGATTGTTCGTCTAAAAAACTTTTTTTTTTCAACTCCTTCTTAGGATGCAATTTTAAAGGTACTGACAATCCAAGAAAAATGCTTATAAAGCTGAATTCCTCTTCAAGTTAATAGTGTAATTGTTTTTTAAAAATATGAATTTTAACTTTTTCAAATACACCGTTAAATGCAGGTCACATTATGTCTCATCAACAGGATTTATATTTTGGTACAAATTCTTTCCATTTCTGTTAAACATTTTTCCTCTAAAATATGCTTATCTTTTTACGAAATTTTAAAAAGGGGTTGGTTTTATCTTTATATATAAAAATCTTCTGTGCGTGTGTATGTAATTGAACTCCTCCTAAACGACTGGACCGATTTCGATGAAATTTTGTGTGTGCGTTCCAGTAGATTCGAGAATGGTTTAGATTCACATTTCGTCGAAATTGATTCAGTACTTTTTAGTAATTAGGCAAAAACTAATAGTTAGTGATTTTTCGCTAATTAAAAGTGTTATATATATTAAAGAAAGTCAAGATTTCGTATTAATCATAGCACAAAAAAATCTACCGAACCAAAAATCTTGAAAATTGGGGTAAAAATAATTCTTATAACATCGAGTGCCGCTAAAAAGGGATTTTCGAAAGTTCCACCCCTAAGATGAGTAGAAAAAAGAACGAACTTTAAAAAAATTCCTTAAAAATCGGCTTTTGTAGCTATTTTTCAACTGATAACATATTTTAGTGCATTTTTTCATTCTGAATCGAATGGTACTAAGCAAATTCATTTAAATCCAGTAGTTCGTGAGATAATTCATATTTTCCAAATTTGGCTATGTCTTCGGCGCAAAAACCTGAAATTTTCAATCCGTATCTATATATATAAAAGAAAGTCAGGATTTCGTATTAATAACAGCACAAAAAAATCTACCGAACCAAAAATCTTGAAAATTGGGGTAAAAATACTTTTTATAACATCGAGTGCCGCTAAAAATGGATTTTCGAAAATTCCACCCCTAAGATGAGTAGAAAAAAGAACGAACTTTTAAAAAAATCCATAGAAATCGGCTTTTGTAATTATTTTTCAACTGATAACATATTTTAGTGCATTTTTTCATTCTGAATCGAATGGTACTAAACAAATTCGTTTAAATCCAGCAGTTCGTGAGATAATTCACATTTTCCTAATTTGGCGATGTCTTCGGCGCAAAAAACCTGAAATTTTCGATGCTCATCTTTATATATAAAATTTTCTGTGCGTGTGTATGTAATTGCACTCCTCCTAAACGACTGGACCGATTTTGATGAAATTTTGCGTGTGCGTTCCAGTAGATTCGAGAATGGTTTAGATTCACATTTCGTCGAAATTGATTCAGTACTTTTTTAGTAATTCGGCAAAAACTTATAGTTAGTGATTTTTCGCGAATTAAAAGTGCTGTATATATTAAAGAAAGTCAGGATTTCGTATTAATTATAGCACAAAAAAATCTACCATACCAAAAATCTTGAAAATTGGGGTAAAAATACTTCTTATAACATCGAGTGCCGCTAAAAATGGATTTTCGAAAATTCCACCCCTAAGAGGAGTAGAAAAAAGAGCGAACTTTTAAAAAAATCCTTAAAAATCGACTTTTGTATTTATTTTTCAACTGATAACATATTTCAGTGCATTTTTTTCATTCTGAATCGAAAAGTACTGAGCAAATTCGTTTAAATCCAGTAGTTCGTGAGATAATTCACATTTTCCTAATTTGGCGATGTCTTCGGCGCAAAAACCTGAAATTTTGAATCCTTATCTTTATATATATAAATCTTCTGTGCGTGTGTATGTCACTGAACTCCTCCTAAACAACTGGACCAATTTTAATGGAATTTTGCGTGTGTGTTCCAATGGATTCGAGAATGGTTTAGATTCACATTTCATCGAAATTGATTCAGTACTTTTTAGTAACTAGGCAAAAACTAATAGTTAGTGATTTTTCGTTAATTAAAAGTGTTGAATAAGTTCAATGAATAGAGTGCGGACGGAATGCCCGAGCGGTCTAAGGCGCCAGATATAAGCTCTGCTTCTCGAAGAAAGAGATCGCGTGAAAGAACCCCGATCCTGTCAAACGTGTATGCTTTACAGTAATATAGCCTGTATTATAATTTTGATTAACTGACTTCAGAAAATCGTTACATTTATTTAAGTACATTTATTTGATTTTCTGGTGTCGGTGCCAGGAAGGACAACGTCTGTCGGTGACAGGACAGCGTCTGTCGGGTCCGCTAGTTTATATTTACAATTCATTAAAATTTCAGAAAATTCAGACAATAATAACCATTTATTTTGTTATGCTGAAACAATTCAAAAAAAAAAAAAAAAGAAAGAAAGAAACCACTTATGCTCCAATAGGGAACCTTAATTTTCTAAATTGTTTATAGTATTTGTATCATAATCGCTTAATACCTTGTTGTTTTTTTTTTTTTTTTTTGTACGAATAGACTACGGTTCGAATCTCAGTAGAAGTAACTTGAAATTTGAAGTAGTTCATTTTTGTTATTTAAAGGATTTCATTCTTCTTTTAAGGGTATCTAAAGCAAAAAAAGTTCCACATTTACAAATCAGTATGGCAATAAGTAAATAAATACATAAAGTAAATGCAGTCAAACCTCGTTTACATAAATCTCAAGTAAAACTAAATTTTTGTTTATGTTATCCATAGTTCATGTTTTCAGTAACAAAAAATCCAGTTAAAATATATTGAGAAAAATGGATATAGGAGAGACTACCGCTAATGGGTCGTGGAATTTAACAGGACAGCAGAAACTTTTCGTAAAGTATCATTGTCAAATTTATCAGTAAATATTGCTTCCAGTGTTACACTAGAACATGCAGTGAGCCACTTCTTTTTTCCATTAGATTTTTGCAAAAGTAAGATTATATTTAAGTATCAAGTGAGTTCCACATTTACAAATCAGTATGGCAATAAGTAAATAAATACATAAAGTAAATGCAGTCAAACCTCGTTTACATAAATCTCAAGTAAAACTAAATTTTTGTTTATGTTATCCATAGTTCATGTTTTCAGTAACAAAAAATCCAGTTAAAATATATTGAGAAAAATGGATATAGGAGAGACTACCGCTAATGGGTCGTGGAATTTAACAGGACAGCAGAAACTTTTCGTAAAGTATCATTGTCAAATTTATCAGTAAATATTGCTTCCAGTGTTACACTAGAACATGCAGTGAGCCACTTCTTTTTTCCATTAGATTTTTGCAAAAGTAAGATTATATTTAAGTATCAAGTGAGTTTTTTAAATACAGTAGACTCCCTCAAATCCGCACTCCTAAAATCTGCAACTCTCAATTCTTACAATTCAAAATACAAAAACAACTTACAATTCAAAATACAAAAACACTTATAGAAAAAAAAAAAAAAAAAGAAAGAAAAACACTGCCTTATTCTAAAACACATGAATATTTATTAATGTCTGCAAATTCCATGCATAACTAAAAAAAGTTCTTATGAAATTCGTAACTTACTTTCTGTAAAGTAAGAAATGAAAGAATTCATTCACAGTGTGTATTAACGAAGATTCATTTTCAAAATTAGATATAAAATATCACTATTCCAAATACAACGGTACATCTGAAGACAGAACTGGTGGCAAACTAGATATGCAATAGATGACACAACTTGCTTTATGAAGATGATTTAATAAGTATCTACACATAAATTCTAAATACTGAACAAAATATTTTTTTTATTCTATAGTTTTCACTTTTAAATAATTTGCATAATTACTGACTTAAATATGCAACATTATTATGTCTATATTTTTAATTTACATATTTCTTCATTCATGTTGTTATCAATTTCTGTTTATCCTTTTAATGGTTGTTGAATAAGTGGAATATTGATGTTGAATATAGTATGTGCCAATTCAAAAATCAAAGATTTTGTTATTATATGCATTCCACTTTAAGCATAACCTTTTGCTATAACGGAATTTGTAATGTAAAGCTTGGCAACTGATTTCAGAGCAGTCTCATTCTTATGAATTTGCTTATTATTAGGGACACAAAGTGTAAATGATTAAATTTACTTCATTATTTCAGAAAATATCTCCTTGTGAGTTCCGAGAGAGAGAGAATAAGAATATTATTAATTTTGAATAGAAGAAAGGATAAAAGTATCATTTGATAGTAAAAGTGAAGTGCATTCTTCATATTTTAATAGAAATATCTTACCATTCTGACTTACTGAAAATCAATTTGATGTACATTAAGATAAAAGAATATAATGCAATTTCATAATTTTTTTGTGTTAAAATAAGTATTTTAAATTCAAAAATACATTTAAAAGCACATTTAAGAGTAATAATTATTAATGAGCTCCTATTTTTTTAATTATATGTAATCAAAATTTATTTTCTTTACTGGAAAAAAATTTTTACTATTCGGCTGGCCGAATATTCGGTATTCGGCCTAAAATTTGGCCGAATATTCGGTATTCGGCTATTCGGCCAAATCACTATTCGTCCCATCCCTACTTTTAATGTTTTAATTATTTAAAAAATTATCTCAATTTTTATCAATTTAGTTTATTATATTTATTGTATTGTAAGCATTCATTATAGTTTCGATTGGATTATTAATTACATTCAAATTACTTTTAAAAAAATATAAACAAAGCAATGACCAGAAATCCGCAAAATTCTAAAATCCGCAAAACCTCTGGTCCCAAGCTGTGCGGATTTAAGGGAGTCTACTGTATTTAATAAATATTTATTTTAATCACCTATTAAATCAGTTTTAATAGTACCTTTTAATACTTTTTTTATGAAGTTTTTTTACAATGTTAAATTTTAATAATTATTTTTAATCAAAGATAAACAGTTAATTTGCAATAACATTAAATGCAGTGATAAAGGATTCCGAGACAAATGTGCATTTCACATAGCATCTAATAAGAAAAACATTATTTTAAAATTGAGACTTATTTCTATTTTAATAATTAAACTATTAATTATATTTTTTTTATCTATTTATAGAAAACTCTTAAAAATAATTGCAGAAAAAAAAAACACGAATTTTATAAATTACACTTTTTATTGCATGAAATGTAAAATATGTTCCATTTTCCCCCAATCTCCCTTACAGAAATGTATATCAAAGAATGAATCATGCATTTGTAACTAAATTATGAGAATTTTTTTCTATTTACTCTTGGAAAACTAATAATAATTAGAACCTTACTTTATTTGTGTAAAACTTAAAATCAGAAAAAAACTCCTTAAAAATTTTGAATATCTGTGTTGAATTATAACCTTCTTACTCCTTTTAGCTTATAAATTAATGTAAGTAAGCAAAAAAAAAAAAAAAAAAAAAAAAAAAAAAAAAAAAAAATCAGAATGCATGCTACTTTTTATATGAAAATCATAATACATAGTTGTAAATTTTTGATGTTGAAGAAAGAAACAATCCATAAAAATATTCTCCCTCTTCAATATAAACCTTCCCTAATCTTGGTCTCAGAAGCAGAATTCTGTGAGTCAGTCTGCAGCATACTAAAATTATCTGACAGTGTTAGACAAAGCCACTACAATATCCCATAAAATAAGAAAAATTTGCTTTTATAAAGAAAATATAAATAAATTATAAAACAAAATGATAAATCTGGAAACTTAAAGTATATTTCAGCTTATTTTTATTTTATTTTTTTAAAGCTCGGCCTTTTTTTTTTAAGCTGGTGGATAATTCTGCAAAGTTTAAAATAATCTGCCGCTCTTGCTGCCGTGCTGGACAGTTTCTGCTACTGGGAACCTGGTGGCAGATTATGATGCGATTGCATTGTCCAAAAAGAAGAACATATTCTAATTTCAATAATAGTTCTTTTCATTGCTTTAAAGAATAATCCTCTCAAGAATCCTCTCCCTCTAAAGAATAACTCAATGATTCCTAAGGAAAAGAAAAATTTCGCACTTTTCTTGGAATTTTTGTTCACATTAAGCATAAGAATTTCTCTTGGGAACATTGAGAATTGTTCATATTAAACAAAATTTCACGTTGAACGTTCATCTTAATAAGAGAAAAAACACTAGAATTTGTATTCATTTTGAAGGGGACAGTGGGAACTGTTCTTGTTAACAGTAATTCATGTTAAATATGTTCACGTTAACTGTGTTTGACTCTATTGTTAACTTAAGAATAATGGAATTATTAGAATAAAAGAAAAAAAAATACACATAAATGAATTGAATTATAAAAAAAAAAAAAAAAAAATCTGAATATTATAAATCTCATTACTCGACATATGTAATTAAAAATTTTTCTTTTTATACAATTTTAAGGATTTTTTTTTTTTTTTTTTTTTTGTCTACTAGGGAGTTTTGTCTCTTATGAGCTACTCTCATCAACCTCCGTCCCTATTTTAAAAATCAGATAATTTGATTGGTTTTAAAAATTTAGTGAAGATTGAATTATAATGACACTAAAATAGTGGTGATCATCCTGTAAACGATTGTAATTCTTTTCCCTTTTATGGAAAGGTTTTAAGGTCAAATCAACTGCTGTTAATTGTCTAAGTTTCACATTTGATTAAATAAGATTACTTAAACATTTCAAAATTATGTACTTATATATATAAAACACAAATAGAAAATTCGTTTTGGCTGCTTACTCCTTGAGTTTTACTGAGGGGATTTTGATGGAACTTACACCATTAAATAGGTATTATTTCAGGGAAGGTTTTCATATATACCACAATATTATACATTGAATAGTTATAGAATTATGACAGAAGGTTATGTTATTTTAGGCAACAGAGGTTGCCATTGGCATATGTTTTTGAATTTTGTGATGGCATATTATGTTATCTTTTTGTAAAGAATTGAAACATATATATTGATTAGAAATTAAAATACACAAACAGCCCAAAAAATGTAATAAAACATAATTACTTATTTTATTAAAAATACAAAGAAACACAATTTTAAGGGAAAACAATGTTATAAAATATTTATTTAAATTTGAGAGAAATTTGTATGGAATTTGTAGAGCTTAAAAGAGGATTTCATTTTCAACGTCAATCCACTGAAGCCATATTTGGCGATTTCTTATCTATATTTGGCACCTGGATAAAAAAATGTTTATTGAAATTTTATTTAAATGAAATAGCAATTATATATCTGTATATATATTATTTTTAAATATATAATACAGTAAAACCCCAATAATTCAGATTAATTGGGACTGGATCCAATCTGGATTATCAAAAATCTGGATTATCCGGAGAATTAGAAAAAATATGAAATAAAATATAACACACTAACAGAAAATCACTTTTATGTTAAACTTATTGCATATTTGCAGACAGTAATAATGTTTACTTTGCTTAATTATTCCGAAAACATGTCAGAAAAAGACTTTTTATTTAGAATACGACGATGAAACAAGTTAATGTTATAGAAATTAGCCAATCACTTCTCAAACTTGAAAAAAAAAAAAGACCAAACCGATCCGAATTATCCGGAGATCCAGATTATCGGGGTCCGAATTATCGGGGTTCTACTGTACCACAATATGTTTATATTGTTTCCCTAAATTAGGATATACAATACATTTAGGGATCATATTGCCTTAAAATATATCAAATTCACACATTATTTTGTTTGATATAAATTAAAAAAATAGGACCAATGTAGCTGGCATTGCCTGCTAGTCGAATATAAAATGAACTAAGTCTATAAAATCTTGGCTTCCTGGTATTTTTTAACAATGCTGTAAGAAAATAGTTTTAAATAAGTGATTTTAAATATAACACTTGAAAACTGATGTAATTTTCACCTAACTTTTATTTCTTTCTGTAATATTCACATGAAATTTTTTTTATCATTAGAAATGAAATTCTATTTGCACTATCTTAGAATTGACAACAATAGTTTAAAACATTGTGGTCCAACTTTTAGTTACCCAATGGCCAATCAAACTTTAAGATAGGAATGTG